>VZTZ01025479.1:861592-896984 GCA_013400955.1 Drymodes brunneopygia
TATAGCCAGGGTTTTGATCTTTTTCCCCTCCTAAATGGAATGAGAACTTCAGAAGTAGTTCCTCCTGCCCCTCCTTCTCCACTGACCTGGGTGTCTGCAGAGTTGTTCCTCTCACATATTCTCACCCTACTCTTCTCTGGCTGCAATTACATCTGCACAATAACTTTCTTTCTTCCTTCTCAGATATGTTATCACAGTCATTACCATCATTTCTAATTGGCCCAGGCTTGGCCAGCAGCATGGCTGTCCTGGAGCCATTTGGCATTGGTTTTGCTGGACATGGGGGAAGCTTCTGGCAGATTCTCACAGAAGCCACATTTAGACCTCTGCTGCCAAAACCTGGCCATGCAAACCCAATACACTAGTGGTTATACGGAAAATTATTTGTGCTATAAAAAGTGCTGAGAAGACTTTTTGAGACAAACTGCCAATGCAAGCAATTGTGTCTCCCATATTTGCTTCTTGTTTGCAACCAACACCTGGATGAAATGTAGCTAGGAAAAGAGAACCCTTGTAGACTGAGGGGTTCCATTGAATTGCTACTTGAAACATCCCCAATGTGCCTTTTACATTTCTACCTAGGAGTCTTTGTTGTCTTGACTCCTTCCTTCTACTTGCTTTCAGATATCTGTAGCCATCAGTTGTGATGCTACCTGTAAATTGAAAACACTTGGTCATTCCTCCCCATAGCAAGGAGGACACTGACATTCTGCAGCAGCTGCAGTAGCAACATTCTGGGCACAAGATACCAGTGCTCTGCTTACCCTGCTCATGCTTTCTGTTGAAGATGTTTCATTTAATATTCTTCAGTCATACCTCCTCAGGAGGTTTGTAATTAATAATGTTGCAGACTTGGAAACTGCATAGCATTTGAAACTACATGTATTTTAAGATATCTAAAGGAAAAACTATGTTTTTCAGACAAGGTAGGTGAAGAAGGCTGTTTCATGTGTTGTGATGCAAGTTTGGCTAGAAGCATTAGCATAGTGCCAAATGCACCAATTGCTCACTAAGCCATCTCCTCCAGTGAGTTGTCATCGTGTGTTGCTCTCTTGCTCTCTGAGGCTGGCTGTGTATTCACTGCTATGTCCTGCCTAACCATTCTGGCTACCTATACTGCCTTGAAATACTGGCAGAAGAGAAAGAATTACAGAATAACGTGTACCACAAGTCCCATGCTTTTTTCCTTATGTATAGCTTCCCACCAAGAACAAATCAATTATCCCTCAGAGTCCAGAATCAACTGTAACTTAGTCATTAAATCCATTGGATAAGGAGCAGGTGTCTCATATGGCAATGTAATGTGCTCCTTTTGTTAGAGCCCAGGAGTAAAGCCAATATGGAATTTGTTGTTACAACTGTTCTGTGTTCTAGGAATGTTCTTATACTAACTCTATGCTACTAGTTTGAGGAATGGGTTCTTGTACTTTTATATACATTTCCCAGAAGCTACAACAAGTCCAGGATGATTATAGGATAGTCTGACTTCTCATAGCTCTGTTATAGCTATAAACTGCACTAATCCCTCTTGCATTTTGTCCAGCATTTTGGTTCTGTTTCAGAATAAAATGCACTTCCTTAAGCTAAAGGCAGCTGAGCAATTGGCAAAGATACTTAACAGCCCCCTACCAATTGTTGGCAAGCAAGGAGCAAATGTTTTCCAAAGCACACAAACCAATCAGATATTATATGTAGTTATAGCAGTAATTTAATGTTAAAGCATTTTTTTTTTTGCCTTAACAGCTTTTATACCTGATATCATCTTCCACAATACTTGAAAAATAGCAGCTACTTAAGCCTGTAAGATTCAGGTCAGTGTTGAAGGCTAACACTTTTTACTAACAATTATGCCATAATTGGTAAAATAAGTTTTTTCAGCCCACTCAGGAAAAATGTTCCTTACTGCTGACTCCCTGTATTAACCCTTTAACTTCTTTTTTTTTTTTTTTTTTTTTTTTTTTTTGGAAGTGNTTTTTTTTTTTTGCTTGGAAGTACTTCATTTCAATATATTTGTTATGGATTGAAAAGAAGAAAACAATATCATGTCTTTGGACAATTGCTTGGAATTTTGCAGATGAAAACCAACAGCATGAATACAGCCTCTCTTAACTGAGCCACTGTGTTTACAGATACTTAAGAAAAGGGATGCTCTTTTCAGCTGAAATGGGGGTGCTTTGTTCCCAAGATATAAATTACTCTCTTGTGCCAGAATGAATTTAGCTGCAGAGTTTGAATGTATCAGCAGGTTTACTACAATATTTTGCTCAAGAGGAAATATTTTTGCTTAAACCGTAGCATAATGTAGGTGTGCTCATGCTAGGACATTTTCAAGAATGTCGGTACCCATGTACCATAAGATGTTTCAGTAGCTAAACTCATGACTTACCAGAAGTTCTTTTCCCTCAAAGATGAGTAGTTGCTGCTTGCTTTACCCCACAGGGAGGTTTGTTTGGGCCTAAATGCATTGTGGTAATTTAGAGTTGTGTCCTCCCCATATAGTTGCGCCATACTTTGTGTTGCAAGGTGGATGTGAGCTTACCAGAAAAGCATTTGTTTTCAGGAGATGCTAAACCCTCTATGCAGATACTCCAGTGGACATGATGAGTTTTGGTAGTGTTTTAAAGGGGTGTTCCCATCCACCTCTAAATTTTGGAGAGAGTGAAACTTTATTTTTGAGTTAGTGTCTAAACTGCTGCCTTTCAGTCTCACCTCTTAAGATAGTGGTTTAATCTCTGGGGTTTTTTGTGATACACATACAAGCTGGGGCACCTAGAGGTGGCTTCAGCCTGCATTGGTAGCTGGGAGGCTTCCCTCTACTCCAAAAGCTGAGGTAGTGTGCTGCATTCCATGGCTTAAGAGTGAACATCAAGAGGAAGATGTTCAAGTCTGTCAGCACACTTGTAACAGTGTAGGAATTTTTCTCTAATTCAGCTTTGTTTGGAGCATCAAGCTGCCTATCAGAGCAAACTAGGGATTTGTGTCTAGGCCCAGAGGTTCTCCTTGTGTAGAGCATAGATTCTGTGATCAGCCATTCAAAGGCATGCTGCAAAGCTGGAAATTATCCCAGTGAGAAAGAGCCATGTTTAAAATACCTTTCTGATACCTAAAATTATATATAGCTTTGTCCTTAACCCCACCAGATACTGATGGACAAAATACTAATGAGCTTGTAAGCATTGTGGTGGAAAAGGAGTAACCTGCTGCATTTTAGACCATATTAAATAATACCAGACTTCCAGGTTCAGAAAGTTTCTCTTCAGGGGCTGGGAGGTGGTCGGCAGAACCGCCTGTGCAAGTGTGCCCAAATCATTTATATTCAGAAAACCCCAGAACTGTAACATGCAAATGAGGATTTCCCACCTCTGGAAAATGTGGCTAATATTCTACATTATCTCATGACCTAGAATTGTAAGTGCTTCCTAATGTATTTCCTACCTTCCGTGTGTACAGCAGGGTGGAAGGAAATATGAATGAGTATGTTGGTTTCGGGTGGTAGGGGATTTTTAGAGAGAAGGAAGGAGGAGGCTGTAGGTGGGTGTGAAAAAATGAGGTGGAGAGAAACATGTTGCATCTAAATGAAGTGCTGTGTTCCCTGGAGCAGGCTCAGTGAGGCTGTTCTGCTGGCAGCAAGAGCTGTTACCCGTGCTGTTAGGAGCAGTCAGTCTCAGGAGAGAAGTCTGACTCTGAGCAGTTAGTGTGCTGCTTGACCCTATCACAAGATAATATTCAGTAGCAAATGCTGTGAAGAAAGTGAATGCAACAGCTTCTGTGGGGAAAAATTGGCAGGAAGGCAAGTAGAAGCAGACTGTGAGACTCTTCTTACAAATTGTGCTTAGAAACCAATCTGTTCTTCTTTATTGTTCTCTGATGAAGGGATGGATTATAAATGGTATAGACAGACTTGAGGCCTGTGACAGTACAGTATCTGCAGCTTTTCCAGTTGAAGGCTTGAAAACTCTTAATGGTTTTTATGCAAAAAAGGGTGAGAATCCATTAAAAAATTCTGAAAATGTACATATAAAAACCTTAGGCTTGGAAGCAAATTATTATTTTATGCAGGAGAAGAAAGATTGAAAGAACAAAATTCTAAATATGTTTTTACACTTCTTACCTACATTGCTTGTAGTTTGGCTAAGATAAATATCTAGGTTTTAAAGTTTTATCTAAGATACATATTGGAAGTTTTAATATGAAAAAGATCTCTTCTATGTCATCTCCACTTCAATCTGTCCTTAGAGCACACACAAAGTCAAACTTCCCTTACATGGCAGTACACTGAATTTAGATTTTTGATGATGTCTTGAAAATAGTGTATGTGTGTGTCTAGAACCACAAAAAGTTACACGTGTTATGTGACTGGTGCACGAGCTCAGCTCACTGGACTGAATGGTCCACTCTTGTCCCACTGAGTGTGCAGGTGAGCACCGTGTTCTGCTATGTTAAATATCCCATACTCATTCCCACGAAGTCAAATGTTTGAACAAAACATGTGGAAGCAGGGTTGGATATTGTGCCGTGGCCCTTATTCACTCTCCGGGCCAGCAGAAGCAGCGTGTGCTCCAAAGGTGGTTTTGTATCGCCTCACAGCTGATGACGATCGCTTGTGTCCCGTCGCCGGTCTCAGGTCTGGTAGCTCCTGCCCGAGGAGGGAGTCCGGAAAGACCACGGACTCAGCCTCGAAACGGTTTTGTTCCTTCTGCTTATCTTTCTGTTCAAAAGAACGTCTTATCTCACCGTGTCTTATATCAAATGTAAGGCAAATAACCTGCGAAACGGATCGAAGCAGCCTGTGATGCGATGTGACTCTCGTGTGCTGAAGGCCTCGTCTGTAGGCTGGGGGACAGGGCCATCTGCTGGCAGAGGGGCTGCGGCAGCGTCCCTGTGAATTCTGCTGGGAACGACCCTAGTTCTGGGAGTGGCTAATGGCCTCGTTCTAACTTCCCAAAACCCGTGACTCTTCTTAAATTACCTTTGTAAGCGGCTTAGTATCTTTATTAATTCCTGATTTGGCAGCCGAACTTTTTACTGTAAAGAAAGACAACTTTTTAACTACAAATTTAAACTCCATTCAGAAATTAAATGAGCGGTTTGATCTGGAACTAGCATTGCCATAGATTATGCAAAATTTAAAACTATATTCTGCGGAAGTATGGGTTTGTAGATGAATCTCTCAGATCAATGAGAAATTAATGTTAATGCTCGGTCTTCACACAAAATGTCTACATTAGGGGCATTTTGATTAAAAATATGAATCAGATATCTTGTGAACAAACATTAAGAAGCCAAATGGTCTGTCATACTAACATTGTTAAATTTCTTGTGTCTTCAATATTGAAAAGGCTTTTGGATGTATTTTAGTTTTACTTTTGCAAGCACTGTACAATCAATGAGGCATCCCAAACATAACAAGCATGTCTAATATGTGTGCTCACATTGACCTGTATGTCCAGTGTGATGACTGAAAATATTATAGGTTACAAAATCACAGCTTATGATCTATCCCTTTGCAAGTTTATAATTAATATAATGGAATTGTATGTGTGTATAAGGATAAATTGGGTAAACAACATGTAAACATGCTTTATGGTTTTTTTGGGAACCTGTCGTTTCCCTTCAAGAAGACTTTGTTACAATAAATGTGCAGGGTTCTTCAACATACGTAATTTTATGCAAATTAAAGTACATCAGTCCACACTGCTGGACATGTGGACACATAGGTGTCTCAAGCCTGTGGTAGAGCAAGGCTAGTCCTGGTTCCAGTAGTGTTTATAGCAGCCCTCTTAAAGCAGTATCCCTGATCACTCTTGTAATTACAGTAAGAGATGTTATGCAGCAGCTCTTTGCTGACAGATGACAATTTATTTTAGACTAAAATTATCCCCTGAGAATGACTGTATCCAAAAATCTTCCATCTTCTGTCCACAATTTTTGTTGTCTCTAGCATCATACACCTTCATCCCACAGAGAAAGCAGGTTATTACATACTGCCTAGGACCTTTTCGACTTCTAAACCATTTTGCACTTTTTTACTCCTTTGACAATTCAGAAAATGAAATGACAGAGATGGATTTTGTTATAGGAGGTTTGACCAAAATTATTTATTGCTTACCTAGTATACCTGGTCATAGATGTAGATGATTTATAAATCCCACAAAAGCACAAACACTAGCCAGTGACTGCTTGTAGTGCAGCTGTGTAGAAATTATGTGTAAGGAGGGAAGTAAAGTAATAGTATTTTATGTTTTCTGTGGATCAGGACTATTCTGGACCAATTTTTTTCCTGATCATCCATTCTATATCTTCACTTTATGTTTTAGTGGCTGTTTTCTGTTATCTGTTCTAAAAGGATGGCAAAATGGGCTGCAGTTTATCAGGAAGGATGGATTGGGCTGTGGAACGGAGGAAGTAATCTCCTCTTGCCTGAGAAACTTGAAAGAAAATGTCTGTGGTACTAGGAAGCTAACTTGACAACATGAGTAATATAGACAGAGCTATTGAAGTTCTGACCATCGGGTGAGATGGAATGTCATTGGGTGAGGTATTGTTGCATGTTCATAGTTTTCTCCTGAAACTCTTTTGGCCAAATGTAAGTGCTGTCCAGTAACTAATTTTTTTTGTCAAGTTCACCTGTGAAAAATTGTACTGTATAAGGGAAATGGCATTTTATTTGCAAAGTCTGGTTTTGCTCCTGATTTACTGTGCTGAGTGCTGGTCTCAAAGTGGTCTACACCTGCTGAAGTTCTTGTTTGCACGGTGATATTGGGCTATTGCAAATACTGGATGTGTTTTCTGACTTTGGTGCAACTGCATCTCTTCCATGTGGCAACACTTTGGTAATGAGAACCTTGTTTTGTCAGCATGGCAGTAAGTAGGCTGTAGCCGTGGGTATTGTTTCTTTTCTGTGTGATATTGGATGTGTGATGTACAGTGTTACTATTCCTATTAAAGTACTGAGTCAGATCACTTTTTTTGTGAAGGTCCACGAATTCCATAGAACTGATTCTGAGTGGGCTATTGCAGAATATAACTGCACTAGAACAAAGCCCTCCAAAGAACTGTGAAAGGATTTGTCATAAATTGAACGAAATCCTACATTTGTAGTAAAAAATGCAATGGAACACGATTTTCACACTGATACCCAATCTGTTGGTTTTCTGTCTCAGCATTAGCTTGCGAGCAGGCAGCGCTCAGGTTACCGAGAGGGAGGGCTCAGCAGAGCCCCAGGCGGTGGCGGGGACAAAGCCATCGATCGCCGTGGGACTCTGACAGCTGCTCAGGGAGGACCGAGCTGCTTCTAGGAGCGCATCACTGCATCAGCACCTTGATGCTGCTGTACAACTTCATTTACTTTTTTGGATAGTTTTGGATGGTGGTAAACACTTTTGTGCCCTTGGGTGAACAGTTTTATTTAAGGTCCAGAAATGAAGATAAGGAGCCTCTCCTCCTTTTGCGTCTCTCTGTGGTTGCTGTTCACAGCAGTGATACTCAAAGGTGAGAATACTGCTTGCTAGCTAAATGTTGCACTGAGGTTTATTTTACTCTGATAGGATCTTGTGACCTGGCGTACCCTACTTGGCTGAGCCCCAGAAGTATTTAATCTGTTTAGTTTTACTTTGTCTCACTGATGCATAGACAAAATGATCATGTACGACCAGAATTACAGTCATCTTAGGGAAGCTTTGATTTGTTGGGGTATCTTTTTAGTCAGGAAGATTTGCTCTAAACTCTTAATTAGTCCAGGAATTCAGGGTGAATCACCAGAGAGAGATGTAGTCCAAAGCACTTGTTCCCTACATAATGCCACCTGGCATTTGCGCAAGGCTTGTGAGTGTGTGAGACTGAAATGCTGAAGTGATAATGACTCAAACAATTGGCCATTTGCAAAAGCAGCGGGTGCTCTGATGAGGCCGGATTTGCGCTTCACAACCGTAGGGGAGGAGGATGGGTTTTGAACCTGCATGAGAACACGCCAGGTGCAGAGGGAGTGAGCACCCATCACCAGCGATCACCACGACAAATTAACCTTTGTTTAGCAACAAGCTGGGTTTTGAACCAGATAAGGGAGAAGACCGATAAGAAGCAGATCCCGTGAGATGGGATAATACTTTTTATCATGTATGGTGATATCTGTCGTCTCCATTATCTACTCATCCTTTCTTTCTTTTTCTTTCTTCCTTTTCCTTCTGTATTTTCTTAAGTGTAATCTTTATGCTTTCATACTGTCTCATTTCTATAGATAATAACCAATACGGCTACGTACCTCTTTCCCATTGTTGGGATTGATGCAACTTTAAAAATTTTATAACTTTAGTCAGGGCTTTGTTCGCCTTTACCCAGGGGGAGGGGAATTGAAGTTTCTCTTCAAAAGACTGCTCCCCGGCTGAGGCCTGACGAGTTTAACATCTACAGATGGGGAGTAGCCAGAAGGTACATAGGAAAGAAACGAACATTAACGGGCATTACCCCCCCGGAGACAGCTGGTCTGGGAAAAGACTGATAAGAGAACCAAGGAATGAGGACCGATTTAGTATCGAAAGCGAAGGGATCAATAACCAGTAGACGATTGAACACTAAGAGTTGTGTAATTTGAGTGAACATGAATTTCTTTGGAGTTTTTATGTATAACTTGGTGAAAAGTCTGGTACAGAACCATATATGATGGAATGATTTTCACTGGACAACCCGGGCACGTGTGGATGAAATAATTTCTATTGCACATCCTGCTCAGAATAACATCCTGCCCAGAATAAAGTAATGCCCAATTCTCTAACATTGAAAAGATGTTGTTGGAGACTCTGTTTTTCCTGTAGTTTCAGTGACACCATTGCAACCAAATCGTTCTAAAATAAACCTGTCATACATAAATATATGTATTTATACATAACCAGTCATTCGGTGTTGTTTCACTCTTATCCATCCCAAGGGATCTATTAAAAAGAACCTCAGTTACCCCCACCTTCAGAGGTGGGTTGTAACAGAGTGGTTCTGTTGTCCTTGCCTTTTGCTTGCAGAAATTTGTGAATCCATGTAAAGATTATAAGAGGCTGCCTAGAGAAACTGTGAGGTACAAAACAGTATGAAACAGCAAAAGTGTCATTTAAGACCACAAGTTTCAGTCAATTATCCTCAGTTTCTAAGTCTGGATAGCAAGAAGCATCTCCAAATACATGGGCTGGAAAAGATGTTGGTGCAAAGACGTATTCACACATTATGCAGTTGCCAGCTTGTGAAGAAAAGCAGCTCAGACATTTTACAGCTGGTAGTTTAAAAAGAAAAAGACTAAATTCTGCAAGTAGCAGGAGTTTTACCAATGCTGCATTTGGGGACATACAAAAGCCAGTAGCCTGTGAGTAAGTGTGATTTCAGACCTTGCTGACTGGAAGTCAGTAATCTCTGCCTGTGAAAGTCATTGGTAAAACAACAGTAATTATACTTACTTTCAAAGCATGTAGGAATTGCTGTATAGAGAGTGTTTTTCAGTGGGTATGAAAAACTTAAGTTAGCTATTCATTTGCTTCAGGTGAATGCTGTCTTTATTTGAATAACTTCAACAGGTGCACTTCTGCACCTGAACTAATGATATTCTACAATATATGAATGATAAACATGGTTATAGCAAATGCTGCTTGAAGCAGTAGAAAGAAGGTGTTTTCTGACGCTGCTCAGTGCTTAGTCTAATATACTGAACAAGTCCATGTTATCTAGCTGTGGAATCAGCCAAAGGAAAATATGCTCACATGCTGTTTAATGAACTGTTTGAAGACTACTCCAATGCTCTAAGACCAGTGGAAGACACAGATAAAGTACTGAATGTCACCCTTCAGATCACATTGTCCCAAATTAAAGACATGGTGAGTAAAAGTACAGTTCTGTTTTTCTAAAAATATGCAGAAATATACTAGATGTAAGCCTTTTGTTTGGAGTAGGAAAAAGAGCCATCATTTTGTTGTGACAACTTCAGAAATGCTTCCTCAAGGGTGAAGGAGCAGGGGGTGTCCTGTTCTCCGGTTTTTTGTAGATTTGTGGTTGCAACAATTAAGGATTCCATTAGAAGTCTGGAAACTTAGAACTGCTGAATTTTTAAGACTTAATTGTGGTTAGGTGTTGGTATCACACCCTCCAGGCAACTTTTGCTGAATTTTAAATACAGCAAATGCTTTTTCTAAGATGCAATTAATTTCTACATAAAATCCCTAAAATTAGCCTTCAGTAATTTTTATAAATATGGTTCTCTAGATACACTTTTAAGTCAAAAGAAAATGTGACTGGAAGGAGAAGGGAAGATTATTTTTGTGACTACTGAATTATAATTTCAAGGCCTTGCCAAGTTTCAAAGAATTTCTTAGCCTGTGTCTGTTAGCTGTTTGCTACTCTGAAGCTCGCGAAAGGGAATTAGGAAGAACTGGGAGCATTAGAGACTGTGATTAAAACTAGGGAGGGTGCTGAGGGAAGAAAGTTTGCACAAGTGAAAGTCCAAAAGTGATTTCCCTGTACAGAGTATGGGCCTAGATGCCTGTCTGAGAATTATTTTGTGGCCTGTTAGTATTCTGGGCTGTTTTGAGCACTACATCAAAGCCATATCACAAATGCTGTCTATGTCTAAGATGTGATTTTGTCACCTTCAGCTGGAAATATTTCTACATTTTTATGCAGGATGAAAGGAACCAAATTTTGTCAGCTTACTTATGGATTCGACAAAGCTGGTATGATGCGTACCTCAGATGGGACAAAGATAAATATGATGGGTTGGATTCTATCAGGATTCCAAGCAATTTGGTTTGGAGACCAGATATTGTCCTATATAACAAGTGAGTGTGGCTGGAGAAAATCCGTTTGCATACTTGAGGGAGGGAGGGGGTTAAAGGAGTCTACAGAGTCTGAACTTTCATCACTACCTTACGTTAGCAAGGGGTATGTTTGTTGTCTTAACATTTGTTGTTGATAATCTAAATATTTTGCAATAAATCTATAGACAAGATCTGGAAATTACGCTACACAACAAATCTTTTCTGAATTTCTCTGCACTGGGAATTGAATATCCTGGCTGTCTGTGGTGCCTTCTTGCTGAGGCTCCTAGAGAACTCTGGAAGATTATCCACAAAAAGGTGATACATAAAGGCTGCACTCCTTGTCTGCTCTCCCAGGCCAATAATGACCAGCAGATTGTTTTCATCTTTTCATGGACTCCTATCCTACTGTGTCCTGTTTAAGGTCAAGTTTGAAGAAGCTATGGCCAACAAATACAACGTAATTTAGCAGCACTGATATTTGGCATTCATGGGCAGTCATGTCTGTAAATAATGGGTAATAGTAAGTTCCTACTAAAATTCAGTGTAAATATGATATCAGAAGCATGTTTTTAATGGCGTGAAAGGAGGGTCTTCCCCATTGCCCACCCATGGCCTACACTCTTAAGTTGTTGTCTGTTGATCCTAATTGTAATTTTTCTGTCTTTTAGGGCTGATGATGACTTTTCAGAACCAGTAAATACTAATGTGGTGCTGAGATATGATGGAAAAATCACTTGGGATGCACCTGCTATCACAAAGAGCTCATGTGTGGTGGATGTGTCTTATTTTCCTTTTGACAGCCAGCAGTGCAACCTTACCTTTGGGTCCTGGACCTATAATGGTAATCAGGTAGACATCATCAATTCCCTTGATAGTGGTGATCTCTCTGACTTCGTAGAAGATGTGGAATGGGAGATTCATGGTATGCCAGCAGTTAAGAATGTTATCACTTATGGCTGCTGCTCTGAGCCTTATCCAGATGTGACCTTCACACTGATTTTGAAAAGGAAGTCCTCTTTCTACATATTTAATCTGTTGCTTCCTTGCATTTTGATATCTTTCCTGGCTCCACTGGGATTCTATCTCCCTGCAGACTCTGGTGAGAAAGTGTCTCTGGGTGTTACAGTTCTTCTTGCTTTGACTGTGTTCCAGCTGATGGTTGCAGAGATCATGCCCCCATCTGAAAATGTACCTCTGATAGGTGAGCTTTACATGCTATATCTTTAAGCATGACTCATTAATAGCAGGGCTGTATGTCAGGGAATCTGCTTGGAATTTGTGATTTCTGGGAAGATAAATTTGCTACATTTTTGAAACATTGTAAAGTACTTAATATATGTGTGGAATTTGTATAGGTATGCTGCAGTTTTTAGAGGTTGTGTTTATTTTAAATTATACATTAGCTAGCTATTTGATATTTATTAAATATAGTTAGATATTTAGAATTATAGTATCACATCTTGAAATAAAGCTAGTAATGGAAAACAATTTTAGAACTAACACATGAAGTACAATCAAGAGCTATAAGCACAAGGTCAGACTGTTTCAAGACATGTTTCTGTCAGATCCAGACGGTTGGATGGCCTGGCTTGCATCCTCACAGTTGATTTAATATCTGACAATTGCTACATCGGATTATTGCTCCTGGGAATCCATTATTCTGAAATTTAATTTATGTCTGGGAGTTCAGAAAAGTTCATGTGCAATGAAAGGGACCTAGCTTCAGTCTGTTTTCTCTATTCCCACACTCTCCCTTGCCATTCTTTCCAATCCCTTTGAAACTGGGCTCACGTCACACTTGTCTGTGGCATGTCCTGTGTCATGCTGTCAGTCCTTGCTTTTCCTGCAGAGGCTGCAGAGCAGGGCTGGGAGCTGCCTCTCTGCATAGGTTGGTGTATAGGGGTGGTCAGCTGTGTACTTCAGTTGCCAAAAGCAAGGGCAGAGGAGCACAGCTGAATTCTCTTCAGCTCACCATCCTTTAGCTCCATGCTGTGACCTCTGAGCTGGCAGCACACTGGTTGTGGATACCTGGATCCACAGATATGGATCTGCTGGAGTGGGATGCCCTAATAGCTCAAACAAAGTTTTATCATCACTTTTGCTAGTATATTGGGAAGTGGGATTTCCAAGGTGCCATGTGAAGCCACTGGCATGTGGATTTTGCTGACACTAGGAAAAGAGCAAGGCTTTTTTGAGCTGCTTTCTGAATAGATGTGTTTCAAGAAACCAGAGGTTTTGGCTTGCAAATATTTTCCATGCTAATACGGTAATCACTCATCTGATAAAGACATGCCAGTAATGAGTATGAGATTTTATTTTAATAGCTTTAATCTTTGTTTTTAAATGGTAAATTGTGATCTAAGAGAATTGGGGTGATTAAAACTTTATTTCACTTGCATTTATGCTTAACACTGTGTTGTCACACTGTTACTTCTCATTGAATTTTTTTATTAGGGTAACATCTTTAATATGATTTTATTTTGTGTTCTAGGAAAGTACTACATAGCAACTATGACCATGATCACAGCTTCCACTGCATTGACAATCATTATAATGAATCTCCATCATTGTGGCTCTGAAGCAAAGCCTGTTCCCCAGTGGGCCAAGGTGGTTATCTTGGACTATATGTCAAAAATCTTTTTTGTTTATGATGTGGGTGAAAATTGCACAAGTCCGAAAAGAGAGAAGGAAGAAGAAGGTAGGTTAGAGGGGGATGATGGGTGTCAGAGGAGGCACAAAGAGGTAAGGAGTCCCCTTTCCAACAGAAATGATGACTGCAATCTCAAGGAGAAGGTCAATGGAAATTGGAATAAAAGCTATAGAGTTCATGGTGAAAATGTTAGGGAGACTGTTAATTGCTGTTCTTGTTACAAATTGCTGATTAAAAATATTGAGTATATTGCTAATTGTGTTCGAGACCATAAAGCAAACCGGGCCAAAGGAATTGAGTGGAAAAAAGTTGCAAAAGTGATGGACAGGTTTTTCATGTGGATTTTCTTTATTATGGTGTTTTTTATGAGTGTGCTGATCATTGGGAAAGCTGCTTAACTGAAAATGAATATATTCCTTTTGTAAATCTGAATATTCTATATTAGTTTGTTTAGGAGGAGTTCTGTGACAGGGCTGCTTTTGAGATATTTGTCTTGTATTCTGTAACAATAATCAAATTGATTCTGTAGGCTGTGACAGTGAGTTGAGACACTGCATAACTGAGGACTTTGCTGGTGACTGTCCTTGCCTTTCAGTATGGATGTGCTGGTGAAGGGGCTGGTAAAGCTGCAGGATGAGCAGTCAGTGTTCCACCTTGGTGGGTGGTGGCCATGACTTCAGGCTATCTGGGCCAGAGCACTGCAGCAGTGGGGCAGACAGCCTAGCATGGAATTCTGTATTCACGGGGTGCATCTCTGCATCTTGTAATTTGATCAGCCCTTTCTCTCTTCCAGGGGAAAAAAAAGTTGCATTTGTGACATGGTGACATTTTCTGGAAATCATACCTTCATGGCATTGCCTTTTTAACTTTTTTTTTTAGCTTGACTTGAAAACTTACGTTTTTTTGTCACAGCTCACTGATCACTGTTCCTATCATTTCATAGGCTCTACATATGTGCCTTTATCTTCTAATATGGTTGAGCTTACTGAATATGATCTTCTTCTTTATCATTTTCTGCTGCTGACTGTTACTGTATTGTCACCATGGCTCCAGTAAGCCAGATTCCCAGAGTTTCTTCCTCACTGAGTCAGAGGGTCTCTTCAATTCTTCCTCTTGAGCCTAATAATAGGAAGCATTTCTTCTGTCCTTCCTGCATGTCTCATTGCCCTGGGCATTTGCACAAGATGTCCTTTAAATGCTACTTGAGACTGATAAAACAGGAGGCTGTGACTTCTGTCTTCTCTCATTGTATTTACCTACCAGTGTTCACCCTTTGCGTCCCTTATCCACTCTTACATGCTCTTTAATACTTAAATTTTAAACAGTTTACAGGAATGCCAAGGTTGCTCTGTGCATTACTTAGCACAAAATCATGATCTTACAGACTCATTAAAGTAGTGCCATAATCAACACTCCTTGCTCAACACCCTAGCACTTACATATATGGGAAAATGTTTGTTGCTGAGAACACAAAAAACCCCTCTTCTGTGTGTTAATTTCTGTTAACCCTCTCAGACTGATAGAGCTCTGGAGGATGTCTCTTGTAGTAAAGTGAGAAACCATGCCCATGGCAAATAAATTGCTTTTGCAAAGCACCCTGAACTTTGAAACCATGATATTCTAGATGCAGAATGGAGAATGGAGAGGCAGAATGGCATTGTAATGGATCCCAGTCAAAAGTTCATGTGATAAAACTAATTTTCATAATTGTTGCAGCTAATAGGAGCATACCTGTGAATCAGTAACTTAAGAGCAAGGAGCTGAACTAGTAAAGTGATGCAGTTGTTATGCCCAAATTTATTAGAAGAAAGGGAATTGTTCTTTTTATTTTGATGATGTAAATGATGCATTGAATTGCTAATGGCAGGTTTTCTTTTGTGTGGAATAATTAACACTGTAAACTTATCTGGATTCTCATACATAATGCAAGCCTTAAAGTCCAGGTTTTAATGTAAAGCTAAACTGGGTGTCTAGCCAAGAATAAACTCAGTATATGGAAAAAGTCTCAAGTGTGTTCCCTGTGTATTATCAGTTCCCACTCAACCAGGGTAACTTTGAGTAACTCCTTTAGAAGCCAAGCTGTTCATTTTCATTCACTGTGCAGAAAAATGATTGCATCCATTTGCCACGTAGTTCAGGGTTTGGCACTTACACTGCCTGCTTGAGGAAACTGGTTTGCTCTTTGTTGTGGTAAAAATTATTGTCTGTAAAGCTGAGAGAATAAGGTATTTAAAGATAAGGGTAAAATATTCAGAACATGAGTCTTCAGCGTGGAAAACTGATGACCAAGGGTTTATTTAAGGCTTATGGGTGGCATAAAGAGCTACTGTTCACAGTCTCTTACAATACAGGAACTGGGTACATGAAATGTACGCAGTGTTTGGCAGCGGAGAAGTCTCTACAACATGTGATAAGGCTGAGGAACTCTTTGCAACAGGATTGGTGAATGCCAGAAGATTATATGGATTTTAAGACTTAAGGGAAAAATAAAAGAAAAATCTATTGGCATACTTCTAAATACAGTCACCAAGCATTGAAAGGAGGAGCAATATTTTAGGGATACATGACTACATGTTCTTCAGTGCTCTTCATCCCACTGGTGACACCCACTGGAGGCAGCTTCAAGGTTTAGACAGTCCTTTAGTCTGACTTAGAATATCTTTCTTAGAAATTCAGATTTTGTCTGTGTCACTCTGTTCAAAACAAACTGCTGCAGTTGAGGGTTTCCCATGTGTAAGGGAAAGTTTGCAATCACAGGTGGATTGTTGGCCTCTATCATGCTGGTGCTTTTCCGTACTCTGCATGCTTGGATGATGATGTTGAAATCATGCTTTGCAATTCCCTAGTACTTTAATGTGAAGATGTGATGGTATAAGAAATACCTTCCTTGCAAGAATATGATTTGATAAATAGTTCTAACTATTTGAACCTATTAACTATTAAATTTGCTTTTAAATTGTTATCCTTTTCTTTGGATCACCACATATTCTCAAGTGTTTTTTTTGCCCTTTTTTTACATACGGTGATTTTTCTTGATCTTATAAGAAAGACTTTTCCATTTTTAGTTAGTAAGAGCCCTGGATTTGATACATATTGTGAGCAGCAGATGACAAGTGCCAGTAGAAGCTGGTCCCTGAATTTTTGTGATGCTAGGACCCTTGAGTCATGTCTTTGATCACCTTTCAGGGTAAAAAACATGATGTGACACTGCATAGCCATGATTCTGGTGACAAGGCCGACCCAAGGCCTGTGCAATTGCCATGCAAGGGCTACCTGCTTTAAAGCCAGCTCAGGAGTTTCTGACTAAACTGTAGGGACAGTACCTTAGGTCTTAATGTTTGCAGAATCACAGAATCATTTGGGTTGGAAAAGACCTCTGAGATCATCGAGTCCAACCTTTGATCACCAACCTTGTCAATTAGACAATGGCACCAAGTGTAATGTCCAGTTGTTTCTTGAGCACCTCCAGAGAGGGTGACTACACCACCTCCCTGGGCAGTTCATGCCATGCTTGACAACCCTTTTCATGAAGAAATTTCATCAAGAAGAAACTTGTTCTAAATCAGCCTTGTGTGTTAGTAGGCAGAACTGTACATGACAGCTGTAGGGCTGAGTGAGACAGGACTGTTTAATTCTATCTGTCTTGGTCTCTTCCTCTTTCCTTTGTGTGCCTCATGCTTAGATCCAGTTATCTTTGAGGAAGATGAAATGCAGAAGTTATTAATAACTATGATTATGAAAAATTAACTGTTTATGCACTGAGTAACTCTGTTTACCATGAAGGCAGCAGGGTGACTTTATATTTACTGAGGAAGACAATGATGCTGTAAAAATACTGTTTTAGATCTGTGTGCTGCAGAGGCCTTCGAGGGATGAGCTGACAGATTCTTTTGTTGTACCATTTCTTAGCAGAGAGATCAACTCTCCTTTCTTGTATTGAGTCACTGCAGTGTTGAAATGAGGAAAAATATAAGCTGTCTCTTGTGATGCCTCCACTGCTCTTTTCACAAGCAGAATTACAGAGCTGAAGTGTAATGGGATGTTGGGGTGTTGAATTTTCAGTGGTACAGAAAGGTAGAAGATGGCTTTTGCTAACCTAGGAAATCTGGTTTTGTTGATGGAAATTGAAGTGTGAGGATTCAGACTAAACAAAAAGGATCATCCTGAACAATAAATGACATTCTGAGACAGAGAAGAGATTTTTCCCAAGTTTCAAGAATTCAGCTGTCACATTCTGAACAGGTTTTGTCCACTGGTTAGCAAAGCTCAGTTCTCTGACACTGCCAGGATCATGGTAAGTGTCTCAGAGCTGTTTCTCAAAAAATGCAGCAGTGTGTCAAGAATTCCTGATTGTGCATCAGTCTCAATTTGAGAAGCTGAAGACTGGAATATGATTGTTTTGGAGGTGGGAAAAGGAGACTATGGGGTGAAAGACAACTTGTCTCATTCTTTTTGTAAAACTGGGAAGAATCCATCTTTTCTTACAAACTTCTGTAACTCATTGAAGAAAAGAATATATTGACTCTTGTTTCCTTTCTTAAAATCTTTTCATCAGTGACAGTATACAGGGCCAAAGGTGACCTCTGTAGTTTGTGTGCAGCCACCTCCTTTGTACTTGCAGGCAGAGTGAGTGACCTAGAGCTCAATTAAAGGACAGCAAGCTGAACATCTCTTGTCTCACTGTTCTCTGAAGTCTACTAAAAAGGAGAAATCTTTCTTCTTTGTTAGAGACAAGTCCAGCTCTGTGGAAGGGACCAGAGATAGTGGAAGTGTTTGTATCTAGTTTGTTCTTTGCAAATTAGGGATTCATTATCTCCAGACACCTTCTAAGAGCTCCATTTTACATTTGCAATACGGAATAACAGAGATAGCAAGTACCTAGCTCAGTTTTGTTCTTATGTCTGTCTTTCTAAACACTTTTGTGCATTTGATTCCTAGTCTGCAGGCCACAGACACTGAAGATCTGCAAGGCCACCAGGAATACACTGCACCATAAAGGTGAGTGTCTCAGGTGGTGCCTTCTGGTTACCTGGGGTGCAGGGATAGACCTTGGCAGTGAACTGAGTCATTCCTAAGTCACATGAGTTGCATTGTCTGGCCATGACAGTACTGTATGTTCTGTCAGGTGTAGTTCTAGCCATTGTGCTTGAGAAGGCAATCCAGAGGTACCTTTGCAACAGGATGAAATACAAATCTAACAGTAGAGGGTGGGATGTAAGCTGATGGAAAGCACGACAGGGTGCAGAATGTGGTCTGTGCAAAAACTGGCATCTGGAACTGCCATGGTCTCTTCTTGGGCACTCCTGCTTCAGAGTAGAAGTCCATCTAGTGAACATCCAGAAAATGCAAACCGAGATTAAAAAAAGGGCATCTGAAATTTCAAAAGCAGTTTTTATTCTACTTTCTGAAGACATTTATTTAAAAAGTGATTCAGTACCACCTTGTAAGTAACCCATCTAGGATCATGGAATTTTCTAGGGAGCAGCTATTGTTTTTTTTCTCTGCCATTATCGTGTTCTGTGTCTTGACATTCACACAGCTACTCATGATTAATCTTTACCTCTATTTTAAAAGAACCTGAAACATATTTTTGTATGTCATTGTTTTTATTCATATCATTCTTCACTGAACAAGATTTTATCTATGGTGTTGGGAGTGCTGGGAGACTGCACACCACAGTCTTTCCTGCATTTCACTTTGGTTTGAAGAATGCACTAGTTTTGATTAATTAAAATGCAATGACAGAGAGATCAAAAGAAGAGTGGAGCAAAAAATCATATGCTTTCTAAAAAATTACTTAAACCTAGCCCAGATTATTGTAGGCAGAGTGTTTCAGTGAATAAAATTATTAAACTGGATTCACTGGGTATTTGCTTGCTATGTATCTGTCACCACTTACAGACAACTTGATTTATAGTGATCTTAAATACTGTATAATCACATCATGTTCTGGTTTTGTTTGCTTTTGAATTCTCCATTAGCATGCTTAACAACAAGTTAGGAGGAAATTTTTTGAGACAATATAATATGAACAAATAAAGAATGATACTATCATTAATGCACACATCTGCCTAGTTCTGTTGGTAGTGTGCCATATATTAGTAATAGAGGTGGCTCTTTTATTCATTCTGTATTTTCAGTTCTAGCTGAGCACTACCAAGCTGCTCATGACATTTCAGTGATAACAGTGCCTTTTGTTAGTGTTTCACTGTAGCAAAAGTGGACTCTAACAATAAAGTTAAATAGATGGTAAAATCATCTGGAGTGGTCTCCAGAAGTTAGAAAAGACCTTCACAGATAAAGCATTTGCTTAGAATGTGGAGTCCACATTCAATGGGGATGAAAGTGATGGTTTGACTTCCATAGGACCACAACTGGTTGGAGGATGGTTACAGACACAGCTGTGTTGCAAAATAATGCTACATAATGTTAGAAAAATGAATATGAGGAAAGAGACAGGAAAAGCTAACTAAACACAAAGTGCAAAATATAAAATCACTGAGACTATTGTTCAGCACCTGTGAGTTCACTAGAGCACATCCAAGCTGTGGAATAGCTACTGGACATTCACTGGACAGCCTGTCCAGGGGTGGACTGTCAGTAAACCTGGGGCTGCATCGCAGCAGTGGGTCTGTTGTGAGGTAAGGCGTTACTGTCTCAGCCAAGGACAAGGGTGCCAGCTTACCCCAAATCATGATGATGTGTCCAAGCCCTCACTAGCTCAGGTCCTGACAGGTGGGACCTTGAGGACCCACTGTCATCACCTAAAGTAAAGTAGTTTCACTTCATCTCTTTGCTCAGTTCCCAAAGGTGAGTGTCTGGTGGCCTTCAGTATGAAGATTGTCACTTATACAGTCTGGAAGGTTGGCTTTCTCTGAGCTACTTCATAGTGGCACCATGATTATTCAAATAATTTTCTGTCCAGCTCACCCACTTTCTCACAGAAAGTTGGTAGCTTCCTCCACAGGAGGCCTGACATGGTTCATAGCTGGTTTAGGTGTATTGTCCTGTCCTGCAGGTTGTGCCTACTTTTGATTAGCATTTTAATATTCTAGGTGAATGGCAGCAAGATATCTGTGGTGAATCTGTTGCTTTTATCTAGTGTTTTTAACATAGCTGAAAACAGAATGATGGTCACAAGATAATCTCTTTTATCATAGTTAAATGATGAGAGTTTATGAAAAACTTTATGAAAAAGGCTTAACACTAACATCCCAAACCCAGGAATAAACTGGCTTCTTACTCCCTCGCTCTGAAACAGTAGTGGAGTGCAAATGACCTCAAGGGTGTGTTGCTTAGCTATGGGCAGAACTTAGTCCCTTTCAGGTACAGCGCCTCAGCTCTGCTTTGGAATGCCATGTTCACTACCCTGCAGAGGTTGTTTGACCTGCAACAAACAGCATTTCAACACCATGGTTCAAAGTGGAGGGGGCTGGATAATTGTGTTATTTGGGACAGCACCACTGAGCTGCATGAATTCTCAGCAATGCTTCACGCCAGCAAGTTTTGTGTCTGTAGGAGCATCTACTGTGTCCCTAGATCCCTGAGGCATCAGCAGCAAACCAGTCTGGGGGTCCTGCCCCCAGGGGAATGGTGGAGAGGTGAAGAGGGTTGGAAAGAATAAGTCCAGGGCCCAAGTGTCTCTGGTGTGAAAGCACCTTGCAAAAGTTTCTTCTGAGGAGTTAGTTCCTCACCTAAATTCAGAGACCTCTAGGGGTCATACAAGTGCTGTTCTAGTTGCTGGGGTGCTTCAAGGCCGTGCTTGTTGGCAATTTTTTAAAGATAAAAAAAAAAAGCTGCTCTTAACCCTAAATATTTTCTCCAAGATGCAACAAGGGATGTAGCCTTGTTAGCACAGCTGTTCCTGTTAATCCTTCATTAAGGACTAAGTAAATCGAGAATTCTATCCTATGGGCAAGTGCAAAGATTGCTATTCTGAAAGGCTGCTTCATTACCTCCTCAGAAGCCATGCTTTAATTTATAGTGAGATTCAGGGGCTAGCAGTTTTAGGAATAGATCTGATTTGAGGTAGGCTGTTAGTCCTTGAAGTACTGCAGGCTGAAGGTTTCATCAGCAGTGGAGTTTGGTCCCTAGACTTGGTCAGGATGGTCTGGTATATTGCTGGGGCCAAGAGAAAATGCCTGCTGGAGGCATTGAGAGCTATGGCAGGAGGAACATGAGCCCTTGGCCAGGTTGTGGAGTTAATTTTCCCTGTAAGAGCCCTGTGGTTTGCATTGGTAGCAAGAAAAGTGTGGCTAACACCCCAGAGCTTTGGCTGCTGCTGAGCAGCGTTTCACTGCACCAAGGCTGTCTCTCCAACATTTCCCTAGCACAGGAGGCTGGGAAAGGACAAAGCCAGGACAGCTGACCTACTGACCACAGAATATTCCATAATGTAAGACATCTGCTCATCTATAAAAGCTTTGAGAAAGGAGGAAAGGAGGATGATGGTAGGGAGGGGCTGGGACATTTTTCTTCCATAGCAACTGCTAAGTGTACTTCCCAGGAAGAAGCTGGACATCACCTCCTGATGGGAAGTAAAGAATAAATATTTTTTCCCCTTTGCTTCCATGCACAGCCTTTGTATAAACTGCCTTTATCCTGATCCATGAGGATTTTTTTTCTCCATCTTATTTTCTCCCTCCCTATTCTGCTGAGGAGGGGAATGATAAGAGTGACTTAGTGGGCACCTGGTGTCCAGTGAGGGTCAACCCACCAAACCAACTTAAACTTTCACTGTTGCATCCGATTACCATCCTCTGGAGGATTTCTGGAATGTAGAGACTGTGCAACTGCTCCTGTGAGGTAATAGATGTAATAAGATAGTGTTGGAGGTAATTTGGTCCAGTACAAGAGACCCAGAGCACTTTGGCTGCTGCCCGGGCCTGGTTCATGCTCTAGCCTTCCCCCATGACACTGTTTCCATTGTACCTGCTTCTGTGCTTTGTAGGTGATCTTCTTGAGCCCAGTCAGGGAGGTGACTCCTTCCCCTTCCCTCTCCATCCCAGAGGGACTCAGACCTGAAGCTCTCCATGCACATGGCAGAGGGGAGGAGACAGTGCTGCTAAGCAGGCAGAATGGCTGCAGACACTGCCAGACTCTGCCATCAGTCCAGCTGTATTTGCTTGAATGGTGATTTGACCATCTTGGGGGAAAGGACTTCATCCTGTGCAGCAGCGAAACACCGTTCACTTCCACCGTGCTGCCACTGTGACTGTTACACTGCTCTTTTGTAACTTGTATTTTCTTTAAAAAACCCGCAAACAGAAAAAAAATAGCTGGAACAATAAGGTAAATATTAATCAGACTTGTATCAATATTGTCTTAAATCCATTAAATACACTAAGCCCTGCCTTACAGAGAAGGAACATGACACAATTACTGATTTCAGAAATTCCTGTCCATACTGGACATCAGAAAATTTACAAGCAATGGACTCAAAAAAAGGAAACCTCATGGGGATGCAGTGGGACTTAAAATTGCAAGTTTTGCACATAGATGATGAGGCTTTATCACAGACTGGAGAGAACCAATGGGCAGATCTGTAGTGGTGTGGCATCTAGTTTTAATGAGGTACTTATTTAAAGATGAGGCAGCAAAGTATGATTATAGCTCTGGGTCATGGCCCTGCTGCTGCTTGTCTTGCTGTGACCGAGGTCTACTCTTGTTGCTTGTATATCAGCAAGCAACCTATGTTTTTTTCTTTAGAAGGATGTATGAATAAATTGCTCTAGATAGGGGTGAATACAAGACAGAATAGAATGATACCTTTTTTTTTGATTGCCTGCTTCACTGTATTTAGTGGGGGTGCTTAGCTAGGGCACTGTGTATTGGTAGTGATTTCCCAATTCCATTTACTTAACAAGTGTAACCTTTTTCTCTTTCAAAATAAAGCATCTCTTGAGAAGTTTAGTAACGGCACTTGTAGAAATAGCTAGAATAGCTGCTTTGGTTAAGCTCTGGGTCCTGCTGAGGTGCTTCATGCCCTGGTAGCAGGACCACCACTTTGGAATCATCCCACAAGTGTGTCAGGCTTACCTACAGCTCTGCAGTTCTCAGTGTCAACCCTTCAGGTGTACCCAGGCATTATTGCTGAACAAACAAACACAGGCAATGTCTATTACAGAGATAAAGATTTCTCTTAAAATGGATTAAATCTGTAGGGAAAGGGAATAGAGGCTTCATTTAGTCCAGGAAGAGCTGTGGTGGGGAGGGTGTACTGAACAAGACACAGCTTTGTTAGAATTTTCTGACTTTTCACCTGGTACGTGAGTCTCCCCTCTTTTTATTGCTCCTGTGGATCATGCTGTCTCACTGTAAGTAAGATCTCTCCAAAGGGCAGCTTTATCTATGCCAGGTAATTCACCTAATTGCATGTTATTGAAAGAAAAGGGTTTTACTCTGGTAGGGAGGTAGAAGTTCCAAGGTTCATGGCAAAACTAAGAGAGAAAGTATCTTATCAAGATCTATACAATCACTTGTAGTTTGCTTTTGTTCTCTTAAATACTGTCCAACGACTCTGGATCCCATGTGAAATAAGTGGGTTTACTTTTATGACCTCAGTGTATAACAACTGATGTTTTGCATACCTTTTCTGAGAAGATCAGCGCTAATTCCTTTTGCTGCTGTTGGTGGATGTTGCACAGCCTAGCTTTTGCCTGGCTTTTTTGCTTCAGCCTCACTAAGTTAAATGCCAGAAGTTTATTATATGCTCTCTGTCTGGGTTAATTTTTTTGGCCTCTGAATCTACTAATTGCCATTTGTAAATTTTCCTGGTGGTAAAGGTCACAAGATAACTTGGGCCCCATAGCTTAACCTGTTGGCACATCTCAGGTTATGAAAGGTGGTGTTGAAGTCTGCTGATTAAATTAATTACTCTTCTGAGGTTTCATCATAAAGAAAAACTCTTTTGCCTTTGTAGTTCACTTCCATCAAATTTCTGCATCACATCTCAGGGTTGGTTTAGGAACCTGTAATTTTACTGGAGCACAATCAGATGATAGAAAGAATTTGTGTTTGTCAAACATACACCTGGTCCTGAGGTGTGTGTTGCAGAGATGCCTTCCTCTGCTTCATAAGACTGGAAGGCATGCTGCTGGTTTTGTTTTCCCTCTAAACCTTCTGCCTTTGCAAGGAACATCTCCAGGCTGATGAAACTAGAACAAAGCCTGAGAATAAAACAACAGTGTTTTGGTGTCTAAAGCCACACAAACCAGTACTAAACGTTCATTCTAGCCCCTGCAGAAAACTCACTCATGAAAGTGTACTTCTGAGGGTAAGATACACTTTTCAAAGCCATGCCTGAGTACAAATAGGGTATCTGGTGCCCTAAATGAACCTATTCCTGTTTGAGGGAACCAGGAGCAAGCTAGTACCAGGATGTACCAGGAAGCTGGTCTCTCCCTGTTCCTTAAGTCCACACTCCTGGCTGGCCTTTGCTCTCTTGCACTGAAATGCACAGGGCCACCTCTGCTGCTGCTCCTGACAGTCACACTGCCAGAGTCCAGCAGGGTGGGTACAGCTGAGTCAATACCAGATCATGCAGAATGGCCCTTTATGTGAGCTGCTGGGGAGGATGTGTAGAGGTGAATGCCCTGTCCCTTCTGCATGCTGTCCCCTCCTGCTTTTCTTTGCTGAGGTGGTCCTTACTGTGTTTTTTCTCTGGGTACAGCATTGCAGAGGTGGCATTGCAGATTTCTGGAGTTGCTGGAGTATTGCTGATTGTGGTGATGTGCTGACACTGAAGCTTAGCAAGCTCCCCAGAGCCACTGCAGCAGAGAAGGCCACTACCTGCAGAGGTAATCAACTCAGGGACATCTTAAATATCTCCTTGTCTGGGGTCCCTATGGACTAGCATTGCAGCCTTGCCTTTCCTACCAAGATCATCTCCAAGGCAGTTGCAGCAAAGCCACTATGGTACCTGGAAAATGTAGATTACAAATTTAAAAATAGGCAATAAAGTATATATATGGCTATATAAATCACAAGGCAAGATGTAATCATTACATTTATAGAATTATAGAATGATTTGGGTTGGAAATGACATAAAAGATCATCTAATTCCAAGACCTTGCCATGGATAGAGGTACCTTCCACTAGATCAGGTTGCTCAAGTCCCTGTCCAACCGGGCCTTGAACATTTCCAGGGATGGGTCATTGACAATTTCTCTGGGCAACCTGTTTCAGTGCCTCACCACCCTCACAGTGAAGAATTTCTTCCTAATACCTAATTTAAATTTACCCTTTCTCAGTTCAAAGACATTCCCTCTTTTCCTGTCAGTACATGCCCTTGTGAAAAGTCCCTTTCCAGCTCTCCTGCAAGGCCCCATTAGGAAAGTGCTGTAAGGTCTCCCTGGGAGCCTTCTCTTCTCCAGGCTGAGCAGCCCCAGCTCTCTCAGCCTGTCTTCACAGAAGAGGTGCTCCAGCCTTCTGTTCATCTCAGTGGCTCTCCTCTGGACTTGCTCCAGCAGGTCCATGGCCTTCTTGTTTTGGGGGCTACAGAGCTGGATGCAGTACATTAAAAAGGAGAATCCTGAAATGCTTATGAGAGTTCATAGAAAATAAGTAACATGTGAATATTTGACCTTCAAAGCACTTTGTAGGTACACCTGTGTTGGCGAATCAGCTAGGGGCTCATCCAATTCCCAGTGCTGAACCCCAGCTCAGGCAGTGGGACTGGGGCCAGGGTGCTGCAGCTGCCTGACCACCCCTGGCTGCTCTTCTCCATGCAAGTCCAAGCTTTTGGGGGTTTTACAGAGCATTTGGAGAAGAAAAGTACACTGCAACATCTGTGTCCTGTTGTACTGGGGAAAAACCGATTTCAGCTGTTTCCAGTGCCTTTGCTGGATTATGTTTTAGCACAGAATTTATGAATGCAATAATTAAATGTACCTTTGAAGCGGCTTTTCTGGCAGCATGTAGTGAAAGTAAGGGCAGCTTTAGGAAAGAAGGCTCTCCAAACAAGATCTAAAGGCAACATTCAAAATTATTCTTAAGATGCATTTGCCTTCTCTTTCCAGAACATCCACTCCTAATGTCTCCTGCTTTTTTACTTAGTCACTGCATTTCATTTTTCCAAAACGCAGCTTCACAGCTCCTCTGTCCCATCACTTCTCAACTTGGAAATCATTTGCAGTATGTCCTTGTACTTGATCTTGGATAGATGAGATTCCCAGCTGGACCCAGTCTTTGTTGCCCCTTGTGCACAGGATATACTTGATACATGAGCAGTATTATGCCCAGTATGTCCATTACATCTGCTGCATTTCTGTCAGATGTCAGGCTATATTCCTAACCAGCACAGTGTTCAGGCATGGTCTGAATAGCCTGAACACCTATGGCAACCCCTTGCACTGAAGTTGCCACCTACCTGCCAACACAAATTGCTTTCTGCAACATTGGGGATGTTGTAAGATTTATTTGTTCCTATGGACAGAGTGTGTCTGCTATTTCTCAATATGCTTATCTTGAATTGCCTTGTGGAAAGTAGCTCTTTCATCCATAACTCCTTCCTTAAAATCAATGATAGCAAATACCAACATTTTCAGAAATGCTCAAGACGAGATTTTCAAGGGCACATTGCTCTAAACCGAGTTTAGTGTCCCAAAAACCAAGATAGAATGAGGGCTAAATCATCAGAACTGCAAGGGAAATGCTGCAAGGTAGGTCAGCATGTCAGAGTAACCACCACAGTCTCCAAAGGCGAATGTTCCCTCCCACCTTCCCCACAATGAGACATTATTCTCTTTCTATATTTCAGGCCCAGGAAAATCATGTATAGTTCAAATGGAAGTAATGACAAGAAGGTAAAGGGAGTGTACAAAGTACCTATGCAAAATAAAAAGGAACGATGTCTGGTTCCATCCATTTTATTTGAGAGGGAGAGTATTTGTGTGCTGACAGTTACTAAATAAACAGAAAACATGTGTGTCTGCAGAAACCCCCTGAGCTGGAACTGCCTGGAGGCTGAAGGGGTGCTGGGGAACAGTAGATAAACCTGTCCTGTTCTTTCTCTTCCCTGGTTATTGACTTCTGCCAGTGGTGGCCACTAAATCTTGGGCTAAATGGATCCTGCATCAGACTCAGCACAGATACCCATAAATTCTACTATGCAGCTGCTAAAGAGATGAAAAGATCTTCCTGGGGAATTAATGTATTTCCTCCTAGGTTGTAAAAGGTGTGGAAGCAAATCCATCACTCTGCATCTTCTCCACCATTCAGCTTGGGCTAAATATCATCTTCTCTCTTAGCATTCCTTTTAGTAGCAAGCAAGTTGAGTATATTCAAACTGCTTTGTAGTGTGGGCTGAGCAAGTGTAGAAATGAGAGTTTGAAGTAGTCACAGTTGTTTCTGTTCTGGCAGAGAGCCCCCATAGTACACTGGACCAGAATAGCCATTGCATGAGGCTCCTTGTGAGTGGGAATGTCCAACCAAAAATCAAAATTTCACACAAACAGTTGCTTTGGCAACAGCCTGCTAGCAAGCTGTCATCTAGCAAGCTGCCAGGGTAACTCTTTACCAAGTGGGGAAGTGTTGGCAGCTCAAACCCGGGGGACCAGAAGTGATGGGTCAGGGCTGAGTAAGGGGGCTGACGCTACAGCTGCCCAATGCAGCACTGCTCACTCAACGTGTGTGTGTGTCTGTCCTGTTTGGGATGCAGCTCAAGTGGATGCCTCTGAACAGCTTTTTGGCAGAAATTTTACAATGATTTGCCCAGCTTTATCATTTGTATCATAGTTCCTGTATCAGCTCATCCTTGTTACTGAGTCTTTTATGTCAATTTAAATGTATCTATTTCTAGCTTTCATCAGTTTGAGCCTCTTATGCCATCTGCTAGATGTCCAAAAGTTGCTTTCTTACTAGAAAATTGTGATCTGCTGTATTTACCCTTAAATCAGAGATATTAGCTCATTTGGATCCGGTTTTTATCTTTGGTCAACAAATCCTGTAACAGACATCAAAAGCTTTTGTTCCTTCTGATCAAAGTGGAAAAATAAAATGCACAGAATCACTTCAATTTTCCTTAGCATTCCTCTGCTTTTTGAGAAGAAGAGCCTTATTCCTTGTCTATTTTCTCTCCTCTCCACCCTCTTAAGCCTCATCTACTATTAAATCTTATCTTTTGAGTTGCCATTATCTTCTTGGAACAAGCAAAGCCCTAATTACACTGAATTTCTGTATTAAAAACACCAGGTAGCAGTTCCTTAGCCTGCCCTGTCATTTCTGAAGTGAAATAGCTGCTTGCATAAAGCTGCCCTTTGTTTTCCTTGTTGACCTCTTGCAGGTTTTTCCACTCTGCCTTCACTTTTTTCCTTCCCCCTTCTGATTTCATTAAAAGAGTCGCTTTCATCTCTTGTTCTGGGAGGTGTGTGTTTCCATGCCCACTCATGTGCTCGCCCTTTTGTGTTGCTTTCATATCAAACTCAACAAAAGTGGAAAACTTATGGGGAACAAGACCTGAAACCTCTGAGTCCCATCCAACCCTGTGACCTTGTCCTACTCATTACACTGATGTAATGAATACAAGGAAAAGCATTCTGGAAGTGCTTATAGATAGAATTTTGTCAGATAATAACTATACTTCCACCCCTTCTACTCATTTTGGGGCTTACTGATTGGCCAATTAATAAATAGCCGGGTAACAACTAATTGAAAAAAAAAAAAAGAAAAATGTCTGTGCTGGTAAGACTGGAGTCCACAATGGGAAAATATGGAGAGACTCTAAGAAAGCCTGTCAAGCTTAATTTATAATAATGCTTTTAAGTTTATAATTGAAGTATCAGAAAGCTGTTCTGAAGTATCTTTTTGGCAGGCATGTTCTCTTTTTTTCCCCAGCATAACATGTGGTCCTAGGATGTCTTAGCAATCTCTTCTTAAATGAAATATACAAAGCCATTGAGTTATGTGTATATAAGACTACTATATGTGATCCCTTATCTTATACAGTCTATTCCAGGGTGTTCCTAAGTTTCGTCAAAGTCAAATCCTGAAATGCTTCTTGGTAGGAATTTTCCACGGTTGTGGTAAGATGAGAAGAATACACCTGCGCACAGGTGCAGTCTGCTGTAGCAGTCAAACCAGACCCACAGAGGAGTCATGCTACGGGAAGCCTGTTCAGCTGTTTTTCATTAATGTTTTTGTCTGTTCCCTATTACAAGCAATATAGCCTCTGTGGATCACAACAGCCAGGTCAGGTCTCCCCACAGCTTTCCATTTGCAGACATGAAAATCCATTTCTCAAGAGAACTGGAGGTGAACCTTTTAAAGGTGAGTGGTGATTGCGGTGTGGCAGCACTGCCATCGTTAGGATGCTGAGACCATGGCAGGATAAGCTGGGGGAGCAGCCGCCAGGGCAGCGCTCGCGTGTGGAAAAGCCATTGGTGCTTGATCCTTCTCTCACTGGTGGTTCTTGCTGCTGGCCCCTCCTAAGCCCTGAGGGGATGCGCAATGCCATTGAGCAAGCAGCAGGAGAGAGTCAGGAGAAGAGATGAGAGGAGCCTGGTGGAGTAAGTCCCCGGGGCAACACAGTTGTCAGGGAATGGAGGGCTGTGCTGGGCCCTAGAATTATCTTAGTAATAAATCTACTCACAAGAATAAATGAGAGTAGGAGAGCTGCCAGTTAATAGAAAAGGCTCACAGCAGAAAATAGTGGGGCTGAACATCAGAAGCAGCCTGACAGGCAGAGTCACAATGCATTGTGGCGTTGCCCAATTTCACTTACAGGATGTTTTCTGTGCCAAAGGTGGGGCTTTCACATTGCTCTGCCGTGCTATGCTTACCTGCCAAGGCACTGCCAGGTGTACTTCTGCTGCTGTGCCCTCTCCATAGCCCTGTGGATGCAGGCAGGCTGAGACGGGAGCAGATGCTGGGCTGATCCTGCAGAACTGCCTTGGGCTGCACAGCTCACCCCTCTGCCTCCTGCCTGTGCCAGTGCAATGGTTCCTGTGGGGACGTGGCAGACCGCATCAGGAAGCTGAGCCTGGTTAAACACAAGCCCTCGTTCCTCCCCTTCGGTCCGTCCTGGCCGGTGGGGGCTGGTGGAGCCCGACTGGGGCTGGCAGCAGCAGCTCTCCGGGGATGGTTACAGGTACTTGGGGTGTGTGGCTCACCTGCCACTGCTCCGGGCTGGTCAAAGCCGAGCCAGCTCCAGTCTGGAAACCTGGATGTCATTCTCTCATAGCACCTGAGATTAAAAGCCCTGCTTAGCCTATACAGATGTCCAGCTGGCATAATCCAGGAGATTGCAGCTGTTCCTTTACAAAGGTACTTTTCTTCTTTAGCTGTTAGCATGCTTAGGCCATCATTTCCATGGATTGAGCAGACTGCAACAAAAAGCTGTTTAAATAATGAGACTAATGTTGCCCTAAAGAAGATATTGGTACATGTCACCATGTGAGAGTGAAGCCAAGAAAAAAAATAAAAATAAAGCAAAAAGCCACAGTTCTCAGAAATCAGCAGGCACACCACCCTTGGTGCTGAAGAAGACAATCTCCAGTGCCTGGCACTCTGACAACTACTATTGCACCTCTCAGTCATTTGAGGTCATTTTTCTGTGCTAACAGGAAAATCAGAGCGTACCCTCCAGACTGTGCCAGGAGCAAGTCATGAGCACAGTCTGCAGAGTTTCTTGAACATCTTCTGTCTCCATTAAGGTTTTCCCAGCCTGTGTCCTCATCTCAGCTGACAATGCTGCCTAAACATTGCCTTGCCAAAGATGGTCCCCTACTCATAACCCCACCTACTGTGTCTCAGGGGCCAAGATGGCTCTTTTCACTTCAGGGCTGCATGCTGGTCCCTGGGGATGCTCCATCAGGAGGGAGTTGCTGAGTGTACCCTGGTGTCTCTGCACATTCTTGGAGCATGCTCCTGATCCAGGGTGGTGGCAGACCTGTGCCTCTGGTTGGTCTGAACTGACTTCCCCTATCACAGTATTACAGTGTGCAGCTCACCAAACACCATTTCAACAGTTTATGATATTCTGGAAATAAAGCAGAAATTGTAGTAATTATTGCTGCTTTATCTCAAAACACAATTGGCTTTTGGGAAGTTGTTATTCACACTCTGATTGCAAAAGCAAATGGTGGGCAAACCTCACCTGCAATGAGCTGACATGTCCCTAAATGCCACAACCATAGAGAAATAGTGAAGCTCACTGAGAGTTTTCAAGGTAGGAAAGAATATTTGGTCACAAAGAGCTTCCCAATCCCAGCCTTACCTATGTTAAACCACTCTGTAATGTTTTTTTTTTCTCTCTTGTGGGCAAATCATTTACTGTACTTTAATGATCACAGCCACATGAAATTCACTTCCTTGTGTTAAAAAAAAAAAACCAAGAAAAATAGGATTAAATGTCTCCGTTTATCTTTCCACATAGGTCACATGGGCAAAGTTGATTGTAAAATGTTGAAATACTAGTTTGAGGTGTAGCCAGTGCCAAGTGCTGTACATTTCCGTGTTCTCTCTCCCCTCCTATTGCTCACAAAGATGTCACAGAAAAGATGAGGAAGCAGATTTTTTTTTAGTGTAAATTTAAAGTACCATTTATTATCCTTAAATCTAATCCTTTTAGACCTTGGTGCTGTCCTAGTCCCAAATCCAAAAAGAACAGCCTGAAAAAACTTGTACAAAAGCCAAAGTGTGTAACAAAGTCACTTAATCAGAGAGTGTCTCAGAACCCCACACGTGCTGCAAGGAGTGGGTCCAGAAATGTGAGGTGAGACCCTCGTGCACAATGTAGTCTTTTGTGAAAAGAGCAGTGCAGGTCCCTGTGTTTCTGGGGTGTCTACACACCCAGGCAGGGGGCTCAGGAAAAGGCAAGGTGGCTGAACCTGGTGAACACCTGCCTGGCAGGATGCCAAGGAGATTGGTGGTTTGAATCAGCATTTGGGAATTTGGCTCCTGAGAGTGATGGGTGTAAAGGATTTTGGGACTCAGAGACAGTACAGTTCCATACGAGGCTTGATTTTTCTTCCCAGCTTCAAATTATAGCAGACTTCCGAGATTTCTTTTTCCATGAGCAGCAGCTTCTGTTCACTGTGGTGGAACCAGCTTCAGTGCTTCAGTGCTCTGCCAAGCTCTCAGCAGCTGCCCCATTGCTGCTTGGACGCCAGCATTGCAGCTGCTGACCAGGATTGTGTCCCTCTGTGTCCTGCACAAAGGCTGGTGAGCCAAGGGATCCATCTACTGGAGTGGAGCCAAGCTTTAAGGGAATACTTAGCTTATCCATGTGACCAGAAGGCCTCCTGCAAGGGACAGAATCTGAAAAGTCAAAGACTCGAGAGAGTAAGGATGCCCTGTGTACAGCCAGTGCAGGCATAACAAGTTTGATAAGTAATTGATCCCTTGTTCATTGCATGCCCTTTGGAGTGACTGTAAGACGCTTTGGTCCACAACCTGCGGATTTGTTACAGGAGTGAGAATTGCGTATTGTAGTTACTGCTTTAAAGCTTTGGAACACAGGACCTGCTCTAAGGGTAGGCTGTTTTACCTCTGACTGACTTAAATGCATTTTTCTCTCTGCTGGTTAGCTTGAGGTCACTCCTGTGGCTTGTGTAGGCTGTTTGCAGGGGTTTATTTCATGCTTCATGAAGATCTTCAGGCTTACCTTGTGGCTTCCCACTTCCCACCAGTGCACAGATTGCAGGCTGAGCTAATGCTGAACTTCCGTGACATTGCAAAAACACGCAAGAATGGGCTCAAAGTGCAACCTGGCTGGCAAAATTTACATGTGTGTGTTTGGAAAGAGGTAAAGAAAAAAAGAACAAAAGCATACTTTTCTTCACAGTAAAAGCATGATGATGTCAGCCAAAACATGAAAAGGGACCCAGCTTTCTCCAGGGCAGCCACCACCCCACAAACCAGCTGCATGCAGAAGCACAGGAACAGTCAGGGTAGGCACCAGCCCGCAGCCCAGGTTTGTTCCTCCAAATGCCCTGGTGAAAGGTGGCTATGGGGAGCCCTGGTCAGATGGAGGTGAAGTCCCAGGGCCCACTGTGGGGCAGAGTTTTAACTTTCACAGTCTGCTAGATGGAGGTGTTTGACAACTGACACAGCCTGTTTAGACAAAGACACAAAGACATCTGACACTGCGTTGGGAAGACACAGGCATTTGGTACATGTGGGACAAACCTCAGCACACCTCAGCATTTTTCCCTGTAAAGTTTTCTGGTGCAGACAGTCCTTGACAGGTCACCTCCCACATCCAGGATTTGCAGTTTTGCCTGAGCAAGGACTGTGAGACAGAACTTCTATCTTCTTTGATTAGGAACCAAGTGAACTCCAGTTCTGGTCTTCTGTCTGGAGGAAAAAAAATCTGATCTAATTCATCAGCTTGACAGAAAATATCTCACGTGGAAGTACTTCTACAGTACCAAATTTCTAAAACTTTCCATAGTCTCTTTCCTCTTTGGCAACTTGAACAATCATAATTGCATGGCACAGCCTGTCTCCGTGCCAAAAGAGAAGGACTTGGTGAGACAATACTACCTTTTTTTATTCCCTAGCTTGCAGCTTCTCCCTGCACCACCATTCCGACCATTTTGCTGCCAGGCAGGACTTGGCTCTAAAACTCAGTCAAGTGTGATTCAGCATTTAATTGACACACTGGAGCATGAAACCTGACTTTTGCTGGCTTTGAGATGCAGGGCAGAAGTAGCTTCTCCTGTTACAATGTAGGTCTCGAGTTTATTTATTTTACAGGTCAGCATGATGGGCCAGATTTGTGGCTGACTGGTACCCAGGGAGCAGAGAGTTCTGGAAGTGCTCAGGACTCATTCAGACAGGAAGTGTTAGGGGTGCAACACCAGCCACAGAGAAGGAGATGAAGTACTGCATCTACCTTTTCATATGTATGAAAAATGCATTTTGCACATACTCTGAGCTCTTGTCTTTTTATAAATGAGGTGTTGCCATATCAGAGTGGTGCATTTGAGTTTCTTCTAAATCTGTTCGTATAATAGTTTTACCACAGCTGTGCTACTGGATGGTGTTTCCTGAAGACAACTACAGCTGTTTTTTAGCTTGGTTTTTAGGATGATACCAGTCAGGGAAGGGCACATCTACTCTTCAAGACCAGAAGAAAGACATTCAAAAAGGGAGTGGGATCACCTTGGCAGCATTTTGAGTTGTCACAGTGCCCAAGGCCTCAGCAGAGCTCCTGACATTCCCAAGGCAGCAAGGTCATCTTGAAAGCACAATTGCATTTCTCTGGCATTGTTTATGTTAATATCCTGAGAATGACTTGCATATTTCAACCTCACGATGAGTTAATCATTAATTAAGATCTTACAAAACTGAAGACAGAAATCAGCAGTCTAGAAAAATAAAGAAATTATCTTGTAAAGTGTATGTTTAGAAAAAGTTGTGTAGATTAATTTTAATCTTGGGTAGCTTGGATAAAGGGAAAAAGGAAAGAGCAGAAACACATTTCAGTGTGGCACAGTTCATCTCACTTGCAAAACATTGCTTTTTGTGAAGGTCATGCCTCATGTTTAAATGTCTGTAAAGGGACACAGTTTGCTGGTTTCTTTTTCATCCAAGTTAATTATAGTATCATTAAGGTTGGAAAATACCTCTGAAATCATTGAATCCTGCTAACCTAGCACTGCCATGTTCACTAGTAAACCATGTCCCCAGGTGCCACACCCATATGCTTTTATAACACTTCCAGGGTATGGTGATTCCACCACTTCCTTGGGCAGCCTTTCCAAAGCTTGATCACCCTTTCAGTGAGGAAACTTTTCCTGATATCCAATCCAAATCTCACCTGACCATTTCCTCTAGTCTTGTCACTTGTTACTTGGGAGAAGAAGCCAATCCCCACCTGGTTACAACCTCCTTTCAGCCACCTGTAGAAGTGATCAGGCTCCCCTGGGCCTCCTTTTCTCCAGGCTTTTCTCCCAGCTTTCTCAGCTGCTCCTCACAGGACTTGTGCTCCAGACCCTTCCCCAGCTCC
>VZTZ01025479.1:897243-974635 GCA_013400955.1 Drymodes brunneopygia
AACCAGGTCCTCTTCCACTGGGCCACATTCCAGCCACTCTGCCCCAAGCCTCTAGCATGGGGTTGTTGTGACCCAAGTGCAGGACCTGCCACTTGGCCCTGTTGAACCCCATAGCATTGGCCTTGGCCCACTGACCCATCCTGTCCAGATCCCTCTGTAGAGCCTTCCTGCCCACCACCAGATCAACACTCCCACCCAACTTGGTATCATCTGTGAACTGACTGAGGGGACACTCAATTCCCTCGTTCAGGTCATCAACAAAGACAACAAACAGGACTGGCCCCAATACTGAGCCCCAGAGAACACTGCTCTTGACTGGTTGTCAGCTGGATGCAATTCCATCCAGCATCACACTCTGGGCTTGGCCATTCACAGTTTTTTACCCAGTGAACGGTATACTCCTTCATGCCATGGGAAGCCAGTTTCTCCAGGAGAATGCTGTGAGACACAGTATCAAAGGCTTTGTTAAAATAAAGTTAGACAACTTCTACAGCCTTTCCCTCACCAACTAAGTGATAGCTCCCTAGTTTCTCCTTCCACCCATTCTTGTAGATGGATGTTAGATTTGGTATTTCCAGCAACTGGGACCTCTCTCCTTAGCCAGGACTACTCCCTCAGACTGCTCTTCTCCACAAACTTGGTATTTGCAGCAAATTTTCTCCAGCTGTACTTACACCAAGGAAACAGCCAGAGAGTCTAGAGCACTGCAAATGAGGTGCAGCTTAGCTTTCTGTGTGTTTGAAGTATGGAGCGTGCTGAAATGAAAAGAATGAACCAGCTCCCAGTACTCCTGCCTGGCAGTGAGGACATACAACAGAGATATAGGAATTTGTGCACAGGGTGGATGGAAAGCACAAAGGGATATTAGCTCCAGCTCCATCCACATCTGGGCACTGACTCTAAACTGCATGCAAAGAGATATTTAGGCTGTTGAGAGCATGCTGGAAGAATGGAGAGATACCCAATATGCGTGCTGGGAAGATCACTGTCCTCTGCAGGTGGTGGGATGGAGGAGTCAGTGGGACAGTTCATCTTCCCTCCCCGCAGGAGCCCGCAGGGATGCCGGCTGCAGTGCCCTGCTCCCCTCCTGCCCCAAACACCCTATTCCCAGCTTGGAGGGGAGCACAGCCTTGGCAGAGTGGAATGTTGCAATGAAGTAACAGTCTCTGTTTTTAAAGAATGCTTTATTCACTACATCCTAGAAATGTACCGTAAATGGAGCAAGAACTAAATAAACTCAGAGGCTTCTGACAATACAGAGAAGAGAGATACAATAAAATATCTAAAATATCAGCTCTTTTGAGAATAAGGCACACTAACTTTTTTTTTATATACTTTTTTTTCCTTAGAATAGTTTGTTCTTAACCTAAAGATGTTCACATTTCAAGTTATTAGACTTACCTCAGTAGTAGTGTAAATGAAATGGTTTAGAAGCAAGTGTCAAGACAGGCACGGGCGGGAGGGTCAGCATGACCTGGCTGCCTGCATGCCTGGGTCCTGCCTCCATCCCTGGGTAGTGCCTGCTGCTGCCCTGGCACAGGCAGCACCCACTGGTGGCTGGGGGCACCTCACAGTTTTCCCTCATTGGCTCTTTTCTCTTCCTGCCAACTCTGTGAGTGGCAGCTCCCTTGTCCTGTTGGCAGGGAGAGGATTAGTGGGAAGGGAGCCATCACCCTTCCTCTCTTTTCTGTGGGTCAGCCATGGCGTGGCGCTGGAAGTGGGCCAACAGAGGCCCAGATCACTGGACTGTCTTTTCCTGGGCCCAGGGGTGTTTGTGCACGGCCCAAGGACCCACACTGGCATTTAGTGTTGAGCCATGTAAGGTCTTAGACGGCAGGACTGGAGGAGGCAGTGCTGGACTCTGGCTGGGGGCTTGTCCCTCGGGCTTTGCCCAGATCTCCTCCTCTCTTGCCCTACACAAGGGCAGGACCTTGGAGCTGAGGTCTGGGTGTGCTTTCAGATGTGCAGGTACAGACAATAAAAGTTTCTTGGGAAGGGGTGTGAAGGGGCAGAGTCCAACCTAATGGGTAACCTCACTGTGCTTTTGCTAATGGGTCGCCAGGGTCAAGGGGAGCTCAGCTTGTCTGAGCAAGAGCACCTAAAATACAACCGTTCAATTTTGAGGCAAGCAAAAGAAGTATATTAAACAGGTCACTTAACTGAGCTTGGTGTGGTCTGGAAGTGGTTCCGTTGTCAAAATATGGCCAATGTAAAACCCCTTTGGTATGTACTTACACCACAAAAAGTAAAGGAACATTGTTTAATGACTCCCTGCTTCTCACCTTTTGTCACTAGAGCTGTGTTTGCAGAACTGATGCACTTCATACAAAGGGCAAGATATTTCTTTACCATTTTACTATATTTTACATTCACTGCACTACTAAATAAAAGCCTTTAAACAGGCCACAAAACACTGCAATAATATATTTACTTCTTAATAAAACAAACTTTTTTATAACATTGCAATAAAAGGTTTTTGTTTTGTGGCAAACCACATACCATATAAATTTGCAACATAAAATGACTTTAAAAATGTATATTAAAAGATATTTACAAGTTCTATGTCTTAAAATCATTGGGTCTAATCACTCCCACCCCTGATGTGCATGTACAACTCCAGTAGTGGAGAAGGGGAACTAAGAGTGGAAGAGAGGCTGGGAGGGAGGCTAGCCCTGTTTCACTAATTCCAGTATCATACCACCCCTAGTACCTTTGAAATTTCTCATGGAACATGATGGAGAATAGGTAGGTAATGCTGCACATCCTCTCAGCGAGAGAGTGGCTACTCTTGCCAACAGCAACATACATTCTCAGTCACTACAACATATACTTCAAAGAATAAAATGAAGAGCATTGAAAAAAAGCCTTGGCTTTATACTGGATGAAGATCTAAGTCAAGACACCTTGCGTAAAATATCAGCTACTCATTTCTGCACATGCTCCAACTACAAGTAGCTTCAATAAATAGAAAATCCAGTTGCTAAGGAAAACTTGGAGCCTTTCTTTTGCCAAAAATCAGCCTGCAAATCACACTGTGAAGAGGTATATGTGATGAGGCTTTTTTTTTTTTTATCTTTCTTCCAAACAGGCAATATTAGTTACTTGTGATTTCAAATGAGAACGAGCAGATTGTATTAATGCCAGCATAAAAATGCAGAGGTCTTGCACATTTTTCAAATTGCACTTTCCAGTATAATTTTTAAATAAGATACTTGTTGTTTTCTTCTTAAAAAACAAAACAAAACAAAACACTAAGGTATGTATTCTTTAAATATTGAATATACTCTTCAAAATATATTGTTAAAACTTTCCCTAGCTGCTTAGGTGTGCTTTTTAATATATAGCTGATATATTATTAAAGGCACTACAAAATAGACATCTCTGGAGTGCAGAAATTACTAAAAAATAACCTTCATACCACAAATATATAACTGCTAAAAAAAAAGACCCTATGCAATCCCACTACAATGCGTATAAATGCACGTCAGTGGTGGGCTAGATGCACCAAGGTCCTTTGGAAATGTATGAATACAGACATGTTAAATTTTTAAAAATAGCCTAAAAAAGTTAGTGAAAACTTCAAGCATAGAAAATATTTCAAATGTGTTTTTCTATGACATTCTTCGCTTTCTGCATTGTTTTACCAAGCCCAAATGTTTACTCTTTTGCAGACAGTTCTTCTTCATAAATAGTAAAGTGTTCCTTCAGTGTGTGTTTCTCCACCACCCTGCTCTGCCGACAGTTTCAGTACGTCTGGTAGACGTCATGGATGGGCACCTGGATGGCGGCAGCTGGGAATGCCGGGGGGATGTAGCCGGCGTACCCTCCGTAGGCGGCAGCAGCGGCGGCGGCGGCGGCGTTCTTCTGTAGCGTGGCTATTGTTGCTGTGGCTGCAGCAGGCGCCGCAAATGGCACATAACTTGTCCCGTAAATCCCGGCGGCAGGGATCCGCTGCACGTTGGGAGCCATGGTGTACACCGGCGTGATGGGGCGGCCCTGGAAGGAAAGGGGTCACAGCTCAAAAACAACACTTACTTTGTTGTAACATCCCACTTCCACACCCTGAATGGCAAACCCCCCAGAAGGGAAGGAGGTAACGGGAGGGTAGGCAGTACATGCCCGGTTGATTGAGAGTTATGCTATCATGGGAGGCTGTTCCTTCCCTCACTGTTTGGGTCCCCCATGGAGGGGAAAGCAGCAGCCCAATGTCTAAGACTGGTCAGATGAACTTCAGGGCTCTTGGGCACTGTGACATCCTCAAGAGCATGTCCTGAATGGAGGCAGGGCAAGTGATTAGGCTTTCCCCCCATGCTGGGTATGCAAAGCAGGATGTGTGGGAAGCCGGAAGTATGGGAAGTAGGATTTCTGTGCTGAACTCACCTGGAAGGGAGGAGGTGTGGAGACAGCTGGTATTACAGCTGCAGCTGCGGCTGCTGCAGCAGCTGCTGCACTAGCTGGGTCCTGCTGGACAGCTATAGGGTTGATGATGTGCTCAACAGTGTGGATTTTGCCATCTTCCATCATCTTGGCTGGTGGTGCAGCCTGAAACATGGAGTACTGGGCACCAATGGCAGGGATGGCCACTAGGAGAGACCAGACATATCAGATATATTGGGAGAGAGTTTCCAGGACCTCATGTCAAAGAGCTCTCCCTCCCAGCTAGACCAACTCTCCAGCAGTGATCCTGTGCTGCTCTTACTAGGGGAAGTTGCTTTGTGTGTAGACAAGGGGACCTGGGGCACCTCTGCCCTCCCCATGCATGGGAGCACCATGCACAGTGGCAGGCTCAGTGCTACCTGTTTGGTCCAACATTTTCCCCCATGCTCCTGACATGACTGTTCTAGGGCCAGAGTCCTCCTGGGGACTGGGAGCTCTGACCCAGATTTACATAACCCCTTCTGACCATTGGTGTCCTTCCCACTGGCTGAGAGTGTGACCTGAGCACAAGGGGTAAGAGTGTGTAAGGTCCCAGTGAGGTCCCCGCTCCAACTGTTGACATCAAGGAATGTGTAACTGCCATAGGAAGAGCTGCTCCAGGACAGAAAGTTGTGGTTTGTACTGCAGAACTTACAGGCAGCAACTGGTCCGCTTTACATGCCATGCTTTGGCCAACCCTGAGAAATATCAGCTTGTTTACCAGCATTTCCCAGGACTAGCTTGGCTAAATATGTTTTATCCCATCTGTCTGTTACATGATGAGTCTACTTAATGACATTGAAAAAAAAATTTATCTTTTGGGAATTCTACCTCATGCAAAAATTGGACAACATGATACAATTAGAGCTGCAGTGTTTCAGACAAAGGGAGAGCACTTTGGTCGGAATCATAGAGTTCAGGATGGTGAGTTTGTACATGGTCCAAAATGGAGCTTCATGGCTTGCTTAGGGAAGAAACATTCTTTGCTGAACATTCCCAATAATCACAATAATTGCACGTGGCCTAGCAATGTGCACCTGTAGCCCAGAAAAACTATCTGTATTCTGGGCTGTATCAAAAGCAGTGTGACCAGCAGGCTGAGGGTGAGACTCCACCGGAGTGCTGAGTCCAGTTCTGGGGCCTCCGATATAAGAAGGTTGTGAACCTGTTGGAGCAGATTCAGAGGATGTTAAAAGAGATGAAGCACCTCCTCTGTAAAGTCAGATTGAGAGAGTTGGGGTTGTTCAGCCTGAAGAAAAGATGCCTCTGGGATAAAGACTTCTACTGGAGCTTTTCAGTACTTAAAGGTGGCCTATAAAGAAAGATTTTATTCTAAGGCCTGTAGTGATAGGACAAGGGATAACAGTTTAAAATTAAAGTTTAAGCATAAGAAAGGAATACTCTATAATGAGGGTGACGAGACACTGGACCGGTTGTCCAGAGAAGTTTTGGGTGCCTCATTATTGGAAGTGTTCAAGTTCAGGTTGGATGGGCCTTTGAGCAACCTAATCTAGTTTAAAACACCTCTGCCCACAACAGGGACATTGGATCTTTAAGGTCCCTTCCAACAGAAACCATTCTCTGATGCTATGATTTCCATCATTGCCTCATATTGCACACTTCAGCGTTCAGCTTGCAAGCTTTTTAGCAGTAAGGTTATTCACAAGGAAAACAAAGTAATCAATAAGTAACGGATGATGGACTAAGAGGTGATGTTGGCCCTTATGAGAGGGGCAGCCACTAAGCCAGAAATGAATCCTAATATGTACACAGGTTTCTTTCTGTGCGATGAAACTTTGTAATGTTAAAGTGTGCAATTATGCCTGGTGGAAGGAGGTGACAGAAAGAGGTACTCTTGCTCTGATCCTGGAGACTGCAACAAGGAAGCTGACCAGATATCTTTCAGGCAGAGACGTGTCCTCCATCAGTGGACTACTGCTGTTTCCTCAAGCAGAGACCCCCAGCTCATGTGGCTTTCCAGTCCTCCTTTTACACCAAGTCCACCTGGTCAGGTCAAACCAATTTTATCTCTGGTTTAAATATCCTGGATAATTTCTCACCAAGGCAAAGAGCTCACATGCTCCATTCTGCAATAACGTCTGGCAGAAAAATAGTAGCAGGCGTCTGGGGTATTGGGGTGACCTCTCAGGAGTATTCCAACTATTTGCAAAGAAATGAGCTTTAGGGTTGATCTAAATGGTAGGCAGTAAACTTTGCAGTCAGTACATTTCTACTCCTCTGTTCTGGTAATGTGCTTTCAAAATCATATGCTCTTCATAACAGAGGTAAGTCTTGCATGTAGTACCTCTTATTAGATCAGCTGATCTGACTGGGGAAAACAGACCAGGTACTTCTGTGCTCAAAGGCTGTGCTGGAACCATATGATAGGGGAAGGTCTGATGAAAAAAGTCTGAATCTCAACATGCTTCAAGTGTAGAAACATTTAGACTTGAGCTTCAAGCTTTTGTTTGACAGTCGAATGAAATACAGACAGCACTAATAAGCAAGCATTTCCAAGCTCACTTTTCAAGCATCCTTTAGTAATACCTGGAATTCCTAAAGTATCTCTGCAAACACACATAGCGTTAATATTTTCTGGTGGCAAGTGGGTAGTTTTCTCAGGAAGTCTGATATTCCTCCAACTCTCATCTCAACAGCCTTCCTTTGCCTCTAGACTTCTTCTGACATTGTCTCATCCAGCTGTTATGAAGAACTCTTCACAGCCTTCTGTAGATGCAAGCTGTAATTTTCACTGACATGAATGGAACATGCTTTGGCAAACCACTGTAGCTCTATTCTTACGCAATGCTTAGATCCTGCCATTACAGGTTACTTGGAAAGAGAAATGGAGAGAAGACATGAGGACTTCTGCAAGAGGGCTTGTCCCCATCACCTTCAAGGACCTTCTTCCTCAGGGTACTTTTTCAAATAACAATCTTTCCAAACAGGATCTTGAGGAACTGCAGAGCTTCAGCTTTCATGTTATTCACCTGGGAATGGCAAGGGCTGGGTACTCAGCTGACAAAGTGGCAGAAGGGGGCAATCCCTGCCCCAGCCCTTGGACTGGCTAATCAGAGCCCAGGAGAGATGAGAGTACTCCTGCAGGCACTGCACTGCTGCAAGATGGACCCTGAGAGCTCCCTGCCTTGTTTCTTCCCCATGCCACTGACAGAGATGGAGGAGCTTACCTCAGCCAGGGACTTCCCTGCAATGGGAAAGCCCCAGATCCTTTTCTCAGCCTCCTACCACTGGAGAAATGTGGACTAAACAGGGGAGGGCTCCAACCTGGCTGGAAATCTGGGACAGGAATCTCCCAGGGTGAAATTAGCATTGAAGACATTAAAAGAGAGGAAGATTGCTCTTAGTCACCATGTCCTAGTGTACATGACTAGAAGGAAAGTCTGCTTCATTCTAAGCAAATACAAAAGGGGACAAATACAAAAGGAGTGGGCATTGCTTCAGTCCTTTTTTCTTTGGCCTGAAGAGTTCCCAGATATTCGTGTCCCCTGTCCCACTGTGTGCCTCTTGTGTGAAGAAAGCCTGGCCAGGGCCAGGAGGCACTCAGCACAAGGGAGCAGTGAGCCCCAACCCTGAGGCTGTCCTCACTGCTGCAGTCACAGTCGTGGACTGGCCCTGGAGGGGTCCTTGAGACAGGGCTTGGAGTGGGGTCCTGCCCATCACCCTTTCTTTCCTCCCCTTCTTACATATACTAACCTGCACCAGGCTTAATGGCCACTGGATTGACTGCAGGTAACTCCAAGTTGGGAACCAGTTCATATCCTTTCTCTTGCTGTTTTCCTTTGCCTTCATGGTACCTGCTGTAGATTCCACGGCCAGCAGAGTATCCCCCCAGGTAGGAACCCCTGGGACCCGGAGCTCTGTTGCCAGCTGCACCTCGCCCTCTGCCTCGTATGCTGCCTGCTTATGATAACAACACAGAAGATGGTGAATAATGGAGAGAGACAGCCCCATGGGGAGCACGAGTGACCCCAGGCTGAAATCTGGAGGCCTGTGCTTAGAAATGTGGCTGCTGAATTCAGCATGACTGAGTCTTAGTGACTTCGCTTAGGAAAACAGACGTGCCTAAGAAGCATCCTGTAAGGCTATGCTTGTTTAGCTTTTGATGTTTTTGAGCATATATTAACTACTCATTGATAGTGAAGCAACTCTCATGGCAAGTGTTACAGGTTCAGTGCAGTCAGTAGAGGGGAGGATGTCCTTAGAGTGATTTCTGTGCATTAGGAACAGCTTCTGCTTTCAGCTCTCCTCCAGAGGAGACCCAGCTTGTCAAATGGCTGTGATAGGACCCTGCTGAGTTGGCACAACATTGTACCTGGCCTTTAACCAACTTTGTCCCACCACTGCATATATTTTTACTTATGTTGTTTAATTGTTTTCACTGCTATTTTATTAGGTGCATATAAGCCTTTATTGATCTCAGTGGCTCCACATGTGTTATGACAGTACTTTGAACACTGGAGTATTGATGTACCATGATATGACGGTCTAATTGAATATTTAGACCATTACTCAACTCTGTCACAGTTCATTGCAAGTACAAATCTGGAAATTGAGAAGAAGCTGAAATTCTTGAATGACTAGGGTTAAAAATACTTCCTGGTTTATGTGGGTGCTTTAAGAATATATTTATGCTAAATTGCTTCTTCTATGGAAATACACATCAAATTTCAGGAGACTCTAATTCCTGTAAGTACAGGATAATTGTGATTATAATACCAGTTATAGCTGTTAGGGTTTTTTATGAATAAGTGATTTTTGGTTAATTTTTAATGACTGTAACTGATAACTAATTAAGGTATACATAATAAAAGAATTATTTTTCACTCACGTGATTCCTTCTGCTCATAGTTCTCAAATGACTTTATGAAGGACAGCATTACTGTCATTTTAATGCGGAAGGTAAATGGCACCTAGAGAGTTGCTAACTAAGGCTTTCCCTAACCTCCTTCCCTTTGGATAACTAGGTCACCATACCCACGCCTCCAGAACACTGTCATAGGATCCAGCTCTTTGAGAGGAGACATCAGAAGCTGGAATCCTTAGACCTGCTCAGACTTAGTACAACACTCATAAAACCCAGATCCCTCTCTTCCCTATCCCATGCTTGGTCTTTTACCTATTCTTAACCATATATTTGTTACCTCTCTCATACTGGCTTGTACATTAGCAATTACTTATAGACAAATACACTTTGTGTAGTCATAAACTAAAGTAAGACCAAACAGAAATATGACAAAAAGGCCTGTAAAGAGTATTAAGAAAAAATTGCATGGCACTAGTTGTGCTTTGGCTGAGTCAGACCTCTCACATCAGCCTAAGACCAAACCTGCCCATCACATCCCCTCATCATGCTTACTAACCTTTCACAAAGTAATCTCTGTTGGGCCCGATCAAGGCATTGTATGGATATCCATAGTATGCTAGTGTGTATGGATCACAAGAGTAAACATAGTTAGGTTGCTGAGTTGCTTCAGAGGTTGCTGCAGCCCCTCCTTTTGCTGCTTTCTGGTAGCGAGTGTACTGCTCCTTGTCTACCGGCTTGGCCAAAGTAACCTCCAGGCATGAGCCTTCTAGTTCAACACCATTAAGGTTGTTCATGGCATGAATGGCGTCTTCTCTGGTTGTAAAGTGCACAAAGGCGTAATCACGTATTTTTTTCACTCTCTCCACACAGCCAGGGTTGAACTGACCAAACACCTTTTTAATGGTGTCCTCTGTGGTCTCAATCATTAAATTCCTCACATATAGGATTTTAACAGTCTCCATGACATCTTCATCCACATCTATCTCTGGTTCTGCCCAATCAACAGCAATTTGGTGTCCCCACAACTGGATCCTTCCTGGCATGAGTTTTCTCCTGGCCATGGCTGCTGCTCGATGGCTCTCATATTCCACAAAGGCAAAGCCTCTGTTCTTCATCTTGTCTGCGGCGCTGGCGTACACAATGACATCCAGCACACCTTCTGTCACCTTGGCAATCTCTTCCAGGATCTCCTCTCTCTTCTTCATCTTGGGAATGCCTCCGATGAAGAGCCGGCAGTTATCCACACTGCAGCACACACCCAGCAGCCTGCCGGGGCGGATTTCATAGTTGTTCAGCTCCCTGACAGCACGCTTCGCCTCGTGCTTCTGTGTGTACATCACGAAGGCGTAGCCACGGTTCTTCCCGTCAAAGTCCATCATCAAGCGCATTTCATAGATGCGGCCGACAGACTCAAACACGGGGACGAGCTCATCTTCGTAGACATCGCGGGGGATTTTGCCCACAAAGACTTCACAGCCACGAGGAGGGTGCAGGCCCTCCCAGCCAGGAGGAGGGCCTCCGTATTTGCGTTGCCCGTTCTCCTGGATCATACTATATCCAGTTCGGGCCATGAGGGCCAGCAGAGCTGCCTCGTTGGGCGCACCAGCAACACCTTCAGGGACTTTTGTGGTGGACACATTAGTGGAATCATTGCTCATCCTTGCAGTGGAATCCTCAGCAGTCATGGTGTCAGACTCATTCACAGCGTGATAAAACCTGGGCAAATGAAGAAAGAGGACATTCGTTAAAAGTTATTAGCTACCGTCAGAATTGCATCTCTCTCTTTAATTTTCCCATAGTTGTTCTGCAAGTCTGTTTTTCAAACTGGGACTAAGGCTGCAGAAGAACAGAGGAACAAGCCACACCAGCCAGAAGAGTGATACTGCAGGGATAGTGCATCCTGGACATAGGCAAAGCTCTTCTTGGAGGGAATGGTTAAGGATCACCTGCCCACACATCCCAGGCATCAAAATCTGCTGTCATAGGACACCAAAGGCATGTGAATGGATGTCACCAAGTACCTCAAAATCTTAAGACCTTTGAGACCCTTGTCTTCTCTTTGGAATGGTAGGAAGGAGATTACACAGAATTGGGAGAGAGAAGACACAACAGGAAGCCAGAGGTATCCGCCTACAGAGCCTTCTCCTCCCTCTCAGTCACTCATCAGTTAATCCATTTACTGCTGAACAGCACACGCACCAGGTCCCATATTCCATGGTGAAAGGTGGCAAATGCATGAGAAGCACAGTTTCCATTTGATAACAACCCCTTCCTCTTTCAGACCTCCACAGTAACTGTCAAGTAAGAAATAAAATATACACTTCAGCAGCGGGAATGGGGGGCAATTCTTGTTCTCTTGTGCAAAGAGTGATCTGACACGTTTCTGAGTTGCCTGTAACACTCCTTGTGTCACAATGTCTGTCTCTTCCATTATTACAGCAGGACTTGACAAAAGCTGAAGAGAATCACTCCTTTATGAGAGGCAGCTTGCTTTAGACCAAGAGGAGAGCACAGCACAGCACTGCAAGCCAGCAAGAGGAAGGCAAATCTCAGAAACCTTATTCTGCATTTGAACACAGGCAGAGAGCAGGAAATGCAGCTGTATAGGAAATGACCATGCTAATAACCAAAACTGCAAGACAGTGGGCTTTCTTTCTGAGCACAGTTAAACAAGACACTCTGGGACTCTGAGAGTAGTTAGTTCATTGACTTTCAAAGCTGCAAAGGGCCATCAGACTATTTAATACAAGTGACTATATATTACATGGACCATTAAGTTTTATTGTTATTTGCACATTAGGTGCTATAGCATTTATCTGAGTAAATTGTATCTTCCACAAGGATCTTGGCTTTAAGGAATCAGAGAGCTGTAGACCCCACCATGTTCCTATATGTCTTGTTTGCTAACCACTCCATCATACAAGCAAGTGTGCAGTATTTCTCATGAGAATTTTTCTGGCTTTTGCTTCCAGGTAGGATTACTTGTTAAGCCTTTCTCTGATAGACTAAAGAGTCTTTCAAGACCTCTGCTTATGCCTTGTAGTGATATTTAAGTTATTTAATCAAGACACAACTCTGTCTTTTGGATAAAACTTGCAGGCTGAGCTCACAATTAGTAATTTTTTCACCTAAAATTCTTTGGACTGTTCTCTAGAGCTTCATCCTTTTTCACCTTTGCTATATACAGGAATGAGGATCATCCTCCTTCTTCTCCCCATGTCTCTGTATTGCCAAAGCCTGTTTCTTCACACCTTCTCACTACCAGATCACATGGAGTTGGGCGGGTTTTTTCTATTCTAACCTCAGATCCTTTACAGAATCACTTGCTGTGATTAAGTTCCATGTAGCAGGCATGACTTGTGTTTATTACTCCTGAATGCCACAGCCTTCCATTCAGCCCTGTCCCAACTGCATTTGAGTAGATCCCACCTATTGAATGTTACACAACTGGCTTCTCCTCACTGTTTTACAACTCCATCAGTCTTTCCTTCACTGATTAATTTGTCATGATTTGCATTCATCACCAGTCTGTTGATGAAATTGTCAAAATACACTGACCCTTGTAGGAACACTCTGCAAACCACCATAAGAAATGTTCCCAATCTATGGGTTTGACAGGGTTATAAAAAAAAAAAAAAGGACGAAGCTTCAGAGAGATTTATGACACAAAATATTGACACAAATTTTAGGTACCAAAGTCTGATTTGTATGGTTCACAAAATCCATTTAAATCCTAGTAACCTCAGCACCTCAGATTTTTTTCAGTAAAGTTCCTGAGCTGCCCAGAATTGTGCTGGTCTATCCCCAGAGATGCCTCTGTACGAGCCAGGGCAAACACCACTGAGCCTGGTTCATCTCCTAAATGCATTTGAGATTGGAAAACCAGACCTGTGAGCTTTGGTCTGTGGTAGGACCTGATCCTGCATGTGGTTTTGGGTCATGAGTGTTGCATGCTGATGCTTCTGAGCCATTTTAATTTAAAAATATTAAGAGAGCAGAGGAGAAGATAAAGAAAGTTGAGGGCAGTAATAGTGATCCTGATGCTCAGGCAACACTTAAGTAAACATAATTCCCTTGAAGCGAGGTCTGTCATGGATAGCTTCTTGCTTTGAAATGCTGTTGATATACATTTCTCTCAGATTTAAATATTACTGTTTAACATTCAGACATTTTTATTTTCTTCCTGGGAATTATTTGAAATAATTAAGGAAATCAAGACAGACTAGAATGGCTTCATTTTTCACTTGACAATTTGCTCCTAGAAGTGTAACTTCACCTTTCTTGGAATAAAAGCAAAGCTAGTTATACAAACACTTTGGTGGGAAATAATCGTTACCTTTACATGGGCCACCTGTTGGCAAGTGAAGTACTTATCACCCCAAGTTTGGCTAAGTTTAAAAACTAGCAATTCCATTCAAACCACCTGTTTTAGGTCAACTCATAAAATAAGTCTCTATATCTCTGTTATCTGTGGGGCTCTGTATCTGGGGCAATAGTATGGAAAGCTACAGATGACCACTGGGATTGTGGAGTGAGGGGATATGAAACAGAATCTCCCCTGACCCCCAGAAACCAGTGATTCAGTGGCCGTGCAGGAGATTGTGTGTTCTCCAGCACTTTGCATTGCACCAGCAGGATGATTTCTTGCACTGGAAGTTGTACATGAAGCTGCTACTAGGTGCTGCTGGCCATCTTTGCTGCAGACACTGCCATACACCATTTGTGGCAGTGCATAATTAAAAATTCCTTGTGAAACTAAAATGCATTTATCCCCATGTAATTTATTTGGAATCAAGATTCATGGCCAAATGTGGTTTGAGGTTTTTTTTCCTGTGCAGTTACATAGAGCTGGTTTTCATAAGTATGTACTACCTAAGAAAGTTATAGAGCCCATATAGCTCTAATTGTTGTAGCTAAATACACACTTAACAACTTGTTCATTGCCACATTATACAGTCAGCACCTTGACAAAGTTCAGGTATCATTTATCTGTACATTTATCATCAGTGATCATCCGTAGCTTGATGAGAAAATGCACAGGCTGTCTGGTCTGAGAGCTCTTCTCTCCTGCTGTTACTGCCTTACAAAATGGGCTACCAATACAGCCTAGCCCTATTCAGACTGAAATGCAATCTCTCTCAAGAAAACAGTTTTCAAAAAGACCAGTTTCCAAAGCGTTCGAAACTACTTGTTCATTTTTTAAGTCAACAATAAGCTGGTCATGAAAACTTGCTACCATGCGTTGCAGGTATGTACAAGGCTTGGGCTAGTACTGTGGGTAATAAAGCCAAGCAGATTTCCAAAATCCCATATGTGAGATTAATGCTAGAAAAGGCAAAAATTTAAATTTAAATTTAAAAAAATTTAATTTAATACATTAAAATGCAGTGCCTTGTGAAATATAAGTGCTTGGTTTCTAGACTCTGAGGAGGAAGGTACACCTGATCTTGATAACATAGATTCCAAAAAGAGAGATGGACAAAAGTATTTTTAACAAGAAAGGGTGTGTTTTGGAGACAAGTAAGTTTTAAATTACTCATTATCAGGACTGCAATAAGTCTTTGGTTTCTCAGAAAAAGGTAAACCCTACTTGATTGTTCAACATCATGTTAGATGGATGCTTACATCTGTCAGCCTACCAGGAGTGAGGCTTACAAGCTCCTCAGTTCATCTCTGTTCCAAGGACTCTCTCTTGCACAGGTAAACTCTCAGACATATATGTTTCACTGAAACCATTAAAATTTCACTTCATCTTGCTTATGAAACTCCTCTGCTGTCAGTAGGAAGGATGTAAACAGTTAACACCCTTCAACATTAATTACCTTCTTTTTAAAGGTACTTTTTCTCCCACATCCCAGAATATAAAATGGCAAACTTACTGTGTTGGCAGTGACTGACCTAAAGCATACTGTGAGCAGGCTGATTAACTGAGGCAGGTGTTTTATTAATTAGAAATACCACACCTTGATTAACAACAATACAGGGCCAAATGGTGATGTCCCTTGTCCCAGGGCAAAGGCAGCTTGGGGCCCCAGCAAGAAAGCAATGCTCAAAGTCCACAAATCACCTTATCCCTGGGTTAGTCCTGCCCTGGGCAGTGCCCTGTGAAGTTAGGCAGACACGTGTTCCTCTGTTGATCCCAATGTGGCCAAATAGGCTTTTACAAACACAGGGACACAGCCAGTGTCCTTGTGGCAGTAACTGTGTGTCCACTTAACTCATGTGCTCCTATAAAATGAGGTTGTTTATGTTTGGACTCCAGTTTTGTGTTACATAGATTTAGTGGCATCATGTGTCCTTCTGTGGGTGACACAACTGCCTGCAGTCACAAAGCCTGGGGACAGGTGCCAGCACCACCACAGGCAACAGGAGAGACCAGGGAGATGTGCTGCCTCTGTGCTAACTGTCCAGGGGAGGGATGGGGACACCTGTGCCCCACCTGCAGACCCTGTACCATACAAACTCCCACTGAGGTGACGGGGCGTGTCCTCGTGGACACTGCACAGCTACCGCTTCCTTCAAGAAACTGCCACGGTTTTGCATTTTAAACCACAGAGGGAAAGACAGTTGCTGAAATTTCAAATACACCCTGTTGGCAGAGGGAAATAATAAGAAATAGTAAGAGGGTTTAAATGTGACCTTCCTAGTATTTTAGCTGAAATAATAAGGGAAAATGTTGATTCTGATGATGACAGGCAGCAGCTCTAAAAGCATGGCTGTCTAATTAAAGTTCTTTATTTTCAAATCCTGACTCTATTCTCATGACAACTTTATATTCATAAAATGCATACAAAAACAACAACTTACTAGGAACAACACTGTAATTTCATCACAATTATCAGACACCCCAGAAATGCTCCTGCTGAAAACCCAGTTTGCCTATTTAGAGATCTATTGGCTGAACAGAAAAATTCAACGGCCTTATCAATTCTAAATAAGGTAGTGATTTGTGCGTTGCTTCAAGTGTCATGTGCAAGTTACCTCCCTGTTTAAAGATAATTACAGTATCATTATACATCACTTTGCTCTTTCTTGCCAAGACTGTCACTGTTTTCCCCCTCATTATTTTCATAAATGAGCTGAACAGAGCAGGTGTCTTTGAAACTGTTGCCAAAGCTAAGCCATGGCCCAACTGCAGGATCCAGGGCCAGTATGGTTTTCAACAGGATTTGGACCACACTTGGTTTCCTACATTCTGAAGCCAACAGGCCATGACAATGTCTGAAGTGTGTCAGACACATTTCTTTACCTGCAGCTAAATTGTGTGAAGAAGTTGCCCCAGGCTAGGCGAAACATTTTGAAAAGGTGAATTTTCTTAATCTGGATCATTTTGGCAAAACTCCGTGGAAAAAGTGGTGAACTGCATCAGCAGACCTGAAGGGGGAGGAACACCAGCTGGCAAGAGACTTGATGAGTAGCTTGTGATGAGCAGCTTGGAAGAAAGTAACCTCAGAGATCATTGTCAATGACAAGTCTGTCTGCTGTGCAATTTATCCTGCTGCTATCACTGCTAAAGGACTGCTTATTCTCATCATCATCTGCATGCCTGAACTGGGTGATCAAACTTGACCCTCTCCAGCCAGGGTCAGGAACTTTTTGACTCAGGTGCTGCATAGAACACAATGAGATGGTCATGGAGCAGCATTTGCTTCACCACGTATTTCCTATGTATGTTCAGACAAGAACATACATAGGAACAATTAGAGGCTCTCTTCCCACTAGAAGTACTATATTTAAATATAGAGAGCTATAGTGCCTGAGAGGTAGGATAAAACCCGGCTACTAAATCCTGAGGCTAGCTGTTGAAATTAAGACAAAAGGAAACAGCCTGAAGTTGCACCAGGGAAGGAGAAATTTCTCCATCAGAAGGGCTGTCAAGCATTGGAGCAGGCTGCTCAGGGATATGGTTGAATCACCATCTCCAGAGGTATTTAAAAGACATGTAGATGTGGCACTTAGGGACGTGGTTTAGTGGTGGACTTGGCAGTGTTTGGCTAATGGCTGGACTCTATGATCTTAGAGTTTTGCAACCAAAAGACTCTACAATTTTATGAAATTCCCACTTCTGCTATGTTGACACTTGGCATCCTAATCTAGGGCCTATCATGAGAGTTCTGACCATTGATTTCGCTGCAAGAGTACGTATTTTATGCTGAAACTACAATTACATTCCGGTCAGTTAGTTGTGTTCCCTTTGTATAGGGCAAATTAATGTTCTGGGCCTGAAAAGCACTTTTCAGGGTGGATTTACTACAGAGGGGGTCTGTACATGGTTTTCAGTTGCTTAAATTTGTCCTAAGTGGCTAAACACTTTAAAAATAGTTGGTTCCACTTAAAACTCACCAAAATCTGTTGACTTTGACTTTTGATTGTATTAGGTTCAAAGAAAGAAAATAAAGTGTGGTATTTCTAACAGTACTCACATCTAGCACTACTCCCCTGACATCAGTTATGAGACTCTAATGGCTGCAATAGGGATATATTTAAGACAGGGATGAGCACTACAGAAAATCCTGCTTCAAAGGTCTTGCTGGGACATGTTATGTTCTCCAGACACCAGTCAAAAGCTATGTATTTGGCTTAAAAAAAGGTAACAAAATTACTAGAAATCTGTTCTTTTGCTTCTTGCTCCTTTTTAGGAGGAAAACACCTGAAATTATTCTGTAAATTAACATCCTGGAATTTCCAAGGTTAAAACTTGAATGCTAATCAGATAATTCAACAAGGAATTTGTACAGTCAACAACTGGCTACAGCTTCAAACTCAGATTTGAAGGTTAAACTTCTTATTTTCATCATTGTCATTAGAAAAATAACGATCATGGATCTAATTCTCTTACCCATATTGTAGCAGTTCCCTGGGCTTATTAATCTTACCTCACAGCAATTTTATGTACAATTGAAAAATTGAGCTAAAATTATGATTCCCGTACAAAATAAAGTCACCTTGTGTTGTGCAAATGTCCTGCCTATTCTGTTATCAATCCTCTCTGCATCTTTCTACAATGTATTTAATCTTGTGTGTGATCCACTTGCATTATCCGTAAGCACAATCCATGCCTAGCAGTGAACATTCCCAGGAGGAAGGCCCCTCAGTGACCTGACCTCCTGCTTAAAAACTGGAAAAAATTATGTTCAATGAGATGTGAGTAATGATATTTGAAATCATAAATTAAGAAAACTTTCCTGAGCGTAGCTTTGTTTCCTGCCATGGCTTTTTGATGATCACAAGTCAAAATGTGTTCATGAATATATGGTTTTACCATGGCAAGAATGAACCCATGCTGATGAAAAAGTTATTGATGTATCACAGCACCACCAACACCTAAAGCATCCTACTAACATGACCCTGCTTCTGCAATGTGAATTCTGTTAATGCAATGTGTGTTTCTTTAGTGTGTTTATGCTACTGCAGTGCCAAACCAGTCACCTCAACTTAAACCACTTCTGAAGGAAGTTTGGGTAAGCAAAACCCAGCCTCCTTCCTTATTTTATAATGCACTTTTCTGTAAGTCATTCAGAACTTTGGCTGACTAGTTGTGTAACCTCTGTGATATCCTGTTTGCCCCAGCTACATCTTTTACCTACTCCAGGTGATACTGGTTCGTAACTCTCAGCTGTTTTGATAGGACTTGTTACTGGCTGAGGCTGAAGTTATTACCCTGCAAGATACTGAAGCCACATGTAGAGGAAAGCTGAGAAGATGAGAGATGGTTTGTGTAATCACTATTATCAGCTGTCTAAATCAGGAAACAGCACAACCTTGTCTCCAAATTCCCATATTTCAATCTAGTCATTAAAGTCTATCATTACCATGATCAGACAGGAAAATGCATGATATATCTTAATTTCAATGTAGTGTTTCCTATTCTGGATGAGTTGTACTTGATGGGAAACTTTTTGCAGTGTTTCTTTACTAAAAATGCAATTAAACACTGTTCTCTGCAGAGATGCTGATACAGGTAATGTGTCCTCCTCATTAACTTTCTGCTCTCGAAAGTGTTCTGCTTGGAAAGGGAGAAGAGTTTCATTCAGGATGGACTAGAAGCTCACAAGCTATTGCCATAAGAAAGACAGGAAAAGCAATGGTCTGTAACTGAAAAACAAAACCATAACTAGACTCATCTGTTAATCATTACACAGGAAAGATAACACATTCACTTATTTCACTTCTTGTCCTTCTGAAGAAAAATCTTATATATGAACACTGTGATTTAATTCAGTCGTTGAAAATGTCTGTCAAAGGCTTTGCTGGACTCTGTGGGGCAGGGATATGCATGCAAGAGCTTCTTTGTTTTTATAACACAGGACACTTTATCTACCTGTCTGTCTACATAAATATTACAGTAATATGTTTCACTCTGCAGTGCAACCAAGAGTATCTTTAAAAAGTTCATAACCTACACTTGTCTTTTCAGCTTTTCTGATCAAACTTTTCCCTCTAATTCTCCTGGAGATCCCAGAGTGAAACATAGCACATCCTGCCTGTTCATATAAAGTCTACTCGCTTATCCAAATTTATTACAACAAAAATAGCTTCAGAATTTTCAGTTTACCCTAATCCCATGCAATACTTTCATTGCAACATTCTGAGCTTTGTGTATACCACATGAACACTGCAACAACAGAAGGCCCAACCTGCAACCGTGCTTTCAGCAGGAGGCAGAGATTCCAGGAAAAGCTGAAAGTGGCTCAATGTGTTCCCTCCCCCTCAGGTCGCTGAAATGAAAATCAACATAAAGCAAACCACAGTTGGGATGTGAATGTTCACTGCTGAAAGTACATTAAACTCAAAGCATTTGGCTTAGTCAGTGGCTCGGGTTTTGTCCTTTTTTTTTTCCTTTGTGCACTGACATTTGACCCTTTTTATAATATGCACCTTGCACCACTGAAACCCGGTTAGTTATTAATTAAACTCAGGTACCAATGGCTGACTTGTACATATCACCATTTTAACTGCCTGGCGCTGCCTGTGCGTGGAGAGTGGGGGCTGGAAGGCAATCGTCTTTCCTGTGAAATTCTGTCATATCGGCAGAAAGGCGCTGCAAAGTGCAGCAATTTGTACCTGACCTCTGATCTAAGAAGTTTGTACAGACCTTTGAACGCTGGATTGGAGAATTGAGAAACAAGGTTTACAAGTACAAGGAAGAGATTTTCAGCACTTGTTACCTGTGCCCGATGTTAATATTATAAATTTAAAAAAATGTTTAACCAAGGCAGGAACTCTCTCAGGGGGCACCACTCCTGTGCTGGGTTAATTTAAGACAATTTAAGTCTAATGAAATTACAGCTCACTTGGAAATATGCTTTTGAATTATATATATATATGGTTTTGAAATGAAATTTGTGTTCACTCCAGAAAAGGAGTGGGATTTGAGACAGAAACAATTTGAAATTCACCTTTTTTTGACCTTAAGTGAGATTATTTCTTTTTTGATTAGAAGCTGAAGAAAGAACACAAGAATCATTTGATTCAATATAATTTCTTCAGCAAAGAATGGAGCTGAAATGCGGAATTGAATGGAAATTATTAGAAAGAGTAGCAAAATGGTGACTCCTTTGTTTATTTTATGCTACATATTATCTAATCTTGGTTATGCAGTGCAGAGCTATATGAGAAACCCATGGAAAAATAATCAAACCAACAACATTACAACAAGTTCTTGACAGACAGTTATGTGGCCTTGTCTTGACAAACATAAAGGACATGTTTTGAAGTTCTGTTGGATTAACCGTGTCAATTTAATTAAAAAACTCTCTCAGCTCTTATACACAAGAGAGATATTTGGTGGCAAGATCTTTGGTGCAATACCATCAGGTAACACCAACATGCACCTCTGAATACTGCATTGGGTGTGAAGGCCTTCAGAAATCAGCTGTGATAATATGACTGGAAAAGATGTCCTTTCTGCAATCCAGCCTGCCAGGCCATGGGGCACTGCAGTAACATTTGCCATGACATCCCTCACATGTTCTGAGCACAGGCTGTCATCCATGGAAAACTTGGATGTGCAAAGGGATAGGGAGTGTTTTACAGATACATTTTGATTCATGGTTTCAATCCCACCTAGCACAGGACAGGACACCATTAAATACAGCTGCTGCATCTGGTCCACATGTAAATTGATATTTTTGTCATTGGTTTTAATTGAACCTTACTTTCAACAACTACATTTATTTTTTACCTGGTTTAAGTTCAAACTTTGCTATTATGATCAGCACTGATCCAATAAAACAATAAATTAATAATTAAATAAATAAGGGTGGACAGATTAACATCACGTGTCCAATGTCACATACAAGTCTTACACATTTCATATGCTGTTTAAGTAGAATATTAATAGAATAATACCAAAGCTGACTTTCTTTAAATGCTGTCAAATTTTCAGTATGCAGATTGAGTTATACAGATTCATTTGTATTAATAATACCTGCACACATACCCTGTTTACATAAACCTTCCTAGCCACCTTCAATCTACAAGCCCCAAATCCCGCACCAAAAGCTGATAATCCACTTTTAAAGTTTGATTTTTTATGTCAATCTCTTGAAAAAGCAGAACAAAATACCAGGCGGCATAGACAATGGCAGAGACAGACTGAAAACACAATGTCAAGCAGTTGCAATTGGCTACCTTTTACTTCATTAATTTAAGATACCAGAAAAGATATCTCTGAAACATGATTTTGTTTTCTTCTGTCTAAAATATCAGTGGTTTAGTGTTCATTGTTCTGACATTCGTTTTGGTGTTTGCTATGCAAATTCTTTTAGATATTTACATGCTGATCTCACAATTCAATCTTACAAGCAGTTGCTTCATTCTCAAACAACTCCTTAGGACCCTCTAAAGGAAGGCAAACCCCTGAACCCACACCTTGATGATGACATACTTTTGGTCTCAACTCCCTGATAAATGAAAACCAGATAAAAAGCCCTGCAGAGCAAACAAAGTTTCCCTTACCTCTCTGCTCCTGTGATCGAAGTGCAACAGGTTAAGGGGACTCGCGCTTTTGCCCGAGCAACCTTTCTTCCTAATGGCAAGAGCTGTGCAACCTGGTTATAGAGTTTATGCATCTCTTCATTGGCCAGCGAGCGTTAGCCATTTAAATTCCTTGGGAGTCATTTGTTAAGGGCTCTTAGGCTGAGGCTAAGTGGGTGGGACAGGAGGGAGAGGGGATGTTAGTGCTGCCAGACGCAGAGAGCTCTCCAAAGTGGTTTGAAGATTAATAGAAAACTATCTGCAACGAAGGGATCTTTGGAGGGAGGGCTGGGTCCAACCTTCAGGGAAGCACAGGAAAGAGAAACCGTAACATTTTTGCAGGTGAAAAGAATTTGAAGAGAAAGATTTCATTCAAAATTCAAAACTTGGGGAAAAAGGAGTGAAACATGTACAAACAACTCCTTCCTAGCACAAGGCGTTGTGCAAATAACTTGGGTTACTCACAACAGATAAGATAAGAAAAGGGCATATTTTGCTTGACTGCATCAGGCTTTTTCAGTGAAATATTTTTTTTCTTTATGTGTGTCTCGCAAAATTATTTCAGGCTGCGCTGAATCAATTTACCTTTGGTTGCAGGAGAAGCAAAGGGCCTGCAGCTCCTGGAGTGAGAAGCAGATTTACTGATCATGTCGGTAGAGGGACGGTAGGAATAACTCAGCCTATGTCGTGTACCCGACATGCACTGTGTCAGCAGTAAACACGGAAACTCCAGTGTGTTTGCTCAAAAGGAAAAAAAGCACCTGGTGCACAAGTAAAAGCACAGGGGTGGTAAAACATGATTCATGACAGTAGAAATGGTCTGTACATAACAACGGAGCATTAGGCCCTGGGAGCACTTAGGCAAAGCAAACAACACACCTTCTCAAGCAGCCAAGAGGAGGAACCGCTCCAAAACACTCTTTGGGTGATAGATTTGCCTGGTTGGCAAGCAGTGTGCACTACCAGCCAGTGGGAGAAGAGGGAGCAGGGCATACCTTGGAACATGGCTGATTTCTGGGAAAGGAGACAGCCTGAAGAAGGTGAAAAGCAAACAGCATATTGTAGAAGCAAAACAACTACAGTTTTCAGTCCTTTCCCAGGTGTTTTTTACTGGCATAACCATTCCTTTCTCCTTTCTCTCCTTTTTTTTTCTGCTTTTTTCCCCCCCCAAAAATAAAGCTTTGTCCCAACCTCCATCCAAACAGCACAAAAGCAACAACCTCAGGGCACCCACATGTGCAAGGAGAAGTGTCTTACACTCTCAGTGACAAACCATATATACAAGTCAATTCAGCAGAAGAAGCACTGTCAGTTTGTTTGAGATGGTCCTACATAATAATTTATTCTTGTCCTCTGAGTCCTTTAGTCTGGGCACATAAAACTTAAGAGACGACCTTATACTGCCAAGTCAGAGGCTGGTCAATAGGGAAGAGGGGTGGGGGAGTCAGTGAGTGTAGAGATAAACTCTCCAGTATTAGAAGGCTCCAAGTTAGAAAGAAAAATGTGGAGGACGGCAAAGACTGGCAAAAGAAGCATCTTTGTGGCAATTTCTAAAAGCAAACAGGAAGGAGAGCTGTTCTACTTACACTGCAAACCGGTGGGTGATTGCAATCACTCTGTTCTGGATTTTTGTACTTGTTTATCCACTGTACTGGGGCTGTGGTGTGTTAGGCACTGAACAAACACACCTGGAGCCTGGATCCTGGTCCCAGAGTGCCGGCAGTCCAAGACTACTGTGCAGGTCTTTCATCTTCAGAATTCATCTCTGCAAATGTTAACCTGTTAGCTACAAGAGCTGCAGAGAAGCAGGTACTGCCCTACAGGCAGGGAAGCTGCAGCATGGAAATTTAAATGGTTTACCCAAGACTATTGAAAAAATCTGTATGAAAACTGGGGATAAAATCTAGGAGATTCTACCAAAATCAGATCCATGCCTCAATCCCACTGGTATCTATAAAAAAGTGAGGATAAAAAAATTGGCAGTTATGAATTTGCAAAACTCCCACAAATTAAGTGATTTCTAAAATTCAGTATCTTTCTCTTACTCCATATTTTTCAGTTGGAAAACAAGCCAAACTTATAGCTAAAAGTATTGTAAAAAGAATCTGATCAGCTACGATTGTCTGTGTACTTGAATGTCCAGAGATGACTATTCTGGTGTAAGTGAAAAAGCACTGACACTAGTGGGCTGATGGGCTTATTTTCAGAAGGCTCTTCAAATGCTGTATGAATTAGGATCACGTAGGGAGGCCTCTTGAACCCCCAACTTTCATTTCATATGTTCACTTTTAGCTGAGTCACTTTTAGATGTGTTGTTAGTTTCCAAGTTATTTTCCCATTATTGTTTAAAGCAAGGACCATCAGCAGATCAAGCTGCTGGAGGGTATTCTGAGGTGTTACCGTTCCCAGTGGCAGAATTTATAAGTATAATAATTTTTCCTGTAGCCTGTGCTTTTATAAGGAACTTCAGAAGTTTGGGCAGAATTCTGCAAGCTCTCCCAGCTTTCCCTGACCTTAGACATCTGGTTTCCTTTGACTTCAAAACCACCATGTTCATAATAATCACACAACTCTTTATATACCTCTTTATGACGGCATGTAAGGAAGAGTGGAAAAGTGTTAAGGGCAGAGCCATGCAAGCAGAGGGAGGGTGAATTGTATATATACAACATGTTCCTCTGTCATACAGCATCCATTGCTCTGGGGTAAAAATATAACCACTTCTTTCCTAATGTACAGCTGACTACAATGAATAAAATCCACCATTACAATAATGCCATATATATTTAGTTGTTTTGTCATTTTAATTATTGACAGTGGAGCAGGAGCCAAATCCTAAGAGATGTGAAAAGGAACAGTCCAGACCAGTCCATGCCCATGTTTCCCTTAAACCTTCCATTGCCTTTTATTCTTTCCTGTAGTGGGATTGCAGGTGAAAAGTTTTTCCTTTATAATTATTCTCCTGAATACAGTGATAGAAAAAGCTGGAAATTTGAAGAAAAAAAGGGATATTCATTGGAATATGCTAATGCCTGTCAATGGGGACCTTCTCCCTGATGCAGAAAAGACTTACAACAAGTTGGTGTGCTTCCCCTCAGCTAGCCCTCTTCTACAAACAGACATATGAACTGGCCTTTACAGATGGAGTGCACTGGGCTCCTCAGTGTGATGACAAGCACTAATGAAACATTGGATCTGCCTTCTGAGGTTTTTAGAAAGATCAAACCCAAATGCGCTTTGGGAGATCCAGAGGATGACCACAGGCTCATCATTTTATTGGCATGATGTCATTGTCCAGATAAGAGTGAGTATTTTTGATTATTATGGTAGCAAATAAGTTTTCAGGAGATATTTAATGATGGAAACTTAGCATTATGTGACAGTGCAGACATGTGAGCAAGTGAAATGAGAAGGGAGAGTAAAGAGTGAGGTATGGGTTGGCCTTTATGGTTTTATTTGGTCTGCGAAATCTACCAAGAGACTGCAGTAGAATGAGAAAGGGATGTACCAAGTAAAATATTTCACTGAAAGGACATGAATATAAGAGTGACCTGCAAAGTCTCTAATCTCAGTCTCGGAAAGTCCTGATCAGTGTAGTCACACGTAAATCCAGTATCAGTCACAATGCAGCCACAAAAAATTGGGATCACATAATGTAACAAACAGCATTTTTTTTCCTTTTCTATAACTTCCTTCTCTTTTTAACAAAACCACTTTGTATTTGGTGGAACAGGTTCCCACATGTTTATAGAACAAATTTTATTGCCTATTTGAATGTTTAAAGGGACAACACCACTTTATTTAAATTAATAACATGTTGCTTTACACCTGTTCTTGTACAGTGTGAGTTAATACAGCACATCTTGTCATTTTCTGACTTTCCTAAGGTATTGCAGACCAAAACCTGGGGTCATCCTTCAGAGAACATGAAGTCTGTAACAGGAACAGCTTTCCAAGTTCTCTCACCCCCAAGCTCCTTCTATGCATAACCTATGTCAATGTTTTGATCTTTACCCTGCCACATCACAGAGAATTGCCCTTTTAAAGATGGATTCCCCATCTGCTCTGCCAGCAAGCCACATGCTTTATTCCACCATGGAGATGACAAAGTCACAAACCTGAAGGTGGAGTACCAACGGGGAAGTTTGGCCAAGGACACCTTGGGCTTTCCCATTTTGTTTTTAGTCTTAGGCTTGTCTGGGCAGTGGGATTTGCTCTGATAACCTTTACGGTCACCAGGCAAACGTTTTGTTCTATTTTTAGCAAAAATATGTTCTATTGTCTTTCTGCAATGGAAGTCAGCACAGAGGATCACTGTAACAGTCAGGCTCAGTTTCCCCATGTAGAATTTTGTGCTTTCATTTAAACTTGAAAGCAGACTTTAAGTTCCAAAATGTAAGAAGACATACTGAACAAATCCATGGAATGTGATAGATTTTAATTAGCACACAAAACAGAAGAAAACCAGCAAAACACAAAGCTTTTTTTTTTTACATAGCCATAGCCATTACATTTCTGTGGCATGTTTGCTTTCCATTAAAATAAATACAGGGTGGGTTCTGGATAGACATATCTACAAGGGAGGTTAATATGATAATTGCCTTTCAGTCCTAGGGTAAATAAAACACTCTATAGGAAAAAGGTTTTGCCCTCACTAGCCTCATGTGGCTGCTCCAGACCACTGTTTCACCCCACAGCTTCACAAACACGTTAAACTGGAGCTGCCTACACAGAGTCCCACTCCATCCTTACTGCAGCCACCCTGTGCAGCCTCTGCATGTGCTGCCACAAGCATGTGTGCAGCTGCACCATGCACCCACCCACAGCACCTGAGCACCTGTGCTGGCAGAGGGGTAAAGCAGGGTGGGACCTGTCCCTCTGCCAGCATTGCTGATTTAAAGCTTTTGTTGGGTCACGAGCATTGAGCAAATTCAGGGGAAAACAGGGGAAGGGTTTCTTTTAAAACCTGCTGAATCTAGTTCCACAGCACAGCTCCTCCTCTGAAGAGGCCAATGAGATTCCACAGTGGGGCAAATTACAGCCTTTCTGTAACACCAAGGAGCTCACTGCATCATCCAGAGAACAGAGGGTAGAACAGCAAACTGCAATGCTTTGTAAGTTTGCATGCAGCTGGTGAATTTTGGCACTGTAGCTATTGAAAGGCTGAAGGTCCTGGAGGAATCAAGGAAGGAGGGGCAGTGCAGTGGTGTGAGCTCAATAGGTCACTGAAAGGTACCTGGCGGCCACCTCCTGTGGCTAGCAGAGATCCAACCAGCACAAGCCAAACATGTCCCAACCAATTTTGATAATTAAAAGCTTCCTAGCAAACAACATTCTTGCTGCTTCCTTCCAGGGTCTTTTTGCAAAGAAAACCACAGAGTTTTATGACACATGTTCACAAGGACAATAAAGACCTGCAAACTTATATTTACAGGTGGCTTTCAGCATCAGGGTATGAAAACAAGTGTGGTTAGCACACACAGTCCTTGTTTTCTCTCTTCCAGTAATTGCTCTGCTTTTTTACAGCTCACAGTAGAATATAAGTATATTAAGAGAAAATCTCTTCCTCCAGCCAGCAGAAATCATCTTTGGTCAGGGCATAAGCTTTTCTATTTTAGTTCTTAATGTTGTATTGAAAATGAAACAAGCATCACATGGAAATTGTGTGTAAAAGAAGGTTATCCAATAAGGAAACGGACAGTTTCATTTGGGAAGGCAAATATAGTTTTCTGCCTCCCAGTAACATGAAGGAAAATTTTAGACTACAGGAGACTGAATGATCTGCTGGGGAATTTACAATATCCATTAAGTCCAGTATCTCGTATATTTTATTACATGTCCACAACTTCCATTTCTTAGAAAACTGATTTACTATCAGGTTTAGAAAAAGCAGCTTTTGATGATGTTGGCAGAGTCTGAACTGGCATGCACAGTGAAGGCATGATTACCAGAGAGGTCTGCATTAAGCAGACTGAGCATTATACCAGCTCTGTGCTTGTTGGAACACCTGTGATGGGACTTCACAAGGAAGAAATCTGCTCTGGCTGAGTCACCCATCAGTGGTGGGCACTTCCAGGAGCCAGGAGTGGGGTCACATGTCTTGGCCCATGGCATGGCAGACTTAGTCCATGTGGTTCAGCACAGATTCGCCCATGCTGTCACGTGTCCTTGCCTTACCCAACCTCAGCCCAGCACTCAGGCTCCCCCTCTGCCAGCATCCTGTCTGCTGCTCTCCACTGCTGACCTTCCCTATGGGCAGGCTGCACTGGGGCTGCAAACCTGCCTCCAGCTGAGCTTTCTTCTCAGCTGCCAACATTGTACCAGAAACAAGCTGCAGGCATGCTGTTCCTGAGCCGCTGGTCTGGGGTGACTTGACCTATGTCGCTGGTCTAAGATGTGCTTCTGCAGTGTAGGAAACAGGACGGATTCACCTGTTATTCCACCAAATGTTATCTACAGCACAGGCAAGCCCTAGAGCTACATCTATACCAAGCCACTTGCACAGTACACAAACAGAAGTGTAACATAAGCGACTCTTGATAGAAACTTTGCAGCCTTGTGGTAAAAACGCTCACCTTAACCAAACTTGCTAAAATAGTAAAAGGGCACTTTCACCTCTGCAGCTGCACCTGAGCCGGGGCCCAGTGCTGGTGTGGGACACTCAGGCATCATCCCCCTGACTGCCAGAGCTGCCCAGGTCACCCTGTGGGGTAGAACCAGTATAAACTTGAAAGTGTTCAAAGGCTGTGTTAACAGGCAGCTCTCAATAATCACAGTGAGGTGATTTTTTTACAGAACAACACTTCTGCTATAAAAGACTTCTTTCTCAAAGAAATATCTCAGAATGCTGTTGACCTAACTTACCTCAACAGATATTTGACAAGATAAACCAGGCAAAGTGTCTGTGATTTCAAGGACTATAATAACTGAAATATTTAGGAATGAAAAGAATGGTCTGAATGGCTGTAATTATTTAATCCACTAGCCAAATTGCTCTTTCCTTTTCTTGGTAAAGAAAATGTCTCTACAATGACCCAGGATCTGCCACTCTTGAGCCATTGACAGCACCTAAGTAGGAGATATGTTCATTCAGGAAGAACCTAAGCCCCACACTTCCTAACTCTAAGAGAAGGTTTGTATTTTCAAGAGGACATTTCCAAATTGGCAGTAACTAAATCCTAAAGTTCAGACTTGGAAGCTACATGAAATGGTCCTGAGTCAGGAAGATACTTGTACTTTGCCTAAAGGAGGGGCTGGAGCCACAAAATGAGTTATTATTCTGCGCAGCATCTGCACTCTCAGCTCTGCCCTGTTTCTCTCTCAGATTTTTTCTCTTCTGCAGGGTGGATGTAGACACCTGGACTGCCTAAGCTAGGCCCTGTGGTTGAGGCCACCTTGTTTTAGCGGGGGAAGGAGAAAAGTTCATCTAAAAGGTTGTCTGTTGTGATGCCTTTGGGTTCAGGGAAAACACCCCAGCCTGTTTTATTTGTTAGCAGAGATAGAACCCATGCGAACTACTGTTCTCAGCTGTGGGGCAGAAATAATGCTCACCATGCAGTGAGATATGAACAGTTTGCAAGGATGCATCTGCAATTAAACAGGAAATTGCAGCTTGTCAGTGTGCTAAATGAGTGAAAAACAGCAGTAACTATGCAGAGATACTCCCTTCCTTTGGAAAAAAAAAAATTAAAAATTAAAAATCTTCTCAGGAACTTTGAAAGGTCAGTGACTTTGCTCTTCCTAAAAATAAGGTAAACTCATTCCTAATGGAACCACGTTTAATTGGTGGGAATACATATAGGTTACATCTTCAAAATAAGCATTTTACCAAATATCCAGAGAAAGAGCTGCAACAATCTCAATGCAAGCTAAAATGGTTGAAACCTGACCTTTGTAAGCTGTGTGCTGTCTTCAGAGAACCACTGGAGGTAAGCAGAGACCATGCGTGAGGACATTGCCCATCCTGCTACCTCTCTGGCGAGTATTCCAAAAGATTAGCACAGAACCCCTGAATATGAATATGTAATACATTGCTGTCTAGTACATAGATTAATGTGGCAACCACCAGCTTGTCATCTGTCCAAATACTTAGACTTTCACATCACCTCTGAGGTCTGAATTTTCTATCTGTGGAAGAAAGTATTTGCTCTGTTTATATTTAGGGGTGTGTATGAAGAGGTGGTTGAAATTTTGTTGGTATATAAGTTTATTTGAATGAAAACAATACACTCTTGGTGCCACATCATCATGCTTGACATGAACTATGTCATATCAGGGTTTTAATTTGACTTCTCATATGCTTCATGGAATGAAACTGGTGGTATGTACAAGAGAGCACATTCCAGAAAATGCAAATAAAGCTATCAGGTGGTGAGGTTCGCCTTGTTCTAATCTCTGGCCTTTGAAAAGTGAAGCAAAATTATTTTCTGAAGACGTACCACAAGACCGACAAAGAGTAGTAAGGTTATCCCGAGCCTTTAATTTGGAAACTCTCAAATCTTTTAGGACCAATTATTGTTAGAAATGAAATCTAAGTGGATTAAAATTGCCTTGATGATGCCAACAAAGGAAAAGTAATTTCTTTATGCAGTCGCTGAGCTATATAATTTCAGAGAAGAAAAATGTAATATTTTATTTTTGTGCATTTACTCCAGAAAAGACCATTTTATACACTTGAAAAGGTTACTTTTGGTCTGTTATTTTTCTCCTTAGAAGATGAAACATAACATTAAAAGAGCACTTGGGGAGCACAGCATGAGGGTTGCTGTACATGCTGCGTACACCTCTGCGGCACAGGAGGACACTGGTGACCTGGAAGAACAGGAGTCTCCACACAGACTGCCTGTTTCTAACAACCATGCTCAGAGCATAGTCAGCTTCACAAAAGGATCAACTTTCCTATCTAAAGCATAAGATGGTCTCCTGCATTTAGTGGCTAAGAAGACAGATTTCTGAAACAAGATTTTCCATAACCACCTCCTCAATGAGCACTTACTTTGCGTTTTAGGGTATCTATTACTTCCCAAGAGACAGAAAACAGGTCTCTCACTGTCCAGGCTCCCTCAGACACAGCCTGAACCCCTCCTAAATACCATAGGGAATATAACCACCACCACAATATTGCCATGGGGTATGGTTACTAACCTGGTGCCTCCGTCAACGTTGTGTCTCCAGCACCTGGCCGCCCACCACTTTGAGACCTCAGCCAGGGACTTCAGAGGTCACAGAGGAGCAGCAGGACAGACCTTGTGCTTTCAGATGCTCTTTTACTGAAACTATCAACGAAACCTAAATCATTACAACCCCTAACGATGACTGGAGCTGATTAAAGGGCACTTTACAAAAGGTTCCTCCCTGAGTACACTGTGACCGTGTTTCGCCAAGAGCAGCCAGCTTCTCCCCTACTTCAGATGGCCAAAGGTTAGCGCGTGAAAGAGAACAAAGTCCAGCAGTAGCTCATGGTTAAAAGGCTAAAGCCACTCTGACTTAGGGTAGGTGCCCTGGCAGCATTGCTGCTATGACACTGAAAGCACACATATAGAAACTACTGTAAAATTTGGAAGAGGAGAGAGTGCATTTTGGCACAGGAGACAAACAACGTTTGCTGCTGTAACTGAGCAAACAGGCAATAATAGACTCATTGTCTTTGCCTGAGTTAATTTCCCTGTTTGCACATCCTAACACTTGCATGCTCTTCCTGGTTTTGCTGAATGTGTGGTGTTCCCATCCTGGTTTCCTAAAAATGGTCCCACACCCTACCCCTGCAGGGCCTACAAACTCGTGACATGTCTGCCAGTCTTTCATCTCCACATTCCCACTTGTGGATCTGTGCACCAGGTACAGTCAAACTGCTCCTGGGTGGAGAGAGGTCTCAGAGAGCTCATGCAGCCTTGGGAAGGCCAGGACTAACTCCGAGATTACATTTATAGGAGACTAAGGGAGAGGCAGCCAGAGCTGAGCTTTCCCCCACGCTGAGAAGCAGTGGCCAGCAGGGCTGTACAGGTGAGGGCACCCATAGCCCTCAGCAGCCACACAACCTGCAGGGCAGGGTGCAGAGAGGAGCACAGGAGAAGGGCAAAGGTTGGCAGGATGGGAATTGCTGGAAACCTGGATTAAAGTTGGAATTGCTCTGCAATCCTACGGTGGTATTGTAGAAAAGCAGACTTAATAAGTTGTGTTAGTCATTGATCGGCCTGCTATAATGATTTTAAATCCTCCAGTCCTTGTCAGTCAAATTCACACTGAGATAAGTAGGACCTAAGCATGCTCAAGAGCCTTTGCATGGGTGCCTCGATACTGGGCTTGGGAGGTCTGACTTTGATTACTCATGTCTTAAAACAACAACATATAAAAAATCAGTTCTGTCTTTCAAACACAAACTTTATTCACTATATTGCCCAGGTCACAGAAACTTTATCAAAAAAAGTACACAGTTACATTCTAACCCTGAGTAAAAATCAATTTTCTGACACTGTGCTGCACTTAATTTCAGTAAGCGTATAGCTTTTTAAAATTAACCTGGACCTAAAGAAACATATTCAGGAAGAGTTGACCTTAAAAAGTAACAAGGAAGAAACACCTAGGACAGGTAGAAATCTGAAGAGTAGAAGATATCTTCTGATAAGGATATAAAGGGAACAATCCCCCTACTTGTCTGTCTGTTGGTTTGGAAACCCCTGACAGCTAAAGTACTGCACGCTACTGTGCCTTTACTTCAGCAAAGGGAAAACACAGTTTATTTATTATCCCATTACAGGGCTTTGTTTCTGGTGTCCGTACACTCAAAAGCAGCAAAGGCACCAAAACAATGTACTGTTTAATATCAAACAATAATCTTGTTTCTCATCAGAACAGGGAAGTCAATGCTTCCTCAGCTGCACAGCCAGAATGAATATAATTATACATTTAGATGGGGATTATCAAAGAAAATAAGGAACAGCATGAAAGCAGGGTGAATTTATGATAGCAGCAATACCTGTTAGGAGTTTCTCAAAGTGCCTGTCAAGCTGGGAGCACAATGTTTTTTAAAACTCGGTGTGAGTTCTTAGCTCAGAAAAAAGAACCAACAGGAGATGTGGTGTGGGGAAAAGGAATATGTTGCATTTCAGTGCAGAGTGGTACAAAAGAACCCCAACTTTTGTAGCTGGGGTAGAGGTTACTGCTGGGGTCTCACAACTCATATAGATTTTTTGCCCTGCTTTGCAGCAGTACTTTCTCTTGCTTTGGCCCATAAATTACATTCTGGACATGAAAGTTCAATTGAAACTGAGTTCTTAAAAGAACATTTTTGATTCTAATGATGCATGCTTTGCACCAAAACTGTTTTGCTTAAAAAAAGTTCTCAAGAGGCCATAACATAAGCACAAAACCAGTACTTAGCTCTTGTCTCTTGAGGAGGAGCTGCAGAAACTCCTTTTTGAGGCTTGCTTTTACTCCTAGGAGGAGATTCCTGGTGGAGGAAGGACTGGCCCACTGCCTGTGCTGCACCTCCATTTGACCTGAGACAGCAGGGGATGGTACATGTGTCCTGTCCATTCCCAGCCAGTGAAACCTTCTGCTCTCTTTTAGGTCCTCTTTTAGAGAGAATTAGCCTATTCTTCCTGTCCAAAGTCCAAATGTGGCTCCAGGGACAGACAAAATGGGATTAGCTAGTGCCAGGAATGGTTGCCTAGGCTGATGCAGCAGAATCTTCCAAGAGGATTGTTGCACTCCCAGGTGACCCTGTGTGACCCTATGCTCTGGTCAAATGCACACCTTCAATTTCATTACACCCTTCTGCTATAGTTCAGGAGCTGACAGCAAACAAAAAGCATATGAGAAATTATAATTATGCCTCAGAACTAGGGGGGGTCATCACAGGTACTAGAGAAGACATGGGACACCTGTTATATGGATGAGCCAGTCTGCTCCAGAGAGGTTAGCAGACCACCCCCAGCTTCTGCTATAAATAATAAATCAATATTAATTTAAATTAATAAACAGTCTGCTACCTACTTTTCTTTTCCTTAAGCAACACAGCATAGTTAGTAAATATAAGTGAAAACTGCTGGTTACAAAAGTTACTCTAAACAAAAACAAGGTTTAGTAGGCAAAATAATTTTGGAAATCTGAGGTGCAAGTTGCACATGCTTGGTATCATACCTCCAAATGACTTTCTGTGATTCTACTGAAATCTGCCAGGAAAAACCTACCCTGGGCTCAGGTGAGGCAAAATTTATTTTCCTTCTCGTTTCTCTGAAGTGGCGTAGTTGTATGAAATGTGGGCCTACAAATAAAAGGTTATTTAATTTATAAATGTGCAGTAATTTGCATCTAGCATTGGACCACTTTGAGGATGCTGCAACCATCCCTATGTCTGCCCCCGTCTCATAGGCATTTGCAGTGCTAATGGTTAAAAAAAACCTACACAAATGGAAATTGCATCTTCCCCTGAGAGGAGACAGGCAAGCAGAGGAGAGAGAGGCACATCATGGCACAGCCTGCTGCTGAGAGCCTTAAATCACCAAACAGAATGAAATACTGTGCCATTACACCCAACTTGCACAGAAAGCATCCCACTGCTAGCAGGTGAACGGGAAAGTTGTATTTCACAACCAGATTTCAGCAAGGGGGTCATGCTTTGAAGATGAGAGGCTGTGCAAAAGAAACAGGCTATTTTAAAAGTCAAGCCCAATGCTTGGAGAAAACCTTTTAAAAGGTAGCAGCCTGCACAGCTGTGTTTATGGGTCTATTCAACCTGTGAGTAGGTGGCTCATGGAACCTGAGTGCAAGTCATGATTTAACATCATGACCCAAGCAAGAAACTGGAACACTCCAGAAACAACTTTGGCAAGGGTCCATTTAATGAGTTAGAGTGTCCTGTTATCTGATGGCATGTTTTTACATGGTGGGAGCTATTTTAATTGCTGTATAATAATCTGAGAAGTTGCAAGGGGTTGAATGCTTCCCTCTTCAGCACCTGCCCAGTCAACATCCATCATAGTTGTGCATTGTGTACTCCTCAGCAAGGCAGAACTTCTCTCTCTCCACTGGATCTATCTGGTCATGGAGCAGGGCATGGAGTCACCATGCACATGCCCTCCAGACAGCTGGGACTGTGACCTGGGCTGCACCTCTTCTGTCCTCTCCTGTGAATTCCCCTTGCTTTTATGGCTGGGGAAGGGGTCCCATCTTCCTGGTATTTGTGTCTGCTCTTTTTCACATGAGCAGCCAGAGGAATAAATGAGAAATAGAGCGTATTCAGGAATCAGAAATAAATCCTGTTTGAAAGCTGAAGAGATGATCCAGATGGTTCCATTTGTTCTGGTGATGGTTTGCATAAAAAAACCCACCTCCCAGCCTCTTTACTCAATCCCACATTAATTTTCAAAAAAAACCCCAGCAAAATCCAAATATTTGACCCTATCAATCTCTTACTGATAGAGCTGACAGGAGACTTATTGACACTATAAATTAACTATATGACTAAAAACTGCCAGTCCCAAATATTTTTATAAGCAAACAGGAAAATCTATCGCATGTAAGAAAACCACCAATGTAATATGCTAATCTGAGGTCTCAAAAAGCTGCCCTCACAGCTAAAAATATTTAACATTTGTGAAGTTGCTTTATTAAAAAAAAAAGCTGTTTTTTTGCTTTTTTGATCAGGTGAAAGTTAGATCTGGAATGACCAAATTCTAGTTGCTGAGCTATGTGCAACAGTTTTTCTGTCAGGAATTGCCATCATCTCTAATTCCAAAACTCCACCTGCAGATACAGGAGTACTGAGTATTAACTGCCTTCTGGAGTCAAGGTCATCAGAGGGATTAAAAAGGAAGAGCAGAGGGACTTTCTTGCACATCTGTTTGTCAGGTCCTTTTGTATGCCCCCTTCACACAAACTTGCAGATTTTGCTTGTGAACAGCCTGAAGGACACAAACCGGAGATGTTTCAATTCGGTTTCTTCTTGACACAGAAACTAATCTATAAGGTAGAATAACCCTTTTTTAAATTGCTTGCAGTTTACTCACAGAAACATAACATTAACCGTAAGTAATTTACATAATTACAACTCTGGAAAACCTGAGTTTAAACAAAACAGCAAACTCCCTGGAACTGGATTGGACAAGCAGAAAAAAAAAAAGGAAAAACACAGATCCTATCTCCCATAGCCTGGCATGTTAGCACAACTCTATTCCAAAAACTGAATACCTAGAACACCTGTAAAAATTTGACTTTTTGAAAATAACCTTTCCCCTCCCCCCTTTTTTTAAAACATACCTTTATGATGTATTCAAGAACAAAATAATCAGGCCTCAAAGTTCAGTACCATTATAAAATTAAGTGCCAGTTAATAACCTGCCAAGGAGACAATCACAGACTCTGGACACAAAGTCTAGTGAGGTCGCTGGGGTGTCCTACATACCCAGGGCTAATGGAGATCCGCACCAAGAAGTTCTGTTACGAGGTGCTAGCACAGAGTCCCTTTACTTCATCAGGTAGGAGTTTAAGAAGACTGTTCATCTCAGTAAGGAAATAGAGGGAAGAATTCATGAAATCACGAGTTTACCAGTTTTGCCATTGTCCATCAGAAATTCTAATATTTGATTAAGAATGCTTATTATGCATGTTTTTGAGATAATTCCTTCTTGACCTCTTTTAAACCGAGTTCTTTAGTTTTCCACAAAACAAAGCTCTAATTAGACTCCTGATGCAGCAAAATATCCAAGCAAGTTAAAAGAGTTTAAATCTCATCACATTAACACTATTACTCTGTGTCTAAAACTACACATGTGCTGTCAAGGATGACCCTCCCCTCCCTGCATCTCCTGAAATGTAGCCAGACGTCTCAGTAAACTTCCTACCACTGTGGTTAATGAACAGAAGAGTTTTCACTGTCTTTTCACACTGCCCTAAAGACACTCCCAAATAATTCAACAATTTCTTTATTGAAACTTCCTTGTTTAAATGCAAATGAAGAGCAGTGCTGAGCCTACAGTGTTGAACGAACATAAATTGAAATGCTGTAACCGGATTTAATTTCCATGCCTTCCCTCTTTTCTTCACTAGGGAAGATGTGTCATTATGAAGTTTAAAAGAAATCTCTCTACATATCCTGTATCTATTTACAGAGGACTGCTCACCTTTACATTGGCCATTTTGAAAACCAACTTAAAAGAAACACATTCTTCATTGAAACATATCCTTTACACCTGTGCAGAAAGCAGTCACTTAGAAAAGTGCTTGGCTGCAGACATGTACATTATTCCAGTCACTGAGAGTCATAGCATTTGTATCCAACATCAACACTAACTTCCATTTATACCAAAATGTTCTGCAGCACAAAATAAAGTACTACTAGACTGAAAAACTTACAAGCATATAGAACAGTATCATATTCAACAGCTGTGCATGACTCTAGTTTTAATGTGGTCTATCTGTAATTATGGTGGTAGTACAGAATCACAGTGATGGTTTTCACTCTGGCTGATCAGAAAGAAATTTTCTTCAGCCTCATTGGAGCAACTGCACAACACAAAATGGATCAGGAAGGTCTTTGTTAGCTTTAGCCTGAGTTGAAACCCCATCAAGGCTTTGAGGAAGAGGACTGTATCCTGTTGAGCCTGTCAAAATAGATTTCCACTGGCTGTACTGACCATTCCCCTTATCTCCAGGTTGTGAAAAGGAGGAGCCTGTTGGCCAGTTGTCAAGAAGACAGGCTTGTTTAGGCCCTTTATATTGCTCCTCAGCACTCTAGTCCTGGATGTCCATTCAAATGACACCTTTCTGTTATGGGATATGATACACCCCTGAAACAGGCAGCTCTTCTGAAGCCCAGGCACCTGGTCAACAGCCCATCTTACTGCTCCCCCACTCCCTTCTCCACTCTCCCTGTTTTTCTCTGTGGCATTGCTCCCTTCCATGGAATTTTTTCTCAAGGTTGTCCTGATACACCAGGTTTCCTGCCTTCAGCCTTCTGTCAACGAAGGGCAGCAGGGCTCCTCCATGCCCACCACCATATCAAGTCCTCTCCACAGAGATCTCTGGGATCAGTGGTGCTCATTTGGATAGACATACTCACTCATCTCACACTCTCCCCTATGATACTGACTTTGCAGGCATTCCAAACCGTGTCCCCTCTGCTAAGAGATTCCCACCTGACTGCTGAGGCAGAGCTAAGCTTTGCACTTCTATACCGGTTCACAAAAGTTTTAATAAAAATGTTGCGCAGATGAAAATATAGGAATATATGGAATGGGGTCCATAGGCACATCCTACAGTTTTTTTGGTACTATAGCCTGTTTTTCCCTGGAAATCCATTCAGAGCTATCCTTGATGTTATGCCCATATAACAGCCCAGGCAGGCATTGCCCTTTCAGATTTAGTCATAGGCACAGCTCCTTTAGTATGTAGGTTGTAATGGCAATGTAAGTCCCCAGGATAGTTACCAGGTATAAACCTGCTACCAGATAGAGGAGGGTTTGCAGAAGCAAGATTTTATCTGTTATTCCCATTGATTAACACCAACGGACCAAGTAATCCTAAGTAATCCTGTTAAATTCATCCTGAAGATGCCTATTCATGAATTTCCTATCATCAAGACCTTAGTTGCAGCTTTATAAAGTTGTCTGCCCACAAAGAGCTAACTACAGGTGTGGTTTGATCATTTCTAGGAACCATTCAAGGAAGAGCTTCATGATAGAGTGGCCACTGCTTGGAGAAGCATTAACAAAAGTGCCATAAACCAGGGCGGCAAAAGCTGTTTCTATGCATTACAGAATGTTTACATAGCAATGTTCCTTTTTCAGATGAAAGTATTCTGTCCAGTAAAGCTTAGCATGACCCCAGCTAACAGTCTGTATAAAAGCCGTTGTGAGGGCTGCTTCCAGTTGCAGTAACAGAGACTTCCCAGAGGAAAGAGGATAAGAGCAAGACGTGCAGTTTTTCAGGAGACCATTAAAAACTACATTGCTGCTATAGGACCACAGCATTTGTCTGATAATGCCTTTGCAGGAGGTAGGAAGGACTGGAATAATGACTGGAATAATTTCCTGCAGTTCTTCAAAAGGGATGGGAAATTGACTCCTCACTCAAAAACCAAAAAGCTTTGGTTTGAACAATGTATATTCATTTTTAATCAAACTACTCATTAGATGCAAGAGATGCAATCTGATGACCTCTCAAACTTGTTTCTTTCAAAATACAAAGGTTCAATGGCACTATGGCACTTTTGCTCAGTGTCTTTTTGCTTTTCACCCTTATAGCCTGAGAGATGCAGGGAAGAAGAGCAGTAACTCAGAATATTGTGGTATGAGAAGTAAGCCTTTGTTTAGTTCAGCCATTAAAAAAGATCTATGCACAATTATCTGTTATTACTTCTACTTCTGCCTTTCAATGTGCAAGCAAATGGTGTTTGATATTGACAGTTGTTTAATGCTGGAATTAAAGGGAAACATTGTGACCCAGCACCACGGAAGGGAAGGCAGAACTGCCATTCCTTTGGACAGATATGCTTAATCATCAACTATATACTGCACTCTGATCTGTGCAACATCTGACTTCTGAGTAGATAAAAGTTCTGAAAGTTATTACAGGAAGCACAAATTGCATAAAGGAATATTATCATTGAAAGTACACACTGCAAAGAAGGAAAAACTAAATCAAGATCTAAGCACGCATTTCTCCTTGGCACCATTAGGAGCCATATATACATGCATGCAGCATAAAATAATTTTTGTAATTAAAATAATTAAAGTTACTTCATTTTATAGAAATATTATTTCACATTCAGCTGCAGCTCATAGGTTAAATTTGTGTTGCTTTAGAAAAATTGAAATACTGGGGCTTCAGTGCATCACTAGTACTTCTGCTCAGCTAGAAATGTGCAAAGGTAAGTTTGTTTGTCTCTAATCACTGTCCTTTAATGTTTGCATTTTACCCGATAATTTCATTCACTGCAACAGAAAGAGGAAAGTCAGCTTATTGTCTCAAAAAAATGCTTGTGCAATTGGCTCTGAAAAAGTAAATGGTTTCCCTCAGAAAACTCTTACTCCTATAAAAGAAAAAAAATTTCCCAGTGAGATTTACACTTCTGCCTTAAGGAAATAAACTACTGAAATGCCAGTGTTTTTAATTGTTCCCAAAGTGCCACAAAGAGTTTTTCCGGTCATGTAGGTGGTGTACAAGTAGACTTCTATAGAAAAGATTGTCCAATATTTAGAAAGAAAAGCCAGGAGCTTTTCTTGATGGAAGTAATGAGTCTTCTGCCATGGACTGCGGAGCTCTTGCTCTTCTGTCTCAAGCTCAAAGCATCTGCAATGGCCATAATCAGCTGCCGTGTGGCTGCTCTGTCAGCGGGAAAAATAGGAACCACAAAGTTCTCATTTGGAGTAGGCTGCTAAACAAAGAGGTCCAGCACAGCAAGACACAAATTACCCATCTGATCTAGGTAATTTGTTGTCAACATCTTAGTGAGGCAGAATCTCACCAGTGGTGTGATAGCTGCTGCACAAACAAGTACAGTAAACAAATGTAAGCCACTGGAACAAGCACTCAAGTGCAGGAGGCCACTGAAAACAGGGCTTGGATGCTCCTCTTGACCCTCTCCCAGTGCCAGCCCTGTCACCCACTCACAGAGAGCACGGACTGAGGCTATTCCCGCCTCAAAAAGGGCACTGCTCACCTTGTGGGGCCCTGGCAAGCATGGGCAAACTGGGAAAACCTGACACTTTCCGGGGAGGAGACAGAAGAGTTTTGCAATGCCCATTCTGCAATCCTGGTTGCATGAGGGTTTTTGTTTGCCAGGGTTTCTTTTTCTGTCATTCAGACATCCAGCCCTTACATTGAGAGCATCACTCCTGAAGTATCTGAAGAGAATATTCCCATTTAATATACCCCTTTAACATGGTAATTTCTGGTTCAAATATAAATTGGAAATTTGAAATAGCATCACTATGTGAACTTTGTGAGATCCAAGACTTTTTTTATACATAGGTTTAGCATTAATGCCTGTGTCACAGGAACTGCTTTTAAGGGTAAGAGAGACTTATTTTTAACTAGCAACTTTATAACTAGCCCAGTCTAAGCACTAGTCTGAGTCTTTTTTTCCTTGCATATCCAGAAAACAATTTTGCAGACCAGATTGTCCTCGTGATCCCTGTGCAGCCCTGCTCCTTTCAGTCTATGTACACAGGTTTAACCAACTGAAACTTGGTAAACAGCTGTGCTGAAAACCAAGCACAGGGGATGAAACCGGTTTGCTTCATTTTAGCATGCAATGATACGTTACTATTTACTGAAACAATTTAAATTGTTCATAATTTATGGATGGTTATGGCTCCCTTATCCTGAAACCTGTCTCAAACAGGACTTAAAGACAACAGCGTTATTGTCAACAGCCTTATTCTTTCCATTTAAGCAAAGTAATCTCCCTTACAGTCACCAGCTAGAACCCTATTTTTGTATGAAAACACAAGATAAAATTGTCATCACTTTTTGTTTTAGATATCTATTTTTAAAAATTCAATCTCTGTGAACTCTCATATAAGATTTTACCACTTTTTTTTAGTTCTGCAAAAGAAACTTTTACATTAGTTTGATTTACTGTTAAATACTGGAATATACCATTTACTGTCAAATACTGTTCCTGGGAGGAGAGGGCAAGAATCCCACAACACTGTGACATAGATGAAAATCACAGGTTTTAATCATAGTCATGTTTTATGTCTACAAATTCATGAACAGACTGAAACTACAATGCAGCCTTTACCAAAATTTTTATCGAATCATCCTTTAAAGCAGCCATTCGTGGGAATCCAGTTGCTTCGTTCTCCAGCAACTTTTCCTTGTACTTTGCTCTAGGAGCTTTAGTACTGCTAAGAGTTGGAGCCACACTTAGACTACTTTTAGTAAAGTAATGTGTTACCACACTTCACTACAGCTTAACACCATGGAGCACGTACTGAGTGTAAGTATCATGTCGTGTGCAAGCCCAGTTAACAAACACGTCAAGAAAATCTGTCACATCAGGGAGGATTTAAACATGAAGCAAGCACAGCTAGGGCCGGACACTGATAAACTGGAAGCAACAGGTTCTTTTTTAAAAAAAACAACTCTTGAATTTTGTTTAGCACAAAACACATACTGACGATAAATCATGAATACTGACAACACGTCATTCACTTCACACTGAGCCCTCTTCAGGACTATTTGACAGTTGCCTAGGGTGTAAAAAGTAATTTTTGAGGAGTCACAATAGGTACTTTTATAAAGACACATCCAGAGCAGCAAAACAGACATGGAGGATGGTTTCTGCATGAATGAGTCAGTTTCTACTGGCTGGCAGAAACTTTCAGCCACTGTGCAAAATTGAAACAATTATTTGAATCTATTAATCTTCACCTCTCTGAGTGGCATATCCGTACTAGGAACTTAAATCCTGGTATTTTTTCTGTGTCTACTGTCCATGTTCCATGTTCCAAGGAACATGGAAATAATCTTGGAAAAATTAGTCACCTAGCCTATTTTTGCAAAGCTCGTTCAAAAATCACCAAGTATTTTTCAGCATGAGTCACTACCCACATCCCTGTTGCAATAACTGGATTACACATTTTCATTAAAATCTCTGACTCTAGTTCTTACTCTTCAGTTAGAAGATGAGCAGAAGCCAGGTTTGAATTTTGTTACAAGACAATGAAGTTTTCAAATGCAATTATGAACTAATTTTGTTTCTTTGAAGATACAACAAAATCCAAACATTAAGCTAATCAAGTGCGGGTTAATCAACCCATGCTCTAGATTACAGCATTCAGCCAACTGATCAATAAAAGTTGATAAAAGCAAACTGCAAAATAACAAGGCTAACTCCTCTTCCTACTTCCAGGGAGAGAAGTTTTGGCAAAAAAGCCAGCACCATTGCCCTTCTGCCTTTCAAGGCTGGGAAAATGAAAGTGGAAAACGGTACCTGGGAAGAAGCCGCTGTGCTCCCGTGGGCGCTGGCTGCCGCTGGGCTCTTGCTGCCTGCCTGCCTGCCTGTCTGGGCAGCCCTGCGCTTCCACCGCCTCGTCTGCCTGCGCTAGTCAATGTTTTACCAGGCTGGGAACCCGTGTCCCACCCTCCCGACAAACATCTGTGGGAGAAGGCAGTGCCGGGGCCACGGGGGCAGAGCCAGGGCTGGAAAGGTCACTCCTCTTCTACCTGCCCTGTTCTCCACAGGAGAAAGCACTCAAGAAAAGGGAAACCTGCTAAGAGGAGGATCTAGGGAAAGCATGTCATGAAGGGTAAAAAAAAAAAGGTACATAAGTGGTGCTATTAATAGATAATTTGTGGCAGGTAAGTCATGATAACCTTTCTCTGTATTGCTCTAAGGTTGTGGGCAAGCCTAGGCATGCCTTGCTGAGAACTGAGAGGGAATGCTTAGTTTGTGGGAGTACATAAATTTTCAAGTAAGTCTTTGGCATAAGAGAGCACTCATTCAAAAAACAGCTAAAACTCCAAAATCATAACAAAAAGTCCTGAACTGCATGATGAAATAATATAAAGGGAGCCTAAACACGAAGACGGAAAAGAAATGGCTGAGGCAATCTGCAACACCTTGCTCTACTCCTGTGTCTTGGCTTTTTAGGAGTGCCTCAGAGTTAAAGCTCTACCTGTGCTAAACAGAGGTTTCCTGTTCTCAGGAAGTTAACAATTACAAGCAGAGGGCAGACGAAATGGGCTGGCAACTGAGCACAGTGCTGATAAGGTGACACTGCTGCTCCCTGAGGAGGAAAGGGTACCTGCTGAACTTGGGAAGCACTCAGAGGCTGGGACTCAACATGGAGTGGCTGCTCCCAACATGGGAGATATTTTCTGGACATGACACACAGATACTTGCTTATGGAGGAGCAATGGGAAAATCTAGGTTACGTTGTGTGTTCAGGTTTTGTGATACTGCCTTGTCTGTCACAGGATTTCAATTAAAAAAACCCTGGTTTGGGGAAGAGCACCTAATTTTGTCTAATTTGGATCCCCAACTTACACATTATGTATTTTAATGCACATGTTTAAGGAGAAAATCTACACTACAGGTGCTCCAGCTACTCGGATTAGCTGCTAAGACCTGCCACATGATGCAACAATGATCGCTGTGATGGGGTCCATGTGATGGGGCTGCTGTTGATCTGGATCTTGTACAGCCTTGCACAGGGTTGGGAATGTCCATACTCAGTGATGCTGGGCTGAGGAACACCAGCTGAGTCTGGTCAGGTTGGAGAGGCATTCTCTGCCTGCTGGGTACAGCTGTGTGTGTGTTTACAGGTGGGCAGCATCACAGCTCAAGGGCTTGCACACTGCTGTTGGTTCAGCAGCGGGTTGTGGCTTGACTCAAGCAGATGTGTCACCAGAATCGGGAGTGCCTTCCCTGAGCCAGGACTCCTTAGGGCCCAAGGCAAGCCTGCAGGGGCTGATGCATGGCCACTTGCTGCAACAACACAAGCCCTGTGGCTACAGCTTATACCAGATGCCCAGTGTGCCCAAAGCACAAAAGTCTGCTCAGCTCTCCAAGGTCCATTTGCTCTGGGTGTTTTCAGGTGTGTTGCTCCCTCTTGCCTGTCTGCATTCATCTCCCCTCCCCTTTTGCCTGGAAAAGGAGAGGCAGAAGGGGAACGTCTCATGCCACCAGGGCAGTAGCCTGCTAGGATGGTTCTTTACTGGGAATGGGCAGGATGGTGACATGATTAGAAAAGATATATGGACTTCTGTGCAACTGCTAGACACAATCCTGCTGCTGTAGGATAACCTGCAAGACTGATCAAAATCTTTTGCATAAACCTCATGAATTCCCAACATCAATTTTTATACCCTCTGGATGAAAATCCCTCACAGCTGCTTTACAGCATTGGCTCCCCACCTGTGAGGAAAAGCATGATAATTGTGCAGGGGAGGGAGAGACCCATCTACTTTTGCAAGCTTCTCAGGCTTGCAAGCCACACCATGTTGGACTCTTCATGCCTTGCTGATACCCCAGTAGAAGTAAGAACACCCTGCTATTCCACAGAGGTGCTTGGAGTCTCAGCTGTGGCTATCGGCTCCGAGACCCCCAGGCAGAAGGAGGGGATTTATCTGTAAGAGCTTATCTGGGCTTAAGACCCTGCCTAACCAGATTCAAGGAGCAGGAACTTCTCATGGCAGTCTTGCTCCACCTGGTAACGAATGCTGCTCTCAGAGAGGTGCACTAGATAGGCAAGGGAGGAGGTCAAGCTGTTTCTCTCTTCAGTTTGGATAAGGAGACCATTCAAGATCTCTCAGATTTTCCCAACAAAACCTGGTTGGAAAAGACCGTGTTTCTGTGAAAATATTTGCTTTTGCTAGTTTGATGTTTCCTGGTTGCAGTAGCACTTCAGAAGGCTCTGGAGGAGACCTGGCCACACATCTTTTTCAGATATAGTTTTTGTCACTGCTGTGTTCCATGTCATGGTCTGGTCTTTGGAAAGGTTGAAAACTGAGGCTGCAGCAGAAGAGCAGCATGCCAGTACTTGGATTATGGAGACAGCTCAAATTTAGTTTGCCTGGCAGCACAGACAAGGTTACTGCCTATTGTGGGAAGGTTGTACAAATACTCAATTTTCCACAGTGCTAACACTTCTGCAAATCATGTTAGCCTGGTACAAGCCTAAGAGAGTCAAATAGTGTGTAGTATTGACACTCTGAGGCCAGAGGACTTAGAAGAAACTCAGTTACCAGTTGTAGCTGCCAGGTGTAGCTACCACAGAAAAATGATGGCTCTACTACAGCACACCTAAAGTTGTATCATGTCACCCTGGGCAAATAGAGCAGTGGAAAATTTGATGGGTCCTCCCTCTAAATCCTTGTAGAAAAGCTGATATAAAGCAACAGAAACCAAACCTTTTTTTCATTGTTACACAAGTAATACAAAAAAGCCTTCCCTGTATAGCCATCACCTTGAGAAAACTCAGCCAGTTAGTCACACATTTTCCTCTCTCAGAGATGAGGTTTCCACAGGGCTCAGAGAGAGGTAGATGCTTCTGAGGAGGCCAAGCCTGCCCTGGTGTCACCTGGTCCGAAGTGTGCTGCCCCATGGTTTTGCAGATCACTGGGGGTGGGCTTCTGATTAACACACGGCTGGCAGAAGGGACTGGGGCCCGTGAAAACTTGGCATTTCAGTCTCTGTTCAGTACACAACCTTTGTCACAGAGCATAGGTTTCAAGGGCAATGTAACACTTGCATATTTACTCACTGCAAATGGAGGAGGTGCCGGGTTGGGCAGCATACAGACTGTGAAGTCAAACATTAATTTAATACAGACACCGTAAAACTTCAGACTGGTTTGGGAGCAACTAATACATAGGGATATTAACAGTGAGAAAGCACCTAAAATTCACAAAGCTCTTTCAGTGAAACACCGATTTACTCACAAATTGTTAACAGCCTTAACAACACAGAGACCAAACAACAAAACTAAAACATGGGTATCAGGTAACAGCGAGGAAATTTCTGTGAATCTTCAATGGGGTTTAATTTTGTTCCAGTTCTGTTTCAACAGATGCATTTGTATTTCATCCTGCAGGGCAACACTTGCTTTGGAAAAGAGTGCAGGCAGATCCAGAGGGGCTATTGCGGAGGCTTTGAAAACTTTCCATTCCCAGTAAAGAACCTGCACCTGAGCACATGGGGCTATTAGGAATATGTTTAGACCCATCCTAAGCAACGTGTCGAAACCACCTCCCCAGGAAATACTGGTACAGCACTGATCTCCTCTGACAGGAGCTACATCCCCTCCTCTGGAACAGAAGGATTAGCAACTACCTGCTGCTAAAAAACAGGTGGGAGGGGAAAAATAATCATTGTGAGCTGTGGAAGATCTTTATCACAGTAAAACAGCAGAGACCTGAAGTATGAATTGAGAGTGCCCTTTTCAACAGTGGCCTGAATGCAGCACACACAAGGACACCTCTCCAGCTGTGGATTTGACTGAGTGTCTGGGCACTTGGAAATCCTACCTGGATGTGCCAGCAGTGCAAGATCTACAGCCCTGCCATACCTACTCATCCTTTTGGTCCATAATTTAGTATCTTGTGCTGAGCAAAATGCCCTGTAGATATTCATCTATTGGAGAATGAGTCCTCAGCACTTGACAAAGTACTCCTCTGGATGATATAAGAGATGGTAAAGAAACTGTGAAACACTGCTGCTAGCTGAACCCAGAGCTGTTTGGCTTGTGGTTTCACTGGATAGGAGTTTCAGTAATCACTATTCCCTTAGAGGGAACAGACCTTGCAAAATACACAAGATATGTAAGAAAACTTGCTCATGATTCACAGAGACACCAAATGTTGATAGGAAAGAACATTTGAAAGCAGTTTCTGTAGAACTGCTAACAAAGAATGGGCAACACTGATACAAAATCATGTCAGGCTAGAAAACACCCTACAAAAAGAGGCTTTTTTCAAAAAACAAATCAACACATCTCACCTTTCATGTTCACTCCCTTATTTGCAGCTTTTTTCCCAAAAACGGTGTTACAAAACATTATCATCCAAAGCTTTCAGGGAGTATTGCCTATTTTTACTCTATCTTGTTTTGTAAGACCACACTACACTAGTGACTTGGCAACTACACACTGCAGACAAATATTTCAAAATATTCCCTTCTTCTGAACACACAGCTGTTCAACCACTTTTTCATGTATTGCTGCATTTTGTGATGCCACCCACAGTCACTCTTAGGAAAGGATCTGGGAAACTCGAACTTTTAAAACCAGGGATGTACATACCCTATGGGTTTGATTTTAATGCAAAAGTCTCTCAGCTAAGCTGCTTCTGGGATTTGCTTATGGGACAATTTTGTGTAAACAAGGAGAATCTCAGACTCAGGCTTTGGTAGTGCTGATTTAGTCAGGATCCTCACTGGAGAGCTGGGAGGGGTATTTGTGGTCTGGATGCTTTAGCAATGTCCTCATCTTATCCTTGGACCTTTGTATCCACTAGTGGAGACCAGGTGCAGAGGAGCAAATGGACAGGTTTGGAAGGAGATACCTTCAGCAGCACCTGTGGCACCAGGACAGCCTGGCAAACACACCTGCCCTGGCAGCCATTGGGATGGCACTGGGTGCAGGTAGCAGTGGGGCATTGGTGTGTAGGGACCATGACATTAATTTATTTATTATCTATTATCTATCCTTATGTCAAGATACATTAGGTTTTAAAATGCTTTGTGAGTGCTGACTGGACATGTGGAGCTCTAAAAAGTAAGAATTTCTAATAAAAGAGAATACATGTGTTGCTAACAATACCTTAATTCCACTTTCTTGGGCATTAACATTGGAACTGAAACTAGCCTGTAGCCATTTTAGCATTGAGCATTCTTCTTGCACTGCTCCTAGCACCTTATTTTAAATTTGGGCAAATATTTGCTCTCAAATTCGGTTTCTAACATTTGATGATTTGGGTTGGAAGCATTAGACTCCACAAGTGCAGCTAGTTGCCTTGAATGAACCCCAGGAGACAAATAATGTTTCTAATTTAAAATAACACTTCAGAAGATAGTACATACAGAGATTTTATAGCTGAATGGAAAAGAATGTGTCTGAATCAGCCTTCCCAGAACATACTGCCAAGATGATGAATGAAATATTTTTATTCTTATTTGCTTTACTCAGCATCTCAGAGGAGATATTGATACAGCTCTCTGTGAGGCCAGTTCCTGAGAACTGTACTTATGTATTTGGAATCTATTATTTACTTAATTATCTCCATGCAGCCCAAAACATCCCAAAGCTTCAGTACACAGATGCCTTTTACAGCACATCCACCTCATCACCAAATTCAAGGCATGAGAAAAAACATTTGTAGTTGAATGGGATGAAGATCTGAAGGTTGGACCCACACAGTGGACCTCTTGCTTTGTGGTTTTCCTATCATCTGTGTCTGGCTGTCTCCCACTTCTTTTTTTTTTGGTGGGACCCAATGAAGAGTTCCTGCCTAGAAATAGCAGAATGGCTAAGACACAGCTGGAGGTAGATGAGTTACCACAAAAACATGAGTTAGTTGAGAATGCCAAGGATAGAGTGAATGACTTGATAATTATCTGAAAGGAAGTTAACAAAAAATCACAGAGATTGTAACAGACATGGTTCAGGAGGAACACGATATTGGGAACTGCTTACAGGGTGAATGGTAGATGCAGGGGAAGTTGAGATGGAGCTGAAAGGCATCTTGTGGGTTGAAGTGATAAGAGGAAATCCACAGTTTTTGAAGGAAAAAAAATAGGACGGGGCAACCCAGCTGCTGGAGTGAAGTAAGGTGTTTTGGAGGGACAGCTGATGAGACATAGTAATGCTTGTGAGAAGAAGAAAATGAGGGTTGAATTGGAAAGAGGAAGTAGTAAATACAGGATGTGCAGATGATGGCTCTGAAGGAGTGCAAGTGAGTCAGGTGAAATAATAGTGTACTGGAAGAACATAACCAAAATGACATCTAGTCCCTGGGTGAAGGAAGAATTGGTGGGTAGTGTGCATTCAAGCCATGCATCAGGTGCTGGAAGCCACACTGCTCAAAGGTTGAAAAAAAATGGAGTCCATCTAGAGAGAGAAATGGAAAAGTCAGAGGGGACAGTACAATGGAGCCCAGACACATCAAAACAGGGATATTAGGGACAAAATTCCTTATGTGACGGAGCTGGTCTTGGGACAGCTGGAAGGATCCAAACTGTTCAAGAGGAACTGGTGGGAAAACGAAAGTGATGAGAGCTCAGAGGTCTAAAGAGCAGAAAATAAATTGTCTATTGGTATCTGATCAGTTAGGGGGCATTTTTGTGACCAGGGTGAAGTCATGCTTCACTTTCATGAAGTCAAGCAAAGCAGTGAGGCTGAGAAGGCAGACAGCTAACAGAGACATGGGACACTGAATGACAATCACTGTGCTGAGAATGACAGATCTTCGGGGCAGCTGGAGAGAGCCCGAGGTGCAAAATTTTGGGAGGAAAACAATGAGGGGCAGTGTGTCTGCAGGTGATTGACCAAGGGGAAGAAAGAGAGGCAGTGCTGGGTGCAAGCTGAAGGGACTTGTTACCCCCTGTTGACAAACAGGGGTGCGGTGTCAGAAATGGGCGGGCACTGTGGCTGCTGCTGCTGGGGATGGGCCACTGCCAAGGCAGAGGGAGGGCTGAGGAGGGCAGGTCCGGCTGCTGCCAGGGTGAAAGGAGGAGCGGGAACTGGAGGGGTAACGACCGAGGAAGCAAAATGTAACATGAACCCCTTTCCTGTTTATGATAAAAATACCCTCAAGCAGATCTTCATACTAATTAAAAATATTCATATAAAACGTGCCTAGGAGAACCAGCAATATCCTCTCTACAATAGCTACATCACATGTGCAAACAAAATACGTTGCTAAACTTGTTTTTTTTCTATGTAAGGACTAAAACCAGATATCATTTACTCCTATGCACACACAACCAGTAATAGTTTATGCTTGTAGAGTTCCCATCTATTGTATGAAAGCTGGAGAGCTGAGTAACACGATGTTCTGTACCAGAAAACTGCAGCATTTAGCCAGTCTATCAGTTCCCCAGAGTAATTTTATGGTATTTCTATTTTTTAAACTTTCCATTAACAGTGAAAGTGGACTTGTTTTTCCATGCAAAGAAATGATTTAAGAGAAAATCTGTAATGCCTACTCTGGCAAGCACATTGATCCATTTTCTGAGTTCAGTGGCAAATTGATCTTCAATCTGGCTGTCCTGAGGCAAGAAGCATGGCTGGTGAGAAAATCATGATTCTAACTCCCAAGCTACAAAATTCATCTTTCTCCTGCTTAAGATTTTAGAATTTAAAAACCTTTCACCGGATTATGCAAAATTCACTTTATAACATTTCATCTTAGGCAGACACTGTATTTTTAGAGCTGACATATAGAACTCTGCTCTTCTCACTACTATGAAATCAGGAGCTGTTCTATACATGTATTTCAGTGAAAGAAGTGCTATCTACTTATAAGCACAGTCACAGATACTTGTGGTTGGCTGGGTCTCAGTCTGGCTTAGCTGCAGGCTACAATTCAGATTTGAGACTTGGACTTAATTTATATTAGAACTGGAATTAGGCATTGTGCTCTCACTAATCTTTGCACAAGATGGAGGGACTCTCAGACCAGCTTGTTCTTGCAAGTCTTCTGCTTAGAACAAAACTTCTCAGAGGACAACAGTTTGCATCTGAGTTGAGCTTCATCTGCACTAGGGAAAGACCTTACAATATTAGAATTGTAGAATCATAGAATAGTTTGGGTTGGAAGGGACCTTTAAAGGACACCTGGTCCAGCCCCTTCAACGAACAGATACATCAACTTGATCAGGTTGGTCAGACCCCCATCCAAGCTGAACCTGAACACTTGCAGGGATGAAGCACCCAGCATCTCTCTGGGCAACATGTTCCAGCATTTTACCACCATCATCATAAAAAATTTCTTCCTTGTATCTAGTCTGCATATTGTATCTATAGACATAGATATATTATATGTATTTACCCTCTTCTACTTTAAAACCATTACCCTTGTCCTATTGCAACAGGCCCTGCTAAAAAGCTCTCCTCATCTTTCTCCCTTTAGCTACTGGAAGATGCTGTAAGATTTCCCCAGAGCCTTCTCTTCTCCTGGTTGAACAACCTGAACTCTCAGATTTTCCTCATAGGAAAGATGATCCAGCCTTCTGATCATCTTCATGGTCTTCCTCTGGACTTGCTCCAACAGGTCCATGTCCTTTCTGTGTTGAGACCTTCAGAGCTGAATGCAGCACTGCAGGTGTGGTTTCACAGGAGTGGAGCAGAGAGGGAGAATCACCTCCCTCGGCCTGTTGGTCACATTTGTCTTGATGCAGCCCAGCCTGTGGTTGACTACTGGTCTTTGAGAGGACACTGGCAGTTCATGTCCAGCCTCTCATCTGCCCCAAGTCCTTCTCCACAGAGCTATTCTCAATTCCTTCATCCCCCTGGCTGTCTTGATACCAGGGGCTCCCTTACCCAGGTGCATCACTTGCACTTAGCCTTGTTGTGCCTCATGAGGTTCCCATGGGTCCACTTCTCGAGCTCATCCTGGTCCCTAGGGATGGCATCCTGTCCCTCAGGCATATGAACTGCATGACTCAGCTTGGTGCCATCTGCACATTTGCTGAGAGTGCACTCTGTGGTTTTTTCCTTCCAAAAGAGCCCCCTAACAGCGAGGATTTAAACACCTGAAATCATATGATTTGATTTGACACAACTCCATTTGTTCCATGAGGATATTGAAGAGCACTGAAATTTTGCCTGTGTTGTGGACTCCTAGCTAGGTCATTTTTATGGTACTGCACATTAGTCATGGAAAGCTCCATTTTTTTTCTGTTTTTTTAAACAACAGAATAGATGTATGAAAACAGTCATTCAGATATAACATACATAGAGTCCTAAATGGATGTCATAGACTGCTGTGAAGGGAAATGACAAATTGTATTTTAATGAATTCCAAGACTCCAAGCATCACCAGATTATGAGAAAGGTCTTAGAAGATGCCTTAGTAAAGATTGCTAGGCACAGTCTAAGTCACTCAATTTATCACCATCAAAATATCAAATTCTGAACCCAAACTGTTAGTGTCCTGTCCCCAAATATAAGAACAGTGCTGCAAACTTGTTAGCAGGACTTTTTCATGATTGATTGTACTTTCCTTTTTTTTTTGCAATTTATCACCTGAATCTAGACTTAAACTTGATTGGTAGTTTGGAATAATCCTGAAGTATTCTGCAGTGATATTTGGTATGTACTGGTGGGCTTTCAAACCCTCTTAATGGTGTACATTTCCTTAGCCTTTCCCTTGAAGGAATCCCAGCTCACTTGTTTTTCACGTGGTGCTTTCACCTCCTTTGATATACAGTCAGCTCTGAAGGAGAACGCTGAAATTATTACTGTCAGAAATTAAAATATAGTACTTGGTTTCACTAAGGTTACTGTGACCATTTTGAGTGATAGGATAGCCATTTATCTGATCTCACACATTAGTCAGATACTGGTTAAAAATACAGGGATAGGAAACTGAGTGTCTTGGCCACTTCTAAAGATTTTCTTCTTACTACAGGAAAATACTGTTAATTATTAAAATTGAAAGTGGCTCCAGATCATGAAAAGTGTTTCCGTACCTTCACCCATTGCTTGGGCTGGCAGTGGGGACACCAGACTGCTCAAAAGCAAACTGCAGAGGACAAGAACAGATCCAACACAATAAGGAGCAATGTTTCCGCTGTGTTTTGTTTGGGGTCAGCCAAGGCTGCTCAAAATTTCCTATTTGCCACTTACAGTTGCTTCATTAGAAGAAATAAACTATCTGCTGCTAGACACTGGGTCTATTTGAGCCAAGGTAAGAATTGCCATTGCAGCATCTTTTGCAGAGATACTGCACGTAGCAGGTGTGAGCCTGCCCTCCCAGCTGGCACCCCCTCTGGCCAGCCTCACTCCTCTCTGCAAGCTCGCTGCTGGGCTGGGGCACTGGTTCAAGAGCTGGACCTGAGAGCCTGCCATTGGGCAGATCTACTGTGATCCTGCCTCCACCCCAGCATTCCCAGGAGGGATGCTCCCTCCACCGCAGCATGGCCAGGAGGATGCTGGGAGAGCAGCCAGAGCTGGGGAGTGCTGGGGTTGCACCACTGCCTGGGCTGAGGTGTAACCCCAGCACATCCAGGGGAAAGGTAAGGTGTTTCTTCACGGGAGGCCTCTCTCAGGAGCGATGGCATGTTGGAACACCATCACTCCTCGATACAAACAAGTGAGGGCAGCTCAGCCAAGCTAAATAAACAAATAGAGGCACAGAGGGAGGAAAAATTGCACCTTTTGGGCTTGCTGCTATTCTTCATGTGCACATTTGACACTTATATGTTATTACAATGGATGCCATGGTTCAGTTATTGATTGAATCCAAGTTACTGAGCCCATTTCTTGTTCTTCACTGATGTCACATTATTGATAGATTGAATATAATTTCATTTGCTTGTAGTTAAGTAAATCATCAGTGAAAATCTTTATTTTCTTACGGTGCTAAACCCACTAAAAACATGATCAAGGCAGAGCATTTATGAATATAAGCTTGTGGGATCAAGCTGTGTATGAGCCTGAAATTCCAGACTGTGAATCAGTCTGTGGACTGTGTGGCAGAGCCTTTAGTGTCCTTTGCACAAAAATGGAGTTAGTCTTGTTGAAACTTCATTCTCATCAGTATGTTAGTCAATGTTTTGGGTGTTAGCATCTTGCTGATTGCTTTCTTTCATAAGGAACAGTAAATAAAATGGTAGTGTGTAGCTCCTTTGGCATGCAGATCTCCCACCTGTGATGTGTCTCTGAGGGGAGAAGCAAAAGAGAGATGGATTTATAACCCTGGAGTTGTACCAAGGAATTGTCACTGCTAAAACAAAGTTCATTCCATCCCTGCACTACTCATGATGGTATAGACTCTCAGGAGCTCTGCAAGCTTCTGGACTTCTGCAGCCATTAGAGGTCCTGGTGGGCATTCTGAGGGAATTTATTTCTAGTGAGCAAATAGTCTAACATGTCCCTTGCCCTGGGTTAGCATCCCTTGAGTGTTGTATGAGACAAGCCAACACAGGGAATCCATGTCTGTTTAGTCCTAGAGCTCTGTCCCTTCTATATGATAACTGGAAATGGAGGCAAGGGGGTTGTATTGTCTTAGTTCTGCTAAAATCCCTCCCTTGCCACCTGTAGGACTATGTGAAGTATTATATGCAAGGAAGGAAAGAAGATAAATTATACTCCAGAGAAGGTGAGAGGAATTCTCATGGCCTCATTAAAACACATTCCTGGGAAAGTGATTTCTAGAAACTAAATTTTCTATTGATTTCATTCCAGTTGTGTGAAGAAGAAAACAGTGGGACTATGGCAGTCACTCAAAAAGAAGTTTCAGTCCTATCACATTTTGATGACATTCTTTTAGAAAACTGTGTCTTCAAGATTCTTTTTGCCTTGTGCATAAGGTGCTGAAAGAATATCCAAGCTAAATGTCAGCATTTCTAACCTAAAGAAAAATACCATGCTCAGTCATGCAAATTCATGTACCAGTCAGAATCCACTGACATCCCTGGGATATCAGATCATGAGCTGGCACAGCTTCTTTTAACCTAATGGGTCTGCATTCTTTATTAAAATAAATTAGCACAGTTCCTCTAGTCAAGGTAGTGCTACTGTTTCAGAGGGCTTCACAGCAGAGCTTCAAGCAATGTGACTAATATCAGGAATAAGTTGCTTTATCCCCTCTGAAACAAAACCTACAAGTGCTATAGCAGTTAATGCTTATATAAAACCTTAAATAATGCATATACCATTTATAAAACTTTTATAAAAGCCTCTATTCCAGACAATACAGATGTGTACATATCACAAAAAAGCCCTCATGAAAATGTGCCTTAGCTCCCTGCAACCACAGAAAAAAGCTCACGTCTTTTGATGACATGCATCTGTGCACACATTTGACACAATTCTCATGATTTTGTGTATATTTGTGTGCACAAAACCTGCAGTATCCCTTTTTAAAGAAGTATTTGTAAATAAAAATTATGTATAATATTTTTTAAATTTTAGAATGTTTATTTAAATAATTTTTTGCAATTCTAAGCCATAGGAATATCAGAATGGTTTCTTTCTTCATAACGCATATTGCTTGTACTTTGCCATGTTGGCACTCAGATGATAAACCCACAAAACACAGTGGGCCAGAAACAGCTTGTCAGAGTTTCCCCTCCTCACAGCTTCAGACTTTAAGGCAATGGAATTGAAGTGATGTTTTAAACTTTTAAAATGCTTATCTTTGCTGCAGTATAAGAGAGGGGGATAAATAATACTCTTTTTTTCTGGTAGCCTGAAGATAAGCAAGTTAATTTAAACTACTGAGTATAATGTTTCTTGCTATATGTTCTCAAGTGCAAGGGCAATCCAAGTTTTGCTGTTTTGCTGTGGTGTCTGTTTTACTTCTTTAGAGGCCAGAGGAAAAACTTGGGGTCATTTGTTAATCCGCAAACTTTTCAAAAATTATTTTAGTTTCACGAAAGAAAGTACAGATCTCGGTTCTGAGTCTTCCTATGCACAAAAAGAGGGACGAAGTGGGACAGAAGAGACAGAGAAGAAGGTCCTTTTGGCTAGGGCAATCTTGTCAGGCTAGTTTAACAGGGTTAAAAAACCATCCTGGTGTAAATAAATGGGAGTACTACAGCACATGGCTTCACAAAGCATAGCCTGCAATTTACTGGAGCCCAGACAAAACACACTATCATGTAGTGCTGCTCTTGCACTGAGCCCTGCTCCTGTGTCTCCCCATGCATCTGGTACCTATAGTCTTGGTGTAGCTGATGAAACCACCTGCTTCCCAGAGGTACTGAGGCACCACTGCTCCCTGCAGTGCTCTCCCCTCCAGCTCAGGCACAGATGGGAAGAGAGAGCACCTTGAATTCATCTACACATCAGAAAACTGATATACAATTGGCTCACAATTCAAATAAAAATATAAGAACAGTATTATTATTTCAGGTTTTTGGGGCTCATGTAGCCCAGTAACCTGTCTGCAGCAGTGATCAAAAACTGACCCCTGAAGAATAGCAAGAGTAGGATGAACATAATTGATCTTTTCTTCAGGTTGTCTCCCAGCCTCCAGCCATTTTCAGCTCAGGGGACTCCTTCAGTGTTTAGATCTAGATTGCCCAGTGATGGACCTCTCTTACAAGTACTTGCCTGGAGTGTCTGAAAAAAAATTGCTGCAACTGGCACACCAGTTGATAAAGAGTTTCACAAATCCAGTATTTGCTGCATGAAGAAAGATCTCCTTTTATTCTGAAAATGGCTTCTAAATCTTTGTCTAACAGTTGCTACCTCTTGCATTGAGAGAGACTGAACAGCTCACCCCAAACCACCCAGCTCATAACACCCTGGATTTTATAGACCTGAATCAAAGAAACCCCTGTGGTTGTCTCTGCCTGAGCCTGAGCCTACTCAGCCAGAAGCTAACTATCACATGTGTTTTGGCTGCTTTTTTCCAAGGGATTAGGGAACTTACTAAAATGTTCTTGTTGCCCAGGGTCTCTGCACATCCTTGTGGCAAAACTTCAGCCCTCACCCACGGGTTGGACATTGAGCACACCAAGCACAACAGCCGCACAAAGCATGGTGTGGGCCACTGGTCTCAAATATTTGATTGTCAGAGTATGAGTGCTGAATTGCTGTCTTCATGGTACTCTGCAAAGTACCAAAGATTTTGCTTTACCTGTTGTATTAAGATTGGGATATTTAAGCTAAGATCCCCTGATTACTTAGGTGCACTCAGTAGCTTTTAATTATATTACCTGACATCATGTTTCCCTTCCATCACATCATTCTGCCACATTTTAATTTGCCTTATGGCTTGCTTTCAGTTAGCTGTAAGTAGGCCAGAAAACAGAACTTTTAATGGTCATCAACACTGCAAGAACTCATATATTTTTTGCTGCCTGCAAACAGCTGCATGTGATGCTACTGAGTAAGTTTTTCAGTTGCCCTCTGAAATCCAAAAATTCAGGATGAGCCCAGTCAGCAGACTTTTTCAAAAGCTAGCTTCCTAAGGAACGATTTCTAATGCCTGTGTTTTTGCTATTCTAACTTCTCTCAGTAAGTGGGCCGGAATGGAAATCCTGCCTGATCAACCAGATCTTGTTCAGGTAACATACCTTCAATTGATTTTACATCCATTCATCAGACTAATTGCTTTAAAAACTGACTTTATGTCTAGCTAGAACACAAGCAAATATGTTTAAACTGGGTACTCATGTTTACAAGTGCACCATGTGGCTACCCAGCTTACCTCCTATACTGGGACAGGAGGGCATTTTTATTATTTACAGCGGGGGCAGCTCATCATAACCACATCTGTAAAAATCAGCTCGGCCAGTCATATTCCTTACAGGTCTGTGAAGCATCCCAAAAGCATATCCTGCCCTGCTCACTATGCAGACCTTCCAGGCATCTGCTCCCCTGCTGAGGCAGGGCCACCCACCTCTGAGAGTAAGTACAGGCATCCTAAAGAACAGCAGCTGGAGCCAGGAATGAATATGTGGACAACGTTGGGACAAATGTATCAAATACTGCAGGTTAATTGGCAATCAATTAAAGCTAATGCCTAGGAAAGCTCTCATGATATTGCAAACTCAGGGCTGAAAGCAAGAGATATGGAGGGTTTACATCTCTGCAACTTTAAATAGATGCTCATATTATTTCTCATTTACTTACTTATGTTTCCTATGTTTTGTGATTTTCCAAAGCAAATTTAAGATGATAATATAGTCCAAAAATAGCTTCATGGCAGCACACTCAATGGGGGTGACTTGATCAACATCACTTCTACTGACACAGGTGTTTCAAAAACACCACAGTGGCAGCAGCCACAGCAAAGGAAGATAATACTGCTGCAAAAGTGCAATGAAGTGATACCCCTGTGAGTCACCACTCATGGTCTTTCCCTTCAGTCTCATCCGATCACAATATTGCTCTGGTTTCCCCAAAGACCTGCTGGAGGGGCACTGCTAAATACTTAACACAGCTCCCAGGATCCCTCTGAGAGAGACTGCTGGAGAAACAGCTTGGACATGAGAATCACTTATGGATGAGCTCATGGGTGGGCTTTGCACAGCCAGGGCCCTGGTTCTGTGGCAGAGATAGTCTCAAGTTAGTAATTGCATGTTTAGCATACTATGCAAGCATTTATTCCTGCTTTTGCACAAGTATCCATTCTTCCGCTTGGTGATAGCCACTCCTTTTCTCATTGATTTCACGCGCCACAGGAGCACAGGTCTCATTGGCATCAGCATTTTCCCCCCAGCCGTGTCTGCCCTGCAGCAGTGACCCCGTGCTTCCTGGGTTAGGACCCTTATACTGCTCAAGCTATATTTCTCCTGGACTCGAATTACTAAGATCAAAAGTTCAGCAGTTTCTATCCTCAGTCAGTCTGTTTACATGTTTATTTGTTCCAGTAACCTGCCAGGTATTCACAGGTCTTAACAATCACATGAGAAGATCCTTGCCTTTCTTCAGAGCTGGCTTGACTAGTGCAAGCACAAGCTGAGGGGCTGCTTTGGAGGGAGAGCAGAGACAAGGGGTTAGTGAAGGATCATGAAATGCTGTTTGGAGCCAGCAAATTACCATTAAAGAATGCTGCCCACTTATGTAGAAAAACTGGGTGCCAGCCGCTCACCAACCCTGTTATTCGAGTTCTGCAGCCTGCAGCAAAGGGCTCCTAGAATTAGCTCTCCCAATCTGGTGGTGAGACACCTCTGATGTCTGAAATGGGTTTGCCTTGAGGTTGTTAAATACCTGCTCCATGTGATTGGACTAATTAAAAGTTTTTAGCCAAACAAATCCCTGTTTGTGAGGGTATAAGACCTAAGAGGATTAGATGTTAGTTAAACTAGACACAACTGAGAAAACAAAGTTGCTGCTGTTAATTCTTAAAAAAGCTACCCCTCTGTATGCGGGTGAAAGGAGTGGGTAACAAAATTAATAGGTGAAACAAAAGTCTCAGATGACAGGTATATCCCATCAGAAAAGGTGCTTCCTTGAATTCAATTTTGCGATGTAATGGGAATATATTTATTCTACATACATATGGCAAAACCAGCTTTAGTAAAAATTGGTCTTGATCTCCTGTATTCTTCTTGGAAAGGACATGTAGGTATTTTCTAATATTCTATAGGTTTACTACTATAGCCCATTGACTAAATAGGTATATACGAATAGCACCAGAGGCTGGCTAGGCACAGCACAACTCCACACTTTGATCAGAAAGATTGTCTGCTACTGCACTGAGGAACTGGACGAGTCTTGTTGTTGTTGTACTGACCAGTTGGGACGTCAGTGCCTCTCAAAGACTTTCCACCCTGCCCTTCCAGGGGGGTCTCAGTTAAAAAGAATCAGCTTCTTTTACATTTTCATAGAAATCAGAAGTCGACTGTTTCTTTCTTCCGATAGGGAACTGCTTGCAGGAGCATTCCCAGTAAGAATAGATTAGGGAAAATTGAATTTGGATCTACAGCATATTTGTGCCAAACAAATGTTTCCTCACTATAAAAAAACCACCACAAAACCCAGGCCATTAGAGCCTCCAGACTTCTCCTTCTCCCCCTCTGCAAACAGACTCATGTCTTACGCTTGCTTAGAAATTCTTGACTTTATTCCCAGTGAAACTGTTCGGTTCAGCAGCAGCCAGCAGCCCTCTCCATCAGCATCTGCTGCTACCTGTCACCTGTTATTTTGCCTTGTTTCACTCCTTTTTCCTGGGCAGACATCCCATGGATCCCAGGTTTTTATCTTAATGGCTTCATTCTCCCCTACCGGCCTCAGTCTAGGACACCTGCTAAAGCTGCTAGCACTAATTATACTTTTATTTGAGTGTAAATACTTTGCTTGGGGACATAATAAGTATACACCTGATTTTGGAGCCTCTGAAAGTAGGCTGTTGTGCTGATCAGCGCCAATGAGGAAGGGAGAGATGCAAGAACTACCTCCACAGAAGTAAGTGAAGTCAAACCACGTCAGTGAGCATTCCTGAGTGTTGGAATGGAAACCAATTGCCAATTGCACCTTTTAAGGTCCAGAACAGCTGACATGCTTTGGACCCATGTCATTTAAACACCAGTTGCCCAAACCAGAGGGCAGATCATCACTCTCCCAGGCACAGAGCGGGGGTTAGGGTGAGCTCTGGATCGTACCTTACACACAGTGTGGGTGCAGTCATTTGGTTTTGGCAGGGGACACAGCATCCTCCTCTGGAGGCAACTAGCCTCTGTGCCAGAGAGCAATTCTGGGCACGTTTGATTTACTAGTAGAGATGTAGCTAATGGGGAACAGAGATAGAAAACCGAACCCCTTATTTAACAAGCAAAAGAAAGAAATCTTTTACATCTGGAAATACTGAGGCAGATGATCAAATAATTAGCACTGCAAGTTTGTACTGCCTGCAGCTAGAAGAACTGCTCTCTGTGGAAGCAGGAATGTGGTTGAGCCTGCAAAACGTGATAAGGGATCTGAACCTAAGATTTCTGGATGGTCTGCATACGTCACAGGTAAGTTTCCACAGAGCTGAAGGAGCATTCAGGACTGGACTCCCATGGAAAAACTCCCTGCTCTACCCAACTGAGGATGGCTTGGCAAACAAGTCCCAGTGCCACATTTTTACTCCTTCTAAGGAGCTGTATCAAAACTAAAGGTGTAGAAACAACCTTTTTTTTTTATATCACAAGTTGACCCCAGAAACAGCAATAACAAAAATTCTTTTACTTGCTTTTCTCTAACCAAGTAAAAAATCAATTTCAGTTACCTTTTCTTCCTCAACACTTTAAAGATTCTTTCAATTTCCACATAAATTGTTCGCAATTGAAAATCAGAAATATTTTCCTTGGAATTTTAATTTTTATACAGATCAGTCTGTTTTGCTAACTAGACCAAAACCTACAAATAGTTTTACTTTTACAAAATCTTCACTTTTGGTAAGCATGTAAGCTGTTTACACGTATTTTTATGCTAGCTGGAATCCTGATGAGCTTGCATATTGTAAGGAAAAAAAGTACGGATACGGATTTCTATGCTGATGTTTCATCACATGTGGGCTGAGGCTGGCTGCAGATATGAAATACAAATGTAGTATATACAGACCTTGCTAATCTAGTAGAAGTATTAAATAACAAATCTCCTGGCTCTTCTACAGAAGGAAGATTCAAGCAATCCGTAGGTTCCTAGGCTGCTGCACAAGATCACAGCCTGATCACACGTGTATGATGGCATAAACAGATGAATAATAGCAATTGCGTTTTCAGTCCCACCCACATTACATCTTATTTTTTAAATCACATTACACCTACACACAATGCTTGGCTAAGACTGACAAACAAGGACTACAAGAAAATCAGTATGTTGTTTTCCGTATGTGTGTTTCAGGAGAAAATGATACCTTGGTTTTTTTTTCCTGTTTTTCTTGATTTTTATTTTCAAGGAAATAAATCTGAGAAAACAAAAGACAAGCAATGGAAGCAATTAGTTGACATGGGATTTCAAGTGCTAAGTCCTAGCACAAGTGCAGGTAAGATTCGGCTAGAGTAGGAGACAGCTGACCTGTTCCAAAATATTGCTGCCTGGCTTCCCCATTGGGCTGCTGTCAGCTCCAGCACACACCATAACCTTGCCTCTGTTGAGAACTGGAAGAGTATTGGCCTTGACTTGAATGGAAGCAGGACCAAGCCCTACTCAGAGAGTTTCATACACTACGTGTTGGATGTGCGTGCTAACATTATGCAACGGGGTGAAAAATGAAAACCTGTCAGGCACAAAACTGGTGCACTCAAGGACATACTGTTATTTGTTTTGCGGCTTTGCCACTCTAACAGGGATTAACCATGTGCCATTGATAGCTGCCATGATAAAGTCAACCAAAACGCTTAATTTTTTAACTTTCAGAACATGGTCTAAACTTTTGAGGGAAATGGCTTGCTTAGCCTCAAGTTTTTATTTGAAAAAAAAATTAAACTGAGAAAACTTTTTCCAGTCTTCTCTTCCCACTTTTCCCCTCCTTTGTCCCCCAGCTAACAAAGCAGCAGATTGAATTCACCTCTCAATTCCTTTATTAATTATTTTTTTCAACCAAGTGAGTAGGTATTGTAAGTTGCCAACCTTCGCTTTCTGGAAATTCTTTGGTGTATTACTGCATAGCAGAGTGGTGTGACAAGGATAAAGAGATTAGAAGTAATTTCATATAACTCCTTCTGTCAAAATCTGCAGAGGGCTTTTACTGGTAACTCTGAGTGTTGCTGCAATTCTTCATTAAAAACTTTCAGTATACGGGCAGGAAATCTCTAAGCTCTAAGACACAAAGTAACCAAAACAGAGGGAGAGAAGGAATATTAAATCAAAGTCTGAATAGAGAGAAAATGCAAAGCAAAAAATCCACAACCCACCCTTCTCAAGTACAACAGTAATAATGCATGTTATCTCCAAGGGGGTTGACACCAATTCAGCTTTGAAAGCCTGAAAACCACATACTGATTTTCACCAGTTTCAAGTAACTGGGCATAACCTGTGCAGACACAGGCTCTCCTTGTCAGCATTAGGCTGCCCAGGTGGCCGTGAGCTGCTGCTTGATGGTCAGTGCTGCAAGCTGCCTTGGTTCACACCAAACTCAGGCTGTGTTTTCCCTGTTTGTTGTATCAACACATTTCACATACAGCCTAGAGAGGCAAAATCTGGCCAGCAGATGAAGAATGTTTCCTAGTATGGTGGTCAGGTATGGCCCCCAGTTTTGTCGGTGGTCAGTGTGAGAAAGCAGGCATGAGGCATACAGAGACGGAGGAGCTAAATATGATCTGACCAACACAGCTGGGCCAGCCTACAGACCTGATAAAAGCTCTGAAGATGAAAAGACAGTGGTTTGCATTCTCTACAATTATGCCATTAAATGAACAGAGGAATGGACAGACATTAAATGATAATGTCAGTCCTGGATATTTTCAAAAGTTACTATTGTGTTACAAAGCAATCACCGGGTATTGCATGTCCTCCTCAGAGCCTGTGGCCTTGCAGAAGAACAGAGAAAGTGCTAATGAGCATGAGCACAGGTGCATGAAAGGGAATGTACTGCTACCACCATGGATTAGGAGAAGAGTTTAATTGCTTTGTCCCCTATTAGAGGTGAAAACTATTCTATTTTTTTGGGAGATCTTTTCTCTGTTTGTGAAGCACTCACTCACTAGTTTCCACAAACATGTTCACACCTCAGGTTTGCTCAGTGAAGGCTGTAGCATGATCGGCTGTTTGCAGCCCACCCAGGATGGGAGTTTTTGTCTTTATCTTCAGCCATTTGCTATGAATGATGGAGGTGACAGCACCTGATGCACTGCGGGAAAGGGGAACCCACAGCTAAGGCAAATAAAGAGGCTCTTGATTACAGGTTTCTGCCCTGGGTTTGCACATGGATCCTGTGTATCATTGGCCAAGTCATTTAAACCAAACTTTGTACAAATGGTGACCTGTGGCACGTTCCTTGTTTTCAGATGGGAACATTTTCTGGACTGCAATTTGCTTGCAGAAGCAAGGAGCACTTAGAGCTGCAAGGGAACTGATTGGGGAAATGCATTTTGAAAACGTGGATCTTAAGCAAAACTAAGTTTTCTGGAAAGCACAGTCATGAGGTGGGCAGTGTGACTGACTTATGCTAGTAGCTGAAGTGCAAATAAAACAAGAAAAGGAGACAATTTGTTTTGCCTCAAGGCAAACACTTAATTTCTGAATTCTTTACCCCATTTCTATTGTTAAATGTGGTGACAGTTTCTAAATGAAATTTCATTCTAAAGAAAAAAAAAGTGATCTCATAATTTTGAAAACATGGAAATAACACTTCAACTTATTTTTGAATGTGTATTTCTAATCACCCAAAATAACATCTTAGCTTGACATAAGCCTATAGCTAGAGCTTGTTTACCCTAAAGTAGATTCTTCAGTGAAGATGACGTTTAACTAAGCAAGTTCACCTGTGCCTGGCCCTGCCATACTAAACTGTATAATCAAAACTATGGCAAACTTCTTGATTTATAACCTGTGCCCCTATTGTTTAGTAAATAAATATCAAACTGTTGTTATGTAGATTACCTCATTACTGTTCGTAAGTATTTAAATGTTATAGCAATGAGCACCACTAAAAAGCCAGAGTAATAAATCTCTCTTTAGTGCAAAGGAATTCAAGAGCATGAACCATTTACATCCTGAACAGCAGGAGAAAAAAAATTAAATATTTAAAGTTCATTGTCCACCCTAATTTTCATGGATGGCATATGCCAAAACTCCTTCAAAAAACTCATCAGTACTGAATGTGTCAAAAATCCAGGATCATAGTATAATAATATATATATAACAGAAGGCAAACTAGGATTGTGCAGACTATAAATTTGGCACAATCTGAATTCCGCACTTCATATTTTTTATGAGTAGGATATATCTGTGCATTGCTTCCTAAGCTTCCCTGCATTTTTTTTTATACAAACTGAAACCCAACCCCAGATTCCATCATGAAAATGTGAATCATGAGGCATCCTACTGATGCATGTGTCACCAGAGGGATAGCACATGATATTTACTACATGGACTTCTGTTTCACAAAGGAACAGTAAATGACAGAGGCAAGGCAGCAGGAGAGAAAGAGGGAAGAGGCAGGAGTGGAGGACTCCTTACAGCTTCTCAAGGGAAAGTTGGAGTGGTGAAAACCCTTGGATTCACAGCCTCAAGTTCTCTTGGGCTGCGTGCAGTCTCCTTGGATGACCTGCCCTTTCTTCTGCTCCTGCCCTTGTCCAGTATCTCCTGCCTTGTCCAGTAGCAGTGCCTCAAACTCCCACATTTCCTTCCTCCTGTCATTGTGTCTAGCCCTGAGAACCCCTGCCTGGCTGGCTCTAAGTGCAGCCCCCCATGCCAGACCTTGCTCCCAAAAATTCTGTCTCCCTGGCCAGCCACCACTTCTCAGTCACTTCTGTTTGAGTTATCAAATCCTTTTCCATCAGCCTTCTGACTCTCCGTCAGCTTTTCAAGGCAGACAGTGGTCTTCCTTCTCCTGCCTCTTTGTCTCTCTTCTCTCTCTTCCCTTCTCTCTAGGTCCAACCTGTTCTCCAGGAGCCCCACATCCCAGTACCTGTTTCTTTGCTTTCTTTATCTTTAGATGCCCTATAGACTGCTCTTAAGCTCAGGGCAGGGGGCCCAGCAGGCTCTTGCTAGAACTTTGACTCAAGTTTTTCTCAGAGCATAGGCAATGTCAACAGTGGATTTGGGGACTTGGAAGTTAAAAGCTGAGGTTTCCACTAAACACATGGAAACTCTGTTTTCAAAGGTTTATACCCTGCTTTGACCCCTGCACAAGAGCCACTTTCCTGCCTGAGGTCAAGTACTTAGGAAGTCCTAGGAAGAAGTTGCAAAAGTTTGAAAAAAAGCAAACTCTCTAGCTTTGATTTTCAGAAATGGTCAAATACTTTTAGACTAAATGACTCTTGGGCCTCTATACAGGTAAATGTAGAACAGTTCGCAGGCCTCAGGCATCTTGCCATGCAATGCAAAGCTTTGCAAAACTATGAGCAAATGAAAATAGTCTCCTAATAGAAAATGCAGGACATCCTTATTAACCGGAGCTGCTCTGTCTTCTTCCTTTACATCTGCTTGTACAATGGAAACTTTTGAATGCAAAATGTCATGCACTTGGAGCAGTTACAGTCTCAGATCTCTGTAGGTTATATTGTGTGGAGACATTTTTCTGGAGTGGGCTACAACAGTTGTATCTATTTATCAATACTAAAGCCACAGGCACTTTAGCAGTACATTTCAAACTGCTTTTCCAAAACCAGTGATCTGAAGCAGAAACCTGGGGTTTGTCCCACCAGCATCCTGGGGACCTCTGGCTCTCCCCTGTCCCTGGAGTTTCACAGCATGTGCTGCTCACCGCTCTGTCAGCAGGACCTTGCTCTCACTTCACAGGGACACAGCTGGATCATGAAATGCAGCCTGCTGGGCAGTGCCCCCTCCCTGTCCCTTGACAGCTTGTGCCACTGCAGTGCTTCACGGAGTGCCCCTCACCCCAGGGCTGTGGGACCTGAAGGAAGGGGATCTGAGGCAAGGATCCCAGGGGCTGCCAGAGCTTTGAGTTAGGTGTCCAGCTGTGATTGGCACCTACCCTCATCCTTCCCAAGGACTCCCACAGGACAACTGCCCAAGCCTAACAAAATGAAGGCCTATCTAAATGAAGGCATAAGCCAACACAGAACAATCCCTGAGATTTGCCTAAGTGCCCCACAGATTGGCCATAGCAGACCTCACAACCCTATGGGATGTTCAGCTATACCTGCAGAGACCAGTAACCACAAAACAGATATCCACAAAAAACACTTGACTGTACCATTGCTAACTCATGCATGTCATTTTCTATGGCAAGGCAGGGACATGAACCCAGGTTTCCTAAACTTTATACTTGTGCTTTTCCTGCATAACCAGTCATTCATATACTTTTTGCCTCTTGCCTGGCTTGTTCTACACCCTGTTGCACATATACATACAATAGTACGTGTGAACTCAGAAGAAACCTTTATTTAATAGTGATTGACATTTGCAGGAGCTTTAAGAATGCAATGATTTTGGCACTGGCTACTTTCCAGGTAAGGATTAACAAACCAACGTGTTCACCACCACCTGGTGTTCTTTGTTTGAAAAAGGCCACGTTTCAAAATGGAGGCAGCTTTCAGATTTTTTTTCAGAAAGATTGTGCTTTGATTTGGAAATAGGGAAGCACAACAAGGATTGCAACACGAAACAAATAAGAGAGATGAAGAGGAAATGTGATATAAGTGGTTTGGATCTACAGAAGGAGTAACAAAATGATGCACACTGTTCATGTTACAGTGCTTGATTCAGAAGACACAGAAGCAGAGCCCCCTTGTTAGAGCTCAGGCAGAAGCTAAGCCCTTCCTGTGCCTTGGTATTGTGGCTGAAACACACATCTGAAAAATGTAGAAATGCAGTGAAAATGAAAGTCTGGTTCATCCACCTTGCCTGTTATTCAAAGCTCCTGATGTTGGCCAGAAGGGGATTCACCCCTTCTGTTTCTCCATGGTTCCAACATCTCTGCATCCAGCTGCCTGGTGCTCTGAACTGGCCTGTGTGTGCCCTGGTACTGCACAGACCACTCACTCTGCATCCTGGCAAACACGTGTCCTGTGCCAGGATCCCTGGCCACAGTGCCAGACTCACTGACTGACACAAACAGAGCCAGTGGAGAGCATGGAGGCCCCAGACACTGGCACCAGTGCCAAAGGCAAAGGTGAACACCTGAAGATGGGGGAGCAGTGAGCCAGCTTCGAACACAGAACTCTGAAAGAAACTTGCACAACAGCAACAGCAACAACTAGCAAGCTTATCTAATCCTCTTTGCACCAGCCTCAGCTCTGCAAAGGGTTTGTCTGACCCATTTTTTGGGTATTCCTAGGGCACAGGGGACAGATAACCTTGTATCCAAACTATGGTGGCACAATTACATCTCCCAAACTGCAGCAGGATCCTTTCAGATTACTTTGGACTACAACAAAAAGAAAATATACAGTTGCCTATGTATTAAAAACATGAAGGTGTGTCCAAAGATACTATAAACTTACACCCCAACTTACAAATCCCCTGTTCAGTCCATGTCTTATGTACTGGCAGCATGAACCGATAGTTGGGGTCTTTAACTGATTTTCATTATTACCAGTATGAAGCTTTATTGAGAACTTAACCTTCTAGGCTTACAGATACATAGGCATTTTCCATAAAATTAATTTTATTACACTGTCCATGGGTAAATAGACCACATTGTCAGCAATTTTGCTTTAATTTCCTTCAGAGAAACTGTATTTTTTACACAACTTATTTATTTAGAAAAAGACTCTGTAGTGTCTGTTGGAAAATACAGAGGCAGAGATGCTTCATGCTTCACCTCTTTTACATATGTAATATATTCTTTACAGCTTGTCTCTTGTGGCATTCCTCAAGAGTGTATTTTTAGTATACAGGAGGAGAGAAAAAAAATATGGCACAGTGGGTAAAATGACCCTATCAAGATCACCTGCCTAATACAGAGATAAAGATGGTAACTGACAGTGCTTTAGGAATTAAAAATCCAGCATTGAGACTGATTTGGATTGATACCTATAGTGTATATACTGTTTATATATATATGTATAAATATAGAAATATAAATAATAGATTTTCCTTTAAAAACAAACAACCCAAAACCTCAGCGATCTACAGGTGAAAATACTAGGATTTGACTCAAATTTCAGTCTCCTTGGTAAAGGCCATTGGGTTGGAGTCCACAACCTGCTTTCATCAACCCCACAGCCCAGGGACTAGCAGGATCTCCAGTAATACCTCTCAAATCCCTGATGTTTTTAATGGTGCTTCTCATCCCACTGGCACACCACCATAAACCCATCTCTGGGACATGACAGGAATCAAAGAGCCACTATTGAAACTCCAGATAGTGCTCTAGATAGAGGAGGGGAAAAAAGCCCTGAAACTCTTCTGTAGGCAAAATGCTTGCCCTGGGCTTTTCTCATTCTGATGCAAAAGCCAACAGACAAGGCCACCAGTGCCTTTAGTTCAGCAATACTTTATGTGTTTACTCAAGGCTTCTGGCAGTTCATTCCACATTCCTCAGAGCTGTAGGTTTTATACAGTGCCCTGTATATCAACCAGACAGTGTACCTGATAAACTTCCCCCGAGGCAGGTGGCCATGGGAATGGCCAGGAATTTGTACAGGAATTTGCACAGGGATTTTCTTACTTAGACTCATAAGGTTAGCAAAAAAAAGCTAAAATTTTTTGCCAGTCAGTCTTGCTGCTTACCAAAAATGTAAGCTTGCAGATGACTCCCTGCAGAAAACCAGAGCTTTCCAAGAGAAATAAAGAGTGACCATGGGAAGACATCTCAGCATCTCCAGCAAGGACCTGCAAACACCTGTGGTATAACACAGGTCAGAGGACAGATCTTAAAATATCCAGGCTGGCAGAGCAGAGAGCAGCAGAGCAGCATAGACACAGGTGTGTTCAGGAGCTGTTACCTGTCTCAGACCCTGATTCCACTGATCACATACCACAGGAGGCAGGGCACTGTCCTGTCATCCCAGACACCTCTTGCCACCCGTGTGGTGCTTAGGAAGATTTATTCTGCACACATACAGTCTGACCTGTGACTCACATAGGTAAGTTGAGACTTGGGACTTCAGTATGTGAAGAAGCACGTAAAAGCCTTTTTGTTTATTGTTGCTCAATGCAATTATTCTCTATGAAAATCACATTTTTCCCTTCTGTGCAGGACAACTGTGGCCTGTTTGAGCCATGCCTAGGCTGAAGCTTGCTTCTGGGCCCTGGGGTTGTGCAATGCCACTGGGTACATCTGCAGTCACCCTTGGCCTGGGTGCTCAAGGTGAGCAGACAACTTTGTCAGTAGCATCTACTCATCCCATTTACTTTGTAAACACTGACTAAGACACCACAAATGGCAGCAACAGCAAGCACATTCAGATCTCCTTGACCCAGCTGAAGGCACCTCCATATTCATTGAATGTGTGCGCTCGGTAAGTCAGATAAGTTGTGTCTTTTCTTGACTGCTTCATGAGGCCAAGAAGCCAAAGGCAGAATCCATCTTCAAGAGCCACAGACTGTACTGCAGTCCCAAAAGTTTGAATATGCTCACCCATTAAGTCTAGGTCTGCTTGCAGCTTTACCTGTGACTATGCTTCTGTGAGCTTCAGGTACCATATTAGTGCTACCTTTAATGAAAATACTAATGACAAAGAAATCCTTCCTGTGAGGACTAGCACTCACATTAGGATGTGGATAGTAGTGTATGAACTCTGGTGAAATTTCAGCATACACAGTTAACAAAAATTAATGCCAGAAACATGGCCTTAAGTCATGGTAATAATGTTAATATTTAATTGAGGTGAGTTGAACGTGCTCTTTTGTTGCAAAAACATCTAGAGGACATGTCCCTGCGTGCATGATCGTGTTTGACTCTATCTTCCCTCCTTGCCTTTCATGGTTTTTTCCAGCTATGGCTCTTCCTCCCTCCCCAGCCATAAGAACTCCTTCAACTGCACCCTGCATTCTGCTCGGACCTTGTGCCCTCTCTTTGTCACCCCAGCACAACCTCCAGTGTTAAAGACCTGTTAGCTACATCTCTTCATACTTCCATCCTTGCAAGTCCTGAAATCCAGAGCACAGCTTTCAAACCCTAATGAAGTCTCAGACCTCTGTCTCAGCTTTTCCCTGACTGGGATTAGACTCAGTGAGCTGACCTTTTCCTCCCCTTTCTCCTTCCTCCNGGATTGCTCGTTTCTCATTTTCTCCCTTCCCTTCTCTTCCCAGCCCTGCAAATGCCTCCCCTTCACCCAAGTCCATCACCTTCCTCCTTGGGTTTTGATTCCCCATTTTTCTCATCTTATTGTTGCTGATTTATGCTGATGACCCATATCACCCTCTTTGTCATGTTGTTCCCATTTTACCAATTCTGTTCCTCTTCTGTCCTGATCCTTTTCTTTTCCTCATTAGAAAAGACTGTTTATCTGGCATGCACTGTCCAGAGGCTCTCTACTGCTGAGTTTTTCTTGCACTAACGTCAAGTGGTCCCATTCAACACCATCCATTAGCCTCCTCCATTATGCCCACCATTCAGCCTTTTTTCAATTTTCACTCCATCAACCCTCATGACTTCTCTTTTGCTTTTAACCCTTATCTCTCTACCAAGTTAAATTGCTAAATTCTCCCTACATTTCAATTTCCTTTGATTTTCTTCTCCATGACACCCAGCCCAACCAACACCCCTCAGCCATTTCTTCTGCTAGAAAGATTGAAAGCCTGCTGAAAGGCTGGCCATCACTTCCAACTATATGTGGATAAAGCAGAGTCTCTAATACTGCCCCCTTTCAAGGAATACCCCAAGTCTCTCTTCTTTCCATAGTGACCATTACTGCTCTTTTTGCAGGCAGGGCACAATTTTCATTTGGGCAGCCTTTCTTTCAAGGTACAGCTAAGACCTGTTGATACTTTCTGCATGCATGTAAAAGACATTGGCTATTCTATCTGCCCTCACAGATTAAACACTTCCCTGGGGTCTCACCCTCACATTAGCTCATCAGTGTTGACATTCCTTTTTGCTCTTTCATAATTTAATCCACTCTTGATCTACAATCTTGATCCACTGTTTCATCTTCCAAATATTACTTCAAGAGTAATTTTCATAGCTTCAAATGTGCCACTCATTTTTTGTGCTCCTGTTGATCCTCTCTCCATCTTCTAACAAGTGAAATAAAAGGCATCCTTACACACAATGCTTGCTCAGGCAGGCAGAGCTGAATAGCACAAATAGATGTCTTTTGCAGCTTATGAACACCCACTTTGTGCTTCCCATCATATGCCCTTCTGTTTTCCTTCATAATTCCTCACTGGGACTACCTCTCTGTTCACAACTGCAGAGGAGCTTTGCTCACCTCTCCTAAATTCCTTCTAAAATCTCTTCCTTGCTGCTGAGATAGTACAACAGCAGCCAGTCTGCTGGCACACTGTTCTCACAGCTGACCCCTCACCGTTTCCTGGTGCTCCACCTGCATCTATCCCATCTCTTGCCTCTCACCAGCTATTTCATGCACAAACCCCACATGGCAGTGGCAATCCTTCCACTCCACCTGTCCAAGCAGGTCCACACAGCAGAAACACCCAGGTCAGGAATCCCAGGTCTGTGACACAGCAATCATAAACGACATCTTGAGTGTTACTGGGAACTCAGCTTGCTGAAACTCAGCCTACACCCTGACTTGAGGTAGAGTTTACTAAGCTTCTCTGATAAAGGACAAAAAGGCAGAAGCAGTATCTCAGTTTATTTCTAAGGCACAACTCCAGCCCATCTACTGGGCACTCAAAAGGCCAAAACATGAATGCAACCTCTGAGCTACATCACTTGGGATGTTGCTTCTTCAGAGTAAACCTCCCTATGGCCCTCACATTGACAAATAGGATAGAAAGCCTCTCAGTTGTTAGTGGTTGGTTAAGCTGTTCCCCCTTTGGAAGTACATGGAAGGTACTGTTGTCCCATTATTGTTGATTGAGGATTCTCATGCCTTTGTAGTTTCTTTCCATCTCATGGCAAATAAGCCCATCTGTGCTGACTCAGTCTCAGCTTTATGACCTACCTAAGCAAAAGATAGCATCCAGACTCTAGGCATATTTTGTGAAACACAGTTTAAAAATATCAGAAACCTCTTTCCTCTTTTCAAATAAAATCTTTCTTGGGATCAGGGCAAATGAAAGCCTGGAAAGCACAAAAATGGCCTCAAGTATCAGGTAGTCAGCTTTGCACTTACTAAAAAGTTGCTTTCCTCTGTTGAGTTTACAGTGTCACCAAAGCCCCACCAGCCATAGCTATACAAAGCCTGCATTGTCTCAGCAAGGCTACTGAGATGTTCCCGATCTTGGCAAAAGCTAGGTGTACCCAGAAGCATTTTATTGAAAAAAAATTACTACAGCAGAAAGAAATATTATTTTAGGCCTCATACTGGAAAGATAAAGGTCAGAGTCCTTCCCTCTGCTAAGGGAGCAGACAAAAATATCCTGTTCATGGAATCCATTTTACAGACTTGAAAATTGCACCTAAAAATCCCCTTATGAAACAATTTTCAAAGTGACTACAATATAAGGAAGGATATGTTGGTTTAAGTCATCAGAAATTTGGATATTTCAACTTCATGACAAAAGAGACAACTACATGCAGACATATACAGACATGGAGATAGTCTCTTTATAATTAATGTTAGATCTGCTTCCTTGGTACAAAGCAAACCTGATCTTTTTGTTCATCAATTTCTTTTTTTAACAGAAACAGGAAATAGGCAATGTTTCTTTGCAAAGAGCACATACTTGCCCTACTAAATTTCTCAGTAAATCAGAGCAATATTGGTTCAGGAAGCTACACACAAGTGATCAGGGCCGTTTAAATGAAAAAGCCAAGATTACATTTTTGTTTCCCCCATAAATGTTGTGTAACATCCACTGCAGTTTGTCACCCTAGCAGTGCTGTGGGCTCCTGTGGCAAACTACCAGGTACTCTCACACCACTCCAGAGTAAGCCCTGATCTTCTCTTGCTGTCAGATATTCTCACAGCTTTCTCAGAAGAGGGTGTAGCATTTCACAGAGTGGTAGCAAAGTGAGGGGGCTCTGCCATGTGGAGGAAGCCAAGACTCCAAAATTTGGGAAGCTGCAAAAGCAGACCCCAGTGCCAGGGATAGCTCTGCTGAAGCCAGCCAGGCAAGGGCCACGCAAGATCAGGGGTTCAGACCAAACTGACATAGAAACAGTATTCCCCTAAGGCTCTGCCATCTCCACTGCTTACATTTAATATTTTTATTAAAATTTTTCAACTTTTAAAAAATCTCTTGTATTGAAGGCAGCACATACTTTTATACTTTATACTTTTTTCTAAAACTTCAAACAAAGATTTTGCATCCTCAGCTACAGCAGGGATGCTCAGAAATTATTAGCAACCCTATTTACATGCCAGTCAACTCCAAATATTTCCCTAACAACACTTAGGGCCCAGAGCCTGTCTCAGAAGAGGTCAGACCACAAAAGCAGAAGAGGGAGCTGGGCTGTCCCCGGGCTAGGAGGCGAGGTGGGAACAGCTGCCCTCAGCTCTCGGCAATATGCACAGCTTTGAAACAAGCCAAGAGAACAACCTCTCTCAGGACGGGAATATGCAGGGGAGTGGTGGGAAGAGCGAACGAATGTGCAGGAGTGTTTGTCTCCTCGTTTATCTCGCAGACAGCACTCTGTTCACCTTCGAGCTTCACCTTCGAGCCCGCCGGACACCGAGCAGCGGCCCATTCCTGGCGTTATCTCTGAGAGTGCATGCTGCCTGCCAGTTTTCCAGCTGTATACCAGGCTCCGCTTAACACCGCGGGCGACCTCTGGCCCCCGGGGCCCGGCAGCTGCGCGGGCGCGGAGCGCACCCCGCGCCCGTGGCTGGCACCNCACGGCTCCCCTCCCGCATCATGTGAGCCCGGCCAGACTGGTAGAGAATAATTGCAGGCTCGTCCAAATTATCATTTGCAAAGTCTAGGAGGCACATAAGGGCACCGATACTCAGCCTGCGTTAGCCCCAGGCGGCTCATTTCAGCCCCGTCTAATGCTCCTGCCTTCTGCCGGGTCAGCCCAGTCGAGCTCATAAAGTTTAGTAGGGACTTTGCGACCTGTAAGATCCCAGCCCATCTTTAACCATTATAATAGATTGGCTTAAGCTCAACGTTTTATTTTAAATTCCTAAGAAGAAATGAGCTGCGTAGCCTTTAAAAAATTTAAAAATCTGCTATTTCTTTTAGCATGAATAAGAAGATCCTAGTATTTCTCATCTAATCACGCATATCTCAGCATGAAGATGCTTGACCTCCTGATGGATACGTGTATTTTAAATGGTCTTCAGAAACTTCTCACAGATAAGATCCCATTCTTATGCTAACGTCTATAACAGGTTGGCAGACAGCAGACTCAGAGCCCTCTTGTCACCTCCCTGTCACTTGCGCCACGGCTCTGTGGTCTATACAAACTATAGCATTTTAAGTGTTCGAAAAGAAGAAACAGCTATAAAACAAAACACTCCTTCCGAAATTGACTCCAAAGACCTTAGCCAAGTCACGCTGTGGTTTTTCTTTGACATGGAGTAACCCATATTTTGAATTAAAACTCTCAGATCTGCAAATCACTTCTCACTCTGTCCTTTAATACCTGTTTAATACCTGCCTCTGCCTCTTATCTGTCATCTTTCTTCAGAAGCACTAGAAATCTGTCAGTTGGAAAGAATCACCAAAACTCCACTGAAAACCTCTGCAGTCCTCTCCATTTGCCTTTCCCTCCTAAAAATACTTAAAAATGTATTTTCTGAGTGAACTTCTAGTCGCTTACATTGTCAACCCAATCACAGAAGAGTAAGTACAATCCAGCCCTCAGCTAAGGACGGAGGAAGTGCGGAGCAAACCGAAAAGCGACGGTACCTACCTGGAGCCCACCTCAGCGCCCAGCACCATTCGCAGCAACGGCAACGTTTTTGGGGTAGCGACCTAATGCATTGTCCTTCCTACCGCGCTGCTAAATGAGAGTTGAGCAACTCCTTGCACTGCTGCTTGGAGCAACAGTTCTCCCAGTCTTAACCCCTCTCCTGGCTCTTCGCTTCTTTGCGCCTTTTTTTTTTTTTAAACAGAGTTTTTGAGCACTAAAACTTGCAATTAGTACCAGCTAAGCCAAAGCCCCTGCTAGCCCCTGCCCTAAGCCGCACATTCCAGGGCGCTGAGCGGGGCGCTGAGCTCTTTGCCGGCACCGCGCAGCTCCTCCACCCCCAGACCCGGCTTTTTGCCTGCAAACTCGATAAGGCTGCAGGAGCTCAGGAACACGCACTGAAACTCGGACAGGGGAAAAATTGGTTTCTAATCTCCAGCTTGGGTGGTTTTTATTATCCTCCTCCCCCCCTCCTCTCTTTCTCTCCACACTCACAGTAGCAAGGTTGTCTCTGGACTACTCCCTGCCTTAAACTCACCAAACCAGATTTTTACTCCCAACACCTTCCCGTAAATCTGAACTGAAATTTTACCCTGCTTGCTGAGTTCTGGCTGGCTGAGGGCCAGCCAGCATTCCTGTTGTTTTAAGAGGGCAGATTAAAAAACAAAACAAAACAAAACAAACAAAAAACTAAAAAAAACCCCCAAAACACCACTAAAAATACCCCCCAAACAAACAAAAACCCAACCCCAAACCCCAAAGACAAAAACGAAACAAAACAAAACAAAAAAGCAACGAAAAGGAAAAAAAAACGAAAAAAGGAAAGGAGAAAAAAAAGAGAAGAAAACCTGGAGAGATGCAAGGACTGGAAGGAAGCAAACTTTTGGAGCAGCTTTACTAAAAGTACTGTGGGAGGGAGTGATTCGCATTTATCTTTAAAAGGCTTAAACAGTGATTTTTTTTTTTTTTTTGGCAGTGTCAGTCACGAGAAAATACCCTTCTCAGGCATCTGCCTCCTTCAGGTGGATGGATATGTGAAAAAAAAGTAAACCTCTGGTACTCACCTGAAGGGCAGCAGCAGGCATCAGCATAGCAGGGAGAGGAGCCCGCACCTTTGCCTGATCCAGTTACCCCAAGGCAGCGGTAACACTGGTTTAAGAAGTGCCACATTTTACACTTTTCTGACCTGAAGTTACATGTGGTTTCTAGAAAAGGAACAAAAGAGAAACCAGTTTATATACACAAAAAGACAACAACCAAGCCTTCTTTTAAACTCCCTGTGATCCCTCTGACCGTTGTCTGGAACGCTTAAAGAAACAATGAAGCAAGACTGTAAACTTTCTTACCCCCTTTTTCCTTACCTGTCTGTGCCTGGCTATGGGCTTTGATGTATTGAAACAAAGCACAAGTCCTGTTTATAGTAAATGAAACCAACCAACAGAGAGGTCTAATTCAAACTTGTGACTAAACAAACTGGAACAGGAAGCACACACCAGCAGATTTTTTTAAAAGTAGTAATTCCTGCTAGCATTGTCATGAAACAGAAAAAAAAAAAAAAAA
>VZTZ01025479.1:974674-1012638 GCA_013400955.1 Drymodes brunneopygia
AAAAAAAGAAAGAAAGAAAGAAAGAAAGAAAGAAAGAAAAAAAAGCTTTTGCTTCTACCTTCAGTCACTTTTGTTCAAATGCAGGGGTTTTAATTTTTTTTTTCTGTAGAGTAAAAACCCAAACAAACAAACAAAATCCTAAAACAAACAAGCAATGTTCCATCATATATATGCAAATATTTAACAGAGCCATATTTACCACTAATGGTGATCTGGAGATATTATTCATCTATTTGTTTCCCCATGTAGGTCATTTGTGCAACTGATTAATATCATGACCCTCACCCCAATTAACATTTGTAATTGGTGAGTAGACAGAGGATCTTCATCTAGAATAACTGGACAGTTCAAGACCCCAGCAATAGATTAGAAGTCCTGCAAGTTAAATCTTTAATGAATAAATAATGTTGGAACTTAAAAACAGTGAAAGAAATTGATTTTCATAACTCTTCCTAATTTTAAAAATAATTCTTTTTATTCTTAATTAATGCTTAGTAATTCTTAATTAATAATTCTTCTTAATTTTAAAAGATTTATTCAGAGCTAGGTACCCACTAAGGTGCCTTTTTTCTGTGATATTACCTATCCTTTTTGAATGCAGTTTGTCCTTCTAAATAATAATCTCTCTAATTGTATTCTTTTTCAAGTATAGAACAATCTTACAGGTTTTACCTAAACAAATCCACATTGACTCCCTAAGAGAGTTTTGCTGCAGGCAGAAACTAATGAATCAAACTACCATTAGTATAATATGTAAAGTTCACAGTCAAACGTTGCAAAGTTCAAGTTAACAGTGTGTTCTCTCCAAACTATCACAATTCAAAAGTTGATCAAAGGATGTAATTCCAGTTTCAGCAAATCCATCAAGAATAAAAAAAAAATTTCAGAACTTACCCACATTGATGAGCAAATAACCATGGGGAAAATTTTCATAAAATACTTGAATTAAAATGGGAGTTCAGCATTAGCAGCAAACATTACTCAATTAATTTCTTTATGAAAAAATAGTCCAGAATAGTAAATAATGAGGGGTTTAGTGGTACAAAAACCTCTTAAATATTCTATAGTACTCTTATTTAAAATCATGACCAATTTGCCCAAAGGGAGACTTTCCCATAGTGTACTCATCTGATAAGTTTGCCAATAAAGTTCTCAGGCAATCCATCTCAAGCAGAGAGAACCAATGCTCCATTTGCTCCATTTAGAGAAGCAAATTGGCATTACTGGCAGAAGTAGTTCCTTGCCAACATGTACAGATTACTTCTAAATTAGTGTCTCTGTAAAATAATGAATAGTACAGAAAATGGAAAGACTTAAGAGTGCATTGTCCTGCATGTCCAGAACAGAGGTATACTACCAAAAGCCATGGTTGCACCAGTGTGGTAAATCAACTATTTTAAGGTATGTTGCTAAAAGTGTAGCTCTGCCTGTTGTACTGACTTTTCATGTGTGCTTGTGGATCTTATCTCTGAGAGCCAGTTCATGCCTTTCTGGTGCAGGATGCAAATAGGTTTCCTTGGAAGGTACCAAAGATAGGAGTTCGACTTTTTCCTTAGTTCAGTTCAGCTGCAGGTGAAGTGTGTGACAGCAAGTAGGGGTGTCTAGTTAGAGCTAATGCCAGGCAGTAGCTCCTCCAGCAATTAAAGTACTCCTTATTGCTCACCATCTGTGTGAGAAGACACTTTCCATGGACCCAGGGGAGACTGCAAGGTACCACATCTGTTTGCATGCTCCTGCAGGTGTAGAGATGATTGTGACACATCTGCTTGCAACTTTTTAAAGGACTTCCAAAATTTGGTGAGGAAAGCAATTTTTACATTGCCAGCAAAACAACAGGGAAAAACCTCTACTATTTATCACCTGTGCTTTACTCTGGTTCACAGATTCTAGATCTTATAACAGGTAATGTTGCCAGGATGTTCCTTAACTGCACCTTCTCAGCACAAATGACAGTAGTAATTCAGGAAAATCTCTTCTTGACCATTAAACGCCGAATCTATCACAAGCCAAGATGTGATGAGAGCAGCCTCAACAATCAGTTGTAGGAATTATTGCCATTGAGGTTTCAGGTAACCTAAAATTAAACATTAGCTCTAATTGATATAATGGCAATCTGAGCCATTTTTTACATAAGAATAATTTTTCTCCCTCTTGTCCCTGTTGTCCAGCTGCCAAAGTGTTTTAAGGGGTTGTGAGCTCCTTACATAGGAAGGAAGGAGTGACCCACATGTAATTTGCTGCAGCACCCTCCAGTCTGTGCGTTAAAATGAAAGAGCAGTCACAACCCTCCATCAGGGAGAAGAGATTTCCTGTTTCTCTGCCAAGTCATGGCAGGGTTTCTGACCAAAAGAAAGAATTTAATGAGTCCATAGCAAAGCAAATTAAACTAAGTGCAGCATGATTAGGCTGTGAACACTAATCTTTAAAGGCAATAGTATTTGATTAAGGAAGGCATCCTACAAAAATGATCTTAAAATTGCAATAAAAAAATGTCTGGCTATGAACATTCAATGTCAGGGGGTTTGGGGTGTTTTTTGGAGCGCTGTGTCTCCTGGACTGTAATTTTTCCTTCTGAATATGGCTTATTGCATTATCAGTTATGTGAAACACCTATTGTAGAGTTTATCACTCCTGCCCAATAGATGACTTTACTGCAGCAAGAAAACTGCATGTTGAAAGTTTGGTGACTGCATTTCATTAAGGCGATTATGACAAAACTTTTTTTCCCTCCCTCTCTATTTGGGAAACTATAAAAAACACAAGTGAGAGTATGTTACTCAAGAATGAATTTCTAATTATCAGAAAACTAATTGGAGATGTAGAACAACTGCTACTTCTGTAAAAAATTGAAAAGCCTCTACTTCAACTCTAAATTTTGTTTAAGTTTTCTAACACAGAATGTTTCCTATTACAGGTTAAATATTTGAATATAGTTCAGTAATCAAAGAGTCTGTAAATAAGTCTGTAATCATACAGCATTTGATTTTTTCCCACTTAAAGCTGAAGTTTAGAGAGAGGATTTCTGATAGTTGTCTGTGAAATCGTATCCCTTCCTATCTAAAAGATCTCAATATGCTTAATCTGTAACACAGCACCTTGTTCTTCAGAAAGGTCTTGTTTTCTTTGTGACACTTCCATGCAATCTGTTTGCAACCTCTGTCACTGTGGCCCCCTCATCATCTCCTCCCAGTCTGTACCTCTTGGTTTCCTACTTGGTGGTTTGGCCATCCTGCCCCTCTCAATAGCTGCATCTTCTACACACATTTCAGATTCAGGCTTTAATTTAAACTCTTCATTTCTCAGCCCTTCTCATTCATGTCTCCATCTCAGCACTTTGCCTCTGCCTTTCCACAGCTCCAGCAACACCCAGCCCAGGACACGGTAATATTTGCTTTACTATGAGTAACTTCATGTGTTCTTCCATGCTGTCCTCACACCAAATACAATCCACAAACAAAACGAAGAAGGTAAAGCCACTGGTGTCTTTTCCTGGAGTCCCTTCTTAAGGCTATCTGTTGTGACAGCAGTGAGATTCCCGGAGTTGTGTTTTGGGATGGGGATGACAAGCCTGGAGGCACGCCCTCACCTGGCCCTGGCAGAAGCTTTGTTGCCTGCCTGACCATCCTGAAGCTGCTGTCTTCTCTTTGCCTTTCATGTCACTGCAATAACCCTCCTCCACCTCCATGTCCTGGCTCTAGGTCACTGTGCAGCCCTTTACACCTGTGGGGCCGGGTACAAAGCAGTGGGTTTGCATCTGCTGTGTGCAGGAGCCCCCAGCCACAGAGGTGCAGCCACAGCAGCTCCACAGCTGCTCCCCTTGGCCCAGGGCCTGCGGGCTGCCAGGGGCTCTGTCCCCATCAGCCCTGGGCTGGGGTGTCACAGCTGTGCCTGTAGCTGTCTGTGATGGCAGCGGCTGTTTCTCTTTGATGTAAGCCCTTCACTCAGGACAGCTGGCATGCTGGTATGTATGCCACGTGCTCCTGCTGTGTTTGGCTGGCAAATAGTCTTTGGGGGGTTCTGGAGCCAGAGGAGTATATTGGGGTGTTTTGGTTCAGGGGTGTCTGCACGAAGCACCTTGGCTGCATGCAAACATTCCCTTACATAACCCTCCAACCAAACCCACAACTCACAGAGTGCTGCAACAAGCTGCTGCTCTTCCTTCCTCTTGATTTTATTAAAGCTTTGGAGGGAAGAGAGCTCCACACTTTCACAGAGCAACAGGCAGCACCACCCCCAGCACAGAAATAGTAATAGTCATGTCCTTTCTGTTATTATTATGCTGAGCTCTCTCACACATACAAAGTGGTTTTCCAGTCCTCGTAATAAAATGAGGACCTGAAAAGGCAAGGGCAAACCACTCTGAATGCAGTATTACTCTTCTCTCACAGTTTTGCAGCTCAGAAGAGTAGATAGTTTGCACAGGGGATCTTGGAGCTGCGTTCTTCTTTGCAGATTGTTGAGAATTCACAGCTGAAAAGCTGGACGCTCTCCTCACAGCAAACATACTTTAGCTCAAAACTGAAAGCCATCGCTGGTGAAATCAGAAGCTGGGTAAAATCACAAGGCTCTGTGGTCAGATTTAACCCTGACTGGGAGTCACACAGTTCTGCTCTGTTACTTGCTCTAAAGTCACTTCTTTTGGAAGGGAAGTGAAACAGGCAAAGTGCAGCAGAAGCAGTTCAGCAGGAAATTATCGTTATGTACTGAAGCAAGCCCTAAGAACAGAACAAAAGTCAAGCCAAGTAGAATTCAGCTATTTAATAATCCTTGTAAAAAGGGGGAGGGAGGAGAGAAAAGACATGGCCTAAATTCACTTCTGTCTCTCAGCACACATAAGCAGCAAGGTCTGAGAGGCCACCGAGACAACATCAGATATCACTGTGGTGTGTGTAGACACTTGTGTGCTCAGCTGGGTGTGAGCTTGAGTAGAGGTCAGGGAAACAACTAGGAAGGATTGTGGCTGTGGGAGGGAGGGGGTGTTCACACGCATCCCATAATAGTCATGGGTGGTTACCAGAAAAAAAGGACTCAGATGACTCAGGGACTTGAACATAATGGTGAGAGCTGAACCCTCTCCACGCTCCAGTGGACAGAAGTACTCCAGCAGGACACGGGACACGGGCTGTGGGGCTGTAATGCAGAAAAGAAAGCCATCAAACAGGAAGGTCACCCAGATACACAAGACCTCTGTACCACATAAGCCTTATGTTCATAAATGCTGATATTCTTTTTGACTTAAATAGCCAGGTAAATTTTCTTTTTTTAATTAGCAATTTGCAACATAACCAGGAATTCTCTGGATACTGGAGAAATCAGATAATAATGGAATAATTTATTTCAGCAACAGATGATGCTAAACCAGAAGGCTCCTCTGCAGGCTTTCAGTAGGACTGTTCACCTGCACTTCTGTAACCTGTTGCTTTTCTTCTCTGTTATGTGCATTGGCTTGCAGCTTCTGAGCCCTCAGTTGTCTCCAGTCTACACACCCATGAGTAATCATGGTATTATAGAATGTTTGGGGTTGGGAAGAACTTTAAAGACCATCTAATTCCAATCCCCTGCCATGGGCAGTGACATCTTTCACTAGACCAGGTTGCTCCAGGGATGGATTATTCACAATTTCTCTGGGCAGCCTGCTTCAGTGCCCCAACACTCTCATTGTGAGTAATTTCTTCCTAAAATCTAGTCTAAATCTACCCTCTTTCAGTTTAAAATTATTTCTAAAACTGTTTAACACTTTTAAGTAACACTTCTTGGTAAAAATGTTCAGTTTTCATGTTCTTGACCATCTAACCCTGGAAGGATATATGCCTAAAGACAAATTTCAGCAGAAAATTATGGTTACCTTTACATTTGCTTTGACTTTCAGCAAAGTTCTGGGTCAATATGCAGATTTGGAGATTGTTCTTGTTTCTAATACCCACTCTGGTGCAGAAGCTCCTTCAATAATGGGTGACAGATGTCAGAAACCAACTTCCATGAGATCAAGCTAATTTTTGAAATAATTCCTTAAAATATTCCCATGGTGCCATGCTAGGGCAAAATGAAAAAATATATTGGGCCCTTCACCACCTTTGACTGAACATTACTCATGTTTTCTCATCTCAGGCTTTGGGCAGCTGCTGCCTTTCCCCACTGCTGAGTAAACCCCAAATACCAAGTGCCAGCATCCAGCTCCATGTCTCTTACCCTCCAAAAAGGACACAATAATTAATAATTGTCTATGCACAAGGAAAAAAGAGGATGCAGACTACTAGGAAAGACATTAGCATTAGCAATGGGGACAGAATGAGTAATTAAACATGACAAAACATCCACACAACTGTCTGGGAAACAGGGGCAGAAGGCTGTGTGACAGGATGATAGTTGAGGCCACAATATTTTCTGTGTTCTCTCTCTTATTTTTTTTATTTTTAAGAGAAAGACAAAGCACGCAAAAAAACACATCATGAACAGTAAGCCATTATAAGAGTTGGATTTGCACTGAGTAATCTCAAAGGGTGTAGTCTCAAAATTAGATATAGGATATCTAACACTCTGCTTCCTGTCAAGTCTGCTTGAAACCTAGGGAGTGACCAGCTCAGGCAGGAATACTCTGAGTAGCACTGAAGTCCAGTTTTGAAAATTTCTATGAGTATTTTGTAACTGATCATCATATAACAGCAGCTCAATGTGTCATGTTGCAATATTTGAAGAAGATCCCTACTCTTACCAGCCCCTTCAGAGTTATAGCAGCGAGATGAGCAGTACAACATGGATATGAGGTGTCATACAGAAAGCATATTTATCAGCTTAATTCCCTTACTTGCAGTGTCCTGCAGTCAGCTAATGATGAACATTTGTATGTTTCCTGTTTTTTCTCTTTTAGCTTTTCAATTTTTCAGCTTAATCTGAGAGTTCAGATAAGTCAGTTCTAAAGAGCAATTAAATACTCCCTACCTGAAAGTGAATAAAAAATGTACAGTATACAGGTGAAATTCACCCAGCCCATGTGAAAAATGTGGACTGTATATACTTGTATAAAAGACCTGACACATTAAAATCCATGCCTTATTTTAGTCTTGGTTGCAACATTCTAAGCAATTCACTCTTCTTAAAAAAATTAACCTAGAAGCAAATACTTAGCATTGCATATATCAATTCATGAATAAGAACAAAATCAAAATAAAACTTTGACTTCTGGTTTTACATAACATGGTAAGTGGAAGAATTTGGAACACAGTCACAAACAGGGGCACAGATACAGTTGGTTTGACTTTTAAATAAGCACAACTTTTAAAGTTATATTTATATTGTTTGAGTATAACTCACAACCGAAAAAGTAATTCTTGCTATTTTATCTTTCCAGTCCAAATGTATGCTACCCTAAGGAAGATCTGTTGACAAAGTCTATTCAGATGATAAGTTCTGTGGGAGAAAACATGGGATGTGATCTACATTTGGCAGCATTTAGCATAACAGGATCCTGATCCATGACCAGGTCCCTCCAGACCTATAGCAAGATATTAGTGACCATAATAAACATTAGCTCCTCTGTAGGTTTTCCCATTAGGAACTCTGATGAAATATTGGCAGGTAAATTAATGGGATTCACTAGAAGACAAACTAATGGCTTAGTCTGGTCTTAGTAAGTGAAGGTCAAATAAATCTGTGTGCTCTATAACAGTCTCTTACCAACAGCAGTAAGAAATACAGGTTGCCACAGACCTGATGACTTACACTGCCTGGAAGCCAGCCACCTCCTGTGCCATGTAATGGGGCTCTGCCACCCCTGTCAGACTGCTCCTGCAAAAGTACAGGGATTATATGAATTTTATAGGCCTTAATTGTGGGGTGTTTCTTTTAATTCTGTTAGCTTGCTAATTAGTGGTTTGTTAATAATAACCTTGACACAGCCAAAATATCTACTGGTATTATAGACAATTGTTTTAAACAGGAGAGATGGAGAGGAATGGGGTGCAGAGAGTCAGGAGCACCTTCCCTCTAGCCAGTGCTGACATGAATGGGTTTTTAGCAGCACTTTCTACTACAATGGCCAAGGTGCTTTTGGGGGTTTGCTTTGTGGTTTTTTTCTTTTTTCTTCTACTTCCACAGGCTTTACTACGTTTCGCATCTTTCTTCCTTTCTTTCTTTCTTCCTTCCTTTCTCTTTTTTCCAGTCATATTCATCCACCTCCAGCTTTTCCCAAAATTCACCAGTTTAAATTGCAGGTAAAAAAGAAAAATATCATTGATTCTACCCAGTGTGCAGGAGCAAGTGGAGAAATCTAGAAGGAGACTTTGAGCACCCAAGAAAGATTTCAGACAGAAACCAGCAAAAACCTAGAGCACTCTGACCCTATTCTCTCCCATCTGCTACCACTTCATTAGTACAAGCTGAAGCTGAGCTGACAGAGAAGTCATGGAAGCATCCCCAACATGTAGCTGTGGTCAAGCCACCTTACTCAGCATAAAAAGCCCCTGAGCCACCAGGGAGCTGCTACTGATGGCACCAGGGGAGGAAATGCCCAGTTATCAAGGAATGGCCACCACCTGAGAACAAACCTGTTCATGCACACAAGCTGCAATGGCACCAGTTTCATGCTGTCACACTTCTGTTCGCATCAGCATCATGAAAAGTTTCACCAGGTAAAATAATTTTCCCCTTTCAAGATGAGGGTCTTCACAAAAAATTGAAAATTTCACTGGTGTGTGCTCTTGTTCCTAGTTTTCTTGTGGAAGGTAGAAGAGCAATGATGAAAATGGCTTTACAAAAATCTAAATCTCTCAGATGCAGTGTTACCATTCTTCTCTAATATAAACCTGTTTCCATTGAAACAGATAAGAAAGCAGTAGTTTTACTATGTATCATTGGACTGAACTCTAAGAAAGTTCATTGGGTTGAAGTTGCTAAACCGACAAGACAGCAGGACATCTACTGCAATCTGGGTTCCATTTCCAGGTCCATACCTTACAGCTGTCACAAAAAGCATAATTTTGAACAGAGAGCTTGCCATTAGCAGTTAGCATCATAGTACTATTGTGGTAATAACTGGAAGAGAATAATCAAATATTGATAAAAATTTTGCAGGTCAGGAGAATTTTGCACACCTATCAATGAGCTCTGCTTGCAGATGGAAGGATGTTTTTTTTCCTAGCTGTTAGCTGCAGCCCTGCAAAGAGCTGACTACTTGAAAAACAAGCTGGGGGCCTTTTGTCTTTGTGTTGTCACAGAGTCACAGTGCTGGAAGAGACTTTGAGAGGTCATCCTGTGCATCCCCCTTCCTTAAGGGATGAGCAGTTATTCCCACAGTTTCTGACAGATACTTTGCCAATAATCATCACTGTTAATTATGAGCCTGGAGACTATGTTGTGCCCACAGTGCTTGTAGTGGGGACTGTACTTGCAGCATAATAGAAAAAAGATCCAACTTTCTGCTCCTTACCTGTGTTGGCCTAGAGGATCAAAGAAATCCAGAGGAGAAGGGAAGGAAATAATAATTTACACTAGCAAACTATTAGGATTCTGAACACAAAGGTGTTTTTTGTGGTTTGGGTTTCTTTTAATTAGGATCATACTTTGTAATAGTGATCATGAGAGCTATGCATGACACTTCCTAGCAAAATGACTCAAATTCCTGCACGAATTTTTGCAGTATGCAGTGCTTTCAAGCATAATGGGCTTAGATCCACGAATTTGCAGCTTGTAAACTATTGAGACTATAGCAGAGAGATTCAGAATAACAGAAAGAAAACTAAATTGCTATCATTTCAGTTAAAGTTTATGCAAAATTCTATAACCACTGTGTGATGGATCCAAGCAGAAGGCCTTACTATGCTCATCAGTGCAAGGTAGGAGAAAATCAAGAGGTGTTTTGAAGGGTCCAAGGAGCTGGCTATGTAAGGGAAAAAATAATGAAGAAATGTGCTGGACAGGACGGCAAATGGCTGAAGTAATGTCCTTTGCAGAGGCAGAAGCCTAGAGGGTAAGGAGAGGAAAGGAAGGAAGGTCAAGTGACTTATTCAGCTTCTTCTGCTGCTTTGGATAAGAAAAATATTTTCTTCACACCAAGTCAGCAAAAGCATTTCCTGACATCTTGATCTTTTTGCTGCTGTTTTCTTTTTTCAATGAAAGCCGCTTTCTAAAAGGCATTGAAAAATGTGGGTAATGGTCAAAGGAATGTATTCAACTGTCTCTCCAGGCTTAATGCTGACTCTATTGCCAGAACACCCAGGCATTTTCCATCATGCTCCTGAGCCTCACTTAGGCAAAGCACACCGTGCAGAGCAGGTGGAGAGTGTAGGGAATGGAGCAGCATGAGCCAGCAGCCAAGAAGAACCTGGGAGGGCTGCCGTCAGGAACTCTGAAGTGTACAAAGCCAGGTGTGGGTGCTTGATTTAAACCAAACCCTTAGACAACTTTTCTTCAAGCATTCAAGCATGCAGAGTGCTTTTGGGTTTTCCTGCTTTCCTGCAGTCAAGGCTGTAGCTGGGTACAGTTCAGGGCTGTGCTCTCGCCGCCGTTCAGCTGCTGTGAACCCACTGAGTTTTAAACTCATTAGTACTGTGTGAAACAGCAGTGAAAATATTTCTCTGAGTAAATTAAGCAGCAAAGGGAACCCGGGGCAGCATTTGCCTCTGCCTTTTCTGAAATGTAAAAGGTAAATAGGGACTTCCCTCTGCACTCAGGTAGACCTGATTTTACTTTTATGGGACGAGTTGTTAATAATTTCAAATCTTTCCTATTTACACCTTTTATTATGCTTTTAGTGAGAACAGGTGAAGTTCTGCAGTGCAACTGCCTAAACTGCAAAAATCTGTTTGCATGATTTGCAGAACTCCAGGAAAACAAACTTGAGAAAAAACTGTAAATATTTTGTATAAATGTAAACTACTCCAGTCACTAACAGGATTCGGACCCACGATTCACCGTGCTCCTAAGCAGGGAGAGGAAGGAGAGGTGGGTGCCCGGGAGGGGAGCAGGGCAGAGCAGGGGTGCCGTGCTGCCAGAGGAGGGGGACGCAGGATGGCCGTGCCGGGGGCGGCTGCCGCAGGGCCACTTGTGCCGTCCTCCAGAGCGTGATGTTTGGCAATGGCCGGTGTCAGAGCACCTTTCGGAACCTGCGGTGAAGCCACTGTCCCTGCACGCCCCGAGACAGAGCAGCATTTCTTGTCGGGATTGCTAAGTGGTTAGCGGCCTCCTTACCTCCCCCTCACAGCGATTGCTGCAATTCTGTCGTGTTACGACACTCCAAACAGACAAATTATTAGAAGCACACGAAGCGCCCTGGATGACCCGAGTGAACCCATCACAGCAGACTTGTACTTTGTTTTCCGGGGTGCAGAGCAGTCCTTCCGAGGCTGGACAGCAAACGGCAGCTGCGGTAGCTTTCCCCCCGCCACTGAAGCGCGGCATTGCTCGCACATATCCTGCCAGCCAGACTTACCGGGCCGATCCTGAACTTGAAGTGACCCTGGGTCAACCGCACCTCCGAACTCTGTATTACAGGCAAATGCCATGCAACAGCACCCCATGACCTCGTGTTTTAGGGAGATGGCCCTCAATGCAAAACTAATGAAAAACAGCTTCCACCAAGTCTCACCATTATGTGCTCACTCTTTCTTATGTTCTCATATTAGTTTTTTCCTTTACTTTTTCTTTTCTTTTTGTCTTTTTTTCCCCCTTTCTCCCCTGTTGCTAATGAGCACTTGAGAATTTGATTTAGCTCCTTGGAATGACTGCCACTTACTGCTAGAATGTTAATCTGTCTAAACCCATTCAGCTCCTCTTACTTGGAAGTCAATCACCTGGAGCCTGCATTTTAAAGAGATGCTGGCCAAGGCAGTCGTAGTACTAGAGATGTTTTGGGACAATTCCCACAGCTGAGAGTAATCTCGGGAAACTCATAGGCGGCAGACAGCGTTGAATCCCCGGGATAAGCAGAACTGGAGCAAGCCCCGGTAGAGACCAGAAGTACAAACGGAGGGGTGATAGGAGGCTATTGAGCTGCAGCTCCCACACGGGATGCCACACCAGCGTGTTTTGGGGGACAGCCTTCAGTTGATGGTGAGAATGTACCCAAGGAGGGCAAACCAGGACAGAGGAGACACAACAAGACACAGCGGGAGATAAAGCTTTAAAGTGCCAGAGGAGGAGTTTGGCTTTCCAGAAGTAATTAGAGAGATGATTTAATTTTTCTTGTACTGGGCATTTTTTTAACCCGTTTGGATGGGGAGAAAATGCACAGAATTCCATATTAAATGTAGGAGACATGGGCATCACTGGGGATAGTCAATGATGTAGTGGTGCTGTGCATCTGTGAATAATTCCATCGTGCAATTCTGGAAATGTTTCTGTTTTAGCTTCCTTAGCATACTTAGAATCCCCTGTCTGTCAGACCATGCTGGCCAGGCCAGAGGGGCAGCCACACCTGGCCGTCAGTAGGAGAGCCAGGATCTGGGGGGTGCACTGGGAGTGGAAGGGACCATGAAGTTCCTGACTACCAGAACTGCTCTTGGGCATTGCTTTACATTTGTTACTTTGGAAAAAGAACGTTTTACCTGTGGTACACTCCACCTCCATCACTGTCCCTTCACTCCCTGTGCAGTTCTCTGATGGCAAACTTTGTACAAACTGCACCTTTGCAGAGAGAAGATGTAATAATTTAACAGCAAGAAAGGTTGCTTTGCTGCTGCTGTAGAGGAGCAGACTGGTCCTGTGATCCCATGTGAAAATCACATTTTTGGAATAAGCAAGTGTTCAGAGTCATTATTTGCTCTTTGAATAAAATTATTCTTTCTAAATAAGAAATGTATCTTTGGAGTGCATCTCCAGAAATCTTATAAATAAGAAATGCATAAGGAAGGTCACAGTATGTATTTTGTTGTATGCAATCTTTTATGGAAAGAGACAGTCTGAGATAAAACTAGGATTCCTTTAGGTACTGGTACATTTATCTGCTGTCCTGGTTCCAAAATAGAAGAGCATAGAAAATTAAAAGTCAAACCTGCCATTATTATTGATTTTTAAGCAAAATGGAAGATTATGTCCATAAGGTTTAGGAGACTTATGTTACATGAGACCTAATGCTACATCACCAGCCTGACACACTTGCTACTTTTGAGTATGATCAAAAGTATATTTTAGCTGTTGCATATAAGCCTGCAGTATGTAGGTACAGCAATAACCCAGTACCTCAGTTTTGAAGTAAACTTCCTTTAAATTACTTATTAGTTAGCAAAAGTGGTTTGAGGGAAATAAATACAGCAATATCAATGTGATTTCAAGTTCTCCTCAAAAGGAGTTTTTGTTATCTACTATGGAAGAACTACATTTGTGAATTTGATTGTAATTTTCCATAGTCTTCAAGAGGAAAAACTGTGGGAAGAGCAATATATTTTGCTTCTGAAAATTTCAGAAGAAAATGATGGTCCCAAACAGCTGCAGTTTCCAGCAATGCACCCACTGCAGAGTCCCTCAGGGGAAGGCCTGGTACACAGTAGCACTAGCAACCTGCTGAGCCTAAGATCATCAAAGAAAAACATCAAAAAATGGCCATTATTCAAAGAACAAGATGTTTTCAGGAATGAGCCTTTGCTGGAAAAAAGAAAGAGCATTACGCGCAGCCAGGTTTCTAAGCTAATGTGGACGGCTGGCTTTGTTTCATGAAGCCATAAATATTTGCCCCTGTTGATGTTGTGACCATATGGCAACATGAATCTTTGTATGTGAAGAAATGAATGTCTTCTCCATTTATTAACATCAATTCTTGGTGAAGAAATTAAGAGATGGAGAGATTGTAGGTATCTGTATAAACACAGAAGATTTCTAAACTCCTGTCAGTTGGAGATGCCATTTCTTAAAAATGAATAAATCTCCAGCGTATTTCAGATCATAGCTTTTAGGCTTTTTAGAAAAAGTTTTAATGATTTCTATTTGATTTTAATTATCTGAGGTCTAAAGCAAATCTGGTTTTTGGCACACAAGAGTATTCAGAGCTTTTGGCAATGATGAGAAGATGGTAAAACAAAGCTATTTAATGTTTGGATGAAATAACCAGACCTGCCAAAAGATTCCTTTGGGAGGTGGAAGAAGAGCAGTCTTCAGGCTTTTCTTCATCTATCACTGCAGCTGAGTGTCGGATAAGCCCCTGTACCAGTGACGCTTGTGGGACCTCTGCTTTGCACCCCTCTGCATGCGGGCAGCCACCCTGGGCTCAGAAGCACAGAGGGGATGCAAGTCTCCCAAACCTGGCCAAGACATGGTCATGCTGCTAATGCAGCCCCTGCAGAAGGATTAAAAGATCTTTTATATTTGTATTCACTCTGTAAGGATATCTGAAGTATCTAATTTTAAAGATCTTTAAGAAGTATGTCAGCCACAAGCTTGATCTTTCACTAATTTACACAAGTGCCATTCCCTGAAAAGTAGTGGTTTGTTATTATAAATCGTTGTCAATGACTGGGGCTAAGCTGTAAGCTGATCTGGAATTTTTTTAATAAAGTGCCTATTATTTGCAGAAAACTGCTGAGTAAAGTTGTTATAATGCCAGCCTATATTTAAAAGCACTGTCATAGTGTTTTAAATAGTTAGGCATGCATTTAACTGTGAGATCTGACAGAAGATATGCGTCAGTCAAACTCCAGCACTGGTGCAAGTCATACTCCACTTGTATGTGTGGCTGCTACAAGAACTGAAATTCATCACAGTCTGCCTACAATTTGCAGGTATATTTTCCAACCCCAAGTAGTTTCAAATGTCCCAAAGATCATCAGGATCCAGCAGTATGGTGTGAGGTTAAGAGCCTTGAATGCTTTGCATGGGAAATTGTCTTCCTGAGTTTCAGCAGACTGAAAATGTCCAGATACAAACTTCTTCCAGCTGAATTTGACATCTCTAGTGCAAACTTCTCAGTTGGGATGGTTATCTTCTACTTCTGGAAACCTCATGTCTGGGAGCTGACCTCACTTGTGTTATGTAAAGAAAACGAAAAACTCATTCTGGAAAAAACCTTCTGCTAAGATTTTCTTCTGTGTGTCCTGGCCTGGGGTTTCAAAACCATGGGCCAAATCTCAGCCATTACCAACCTCAGGAAAACCCATAAAATAGCTGCCTGTGTGAAAATTCCTATGTTCTTTCCCACACTGCTCACCAAACACTTACTAGGAAACACAAATCATATTTCTGTTGGATGTAAAATTTCTGACAGAACTACTGAGTTTCAAAAAAGCAATACATTTTCTCCCATCTCCAACAGAGCAAGCAGAGCTCCTACCCCTTCAACCTGATTGGGCAATTCAGCTTTTACCATACTCTGGTCTCTTGCCAGCCCCAGGAGTCCAGCACCTTATCTCCAGGCAGGTTAGACCTTTTGGGTCACAGCCAAGCTCTCAAGTGCTCCAAGTAACCATTGGCTGCACTCAGGACAGCATATAATTTCATCTGCTCCTGGCTCTAACAAAATCTTCAAACCCTTCCCAGAAGGAAAAGGCCTTAAAAAACCCCCAAAACAATACAAAAAACCCAAACCAAAAACCAAACCCATAAAACCCCAAACCAAAACTGTTTCCAAAAGACAACACATGGGAAAAGAAGGGAAAACGGTGTACAGGTTACAAGCTCAAAAACTGATCTGTAGAGGATTGGAGGGAGAGAGCAAGCAGAGCATCACCAAGAGCACCCACCACTCCTTGAAGCTGTCCAGAGAGGCAGTGGTCACCACTGGGTTGCTCTGCACAGGGACTTGAGAGGACTAGGTGTGGACACAGGCCACCAAGGTGCCTACACAGCTTTCTCCTCCTACTGGTTTGAGAGACCAGTCTGACCAGGGCCAGGAGGAGACTGATGAGGAGCTCCTGAGATGATAATGCTGTCTCCCTCTGACCCCTTACACCAGAACAAGGAAGGTCTTTTGTTATTAAGGGTGTAAATATCCCTTCAAACCCTCTGGCACGCCACACAGTAGCCTTTCAGCTCTGGGTTTATCCCAGCACAACCCCCATGGTGCCATCCCATGAAGTCCATCATGTGGCTGTATGAAATGGTTGGACAGAGCTCCTGTTTTCTTGCTCTGAGCTGGACAAAGCTGTCTGGGAAGAATTGGAAGAGGTAGACGTAGAGATAAAAGCTCTCTTTTCCTGTCCGTGATCCCACCTGCTCTTGAGAGTGGTGTATTACCTTGATGGCAATGCAGAGCTGCTCAGAAGCAGCAGCTGCCTTTGAATATGAGCTTTTTAGAGGAATGTGAACTCTGACAAGGCCTTCTTGAGGCCGGAGAACACCCTTCAAATTTAAACCCTTTGTATTCAACAGAAATCTGTTCAAAACCCCTATCTGCATGGCTATTTAAGGCAAGTCTATCGAGCTGGACTTCATAGTGCTGTGCAGAAACAATATACCTCACAGACTTCAGGTTACAGGGGAATAACCTTATCTTCCTCATAATGACTTGTATCATATAATAGTGACATAACTCATTTAGGTGACAAGGCAATCAAAACCAATAGGGCTCTACTCCTTTGCCATAACAGGAGTTGTGCTGTAAATGCAAATTGTGCTCACAGGGTTTGGCTTCTTTGCAAGGCCTCTGTGGTTAGTTACCTGCTAAGTGCTAATCCCTGGGAGCAAGGGTGGAACAGAGGGAGCTCCAGCCTTTGTGCTTTCCCAAACACCACAGGAACAGCACAGGACACCCTGAGCCTCAAGCCCCAAATGCAAAGGATTGCGGTCAGCTTAGGCTAGATCTCAAAGCAGTTCCTTTACAAAAGCCTTTTAAATGATCGCTTTTTTTTTTTATCTGCAGGCATTTCGCAAACCCAGTACAACCAGCTAGCCATTCCCATAAAACATGAACAATAACATTCAGAAACACAACTCACATGAAAGGCTTTAGACAAACCAAACAGGTGAACAAAAGCTCAATGAGACCCTCTTTGGCCTGATAGCCCTCTTCATAGATAGATAGGCTTTTGTTTAGGTTCTTGGCATCTTGTAAGGGAATAAAAGGGATCTAATATACAGAATATCCAGAAGATTTTTATTTCTTTTTTTAAAACTTGTTTTAAACACTCCAAAGCACTGACTAGGTACAGATTACCTCATCCACATCAAAGAATGGAAAGATAGCTATGTAAAAGAACCCTTTTCACTGGAGAAAAACACTCCCTTCCAGTGTTTGCAAACACATAATTGTTGAATAATAGTCTTAAATTCATCAGCTAAAACAAGCATTTGTAAAGTATGTGGGGGAACTTAAGTGGAAGGAAAACATAAGGTGTACAAGACCTAGTGCACCTTTCTTAAATTCCTTCTGACATCTGTAAAAACAACAGTTACACTTTTTAAAAAAATATTTTTATTTTATTTTGTATTTTTAACCAGGGCTTTGCAGATTCTATCCACTCTCCTCAAAACACTCACCTGGCTTTAAGCTAACGGTGTGCTTATTTTTGATGAACAACAGGGAAACTTCTAACCAGCAGCATTACTTGGATTTTTTCTTTTGTGTTGGTTGTTGAAAGATAGATTGTGAATGCAGACAAGTGAGCTATTCAAAGTCAGCTGCAGTATGGATTCACAGATCCAGCAGGAGTAGCAAAGGCCTTTTAACAGGTCCTGCAACATCCTATAGAAAAGTTGAGAAGATAAATAAAGCTAACAGTGTAATTTAATGGAAAAAGAACACCGTCACGAAACATAGGTTCAGAAATTCCCTCCCCATATGTAGTAAATTAGGTTATCCATAAAATGGAAGGCTTTGGAAGTCTTGAATGGCAGGCAAGCATGTTCATTACCCAAAAATTGGCATATGCCTTAGTGTGAAGGTCTCACAGAGAATTCATCCTGAACTTTGGAATCTGATTGCTCAGAACAGGATGCTTTTCCTGCAAATCCTTGGTTTGATTCCAGTTTGGGTAGCAGCTGTCATTCAGCTTTGGTAGTTCAGCCACTGCCGCCTACTAGGGGAGATGTCTTGGCAGAGAAGGGGACACCATCCTCTATAAATGAAACTGAGTTCTGGGGGAACCTCCACAATAACCCAGAACCTCACCATTGCCCCTGTTGTATATTACAGCCCATCACAAAGGCTGCATGGATTCTCCTGCCACATGAGAGGGACACATGAAGGTGAGGCCATTTTAGAAAAGACAATGTGTAGAGGACATGCCAAATTTACATAGAGAGACGAGAATCAAGTGCACATAGAGACATGAGAATCTTCCTTGCCTCAAGGTATCTCTCCTGGTCACATGCAGTTAGTGGGAGCTTTGCTAAATAAGTGATGTGTAGAAACACTTCAGGTTTCCTCATCTGGCATAACAGTACATTAAATAGTAACAGAACAGCCTTCCTTTGATTACAGAGATGATATGTGATCCAATGTGGTGAAATTTTGTCATAGTATAAATCTCACTGAATGTTCCTGAATTTTTACTTAGATTAGCTTAATTATTTTCACGAATTGGCCAGATTTTGATGAGCTGTAAAGTACCAAGCATTTCAGCATTTCTGGGTGTATTTTGTGAAAGACTTGTTTTGGCTACAAATTTCCACATTTGTGTTCCTGATGTGATATAAAATAGTAAAAAAAATCCTACAGAAGAGGTAGCCAAATGTTCGCCTTGTTAGAGATAAACCCTCACCATCTGTTCACCTTCCACAGAGCAAGAGGTTTGAGATAAAAAACACACCAGGGTCTCACAGCTGCCCAGGTACCATAGCAAACCTGGTTCACAGGTCTTTCTTTCACTAGCACTGCAAACATAAGCATTTTATCACACTTTTTAAAATTTCTGGTGCTAGTTTCCAGCCCTCATAGAGAATTTCAGGTTTGCAGGCATAAGTGATGGGACTGTATGGTTGTGGGAATGAGTGACCTAAGCATATCTATGAAGAAAGAAGAGGTGAAATTAAGAATAGGTCCAATTCAAAATTTCTGTTGCATTGGAGCTGCATGGGGTTGAATTAGTATGTAAGAAAATGTACGGTTCAACTTTCTCTGTTTAAGTTAATTCTGCCTTGCAAATGAATTTCAGAACTTTACTGGAAATAAAATTCTTATCCAGGCATATAGTAGACTGGTATAATAATAATCCCTATCTCATTCTCTGACATTATTGAACAATGGCTCTTTTGTCTGATATTTAAGGAAGCTCATATATTAAGAGAAATCTGTTGAAAACTGTGATGAGAGCTACATAATGCAAGTCTTCAGCTTCACTAGCACCAGAACCTGCAGATTCCTAAGAGCGAAGTGAAGCGCAGACATTTGGTCTCTGACTTGTATAAGTTCATGGAAAAGGTTTACCTTGGTTTTTCAAATTAAAAGCTTCTCCTGCTTCCTAAGGAGACATCTGAATGATGCATTTGAATGGAAACCTGGAAACCTGTTTCAGCCTATCTCTTCTACATTGTGAAATCCAGTATTTACTAGTGGTATTTGGCATCATTAGCAACTCTTTTATGTTCATAAAGGCTTTGGAAATCAGTGCAGTACTAGTTTTAGTCTAAGTCTTCAAAGCAAGACCACAGTGACACTTAGGGGAAGCATACCCAAATATAAACAGCCATGGGTAAACACAGGAAAACACTTCAGTTTTCTAATATTCCACTGCAGGAGCAGGAACATGCAGATATATTTATTATCTAATTGGGATGAGTTGGCACGGATGTTCCTGGGTCTACTGTAGTGGTAATTTCAAATTCAGTATGCATAGAGGCAGAAAAACATCACAAACTGCAACTTTCATTTGTTATGAAATAAAGGTCTGTAGAACAGAGCAGCAAGATCTAGAATACCTGAAGATTACAAGCAGTGAAAGAATGGATTCACTGAGGGAGGCTAAGGAAGCACAAACTTTACATCTTCTACCAGCAAAGCCTCTGCTTGCCCATGAGACTTTCAACTCTGAAACTGCTGAGCTTGCTCCTGCCATCCTGATTGTGTATGACCTCTGAAGAGGATATACAGCTGCTTGGTCAGTTCTGGAGGAGATAAATAGGGACCATTCTTTTTTTCTTTTTTTTTATTTTTTCTTGCAAATCTTTTCCCGCTGAGTGGCTCTGGCCACTGGCAGCAGTTTTGAGTGCTCTGCTCTTCAGCAGGTGGGGGTCAAAGCTTGTGTACAGTTTCACAAATTCTGAGTAATCTCTAACCACCTTCTCCTGAGCTGGAAAGGAAGAGATTAGGAAGCAGAGCACTCTCTGCCTCTGAGGAATTCGGGGTAGGATTTACATCTATAGAAATCTCTCCCTGTAATGCCACCATTAGTGGGGACCTCCAAAATTAATGCATGGTTAAAAACCCAAACTACATGAATTTGGGTGAAAGTAGCAATGCTACTGGGATCAGCAGCACACAAAAATATACACACAGTTTATTTTTGCCATGACAGGCACAGAGAGTAATGGATAGTTTATTCATTGACCTGGTGCAGCTGGTCAGACTAGTAACAATTGCTTTGGAAAACAGCTCTCGTTCCTGCCTTTTCTGCCACATACAGATTGTGCTCTTCTCTATTAAAAGCCACCACAAAGAACTCTCCAAAGCAGTGGCAACCAATATTATGCCTCTTACACAATCTAGGTAGTTTAAGTATGAAAAGTGAGGAGCTGCTGGCACACTTCCATGCTACCAGAGAAGAAAGTGGAGTTAAAGGATTTTCTGAAGGGCAAGGAGTTGTGTGGCAACATGCAGCACATGTGACCTGCCAACAAAAGCAATCAGTGGCACAGACATGCACCACACATGGGTACAAAAATGGAGAACAGGGGCAATAGCAGGAAGCCAGAACAATCCTTGCAGCAGAAAAAGGGGTAAGAATTACATTCAAGTAACCTCTATAGGTTTGCTTTGTGAGTATGTGAAACCAAGGGAAATGCTTTGATGTTCAGCTTTCAGGATCACTTAATGAATCCTGGGAATCATTGTAATTGTTATCCCCCTGTTCCACTCAAACAATTAATGCTCTGTCTTCACATTAGAAAGGAGTAATTTGCTAGTTTTGTGGCAAAAAAAAAGAGGAGGCATGTCAATACAAATGATGGACAAAAAAATTTACCTGAAAGTCCAGTAGTGTTTATTACTGTTAGGTGCATTTTAAGGTTTTAGTTAATAACAAATATCATTGCAGTGACTCCTACCAAACTAGCAAAGTCCTTACCCTCATGAACATGTGCATACATGCATGCACGTATGTCTGTCATGATTTAAGGAATGCATAAGTGATTTTAATAGTTTTCAAGGACATGACTATACTTTTGACTATGCCAGCACTGTACTGCTCACGACATCAGAGCAAAAGTGCAAGTGCCAAGAAAAGGTTATGAGGCCACAGCATGAAACTACCTTTCTTGGTTAGCTAGTAGTGTATCTACCCAAACAAAATTTTACGAAAAGAGAAAGGCTATCAGGGACTTTTTGTGGTTGCTACTTTGCGAACATTGATGCGTGACTCAGATTGAGAAAGCTGAAGATTAATAACTTTGCTCTTAAGAAAAACTTGAAAAATGAGGTCAGATACAGTTCAAACTGGTTAAGATTCCCCAAGAGTAAAGTTACAAATACAAATAACCCCAAGACCAAATATATTATTAATCACCTATCAGGGAGCTAAAGGGCACATAGTAAATGAAGATAATGAAAAACTGTAGTAAATGTACAGCAATAATTTATCCTTTTGGTGGGCAGGGGAGAGTGGGGCAGAAGGAGTAAGGACTCTATCTTTGCATAGACCATTATATAGAGATACTCCATTAAAATATACTAATCTTTCCTATTCTAGCAAGAAATGCCAGAATAAGACTCCACTCTGATAGTGATACCCATTCACTGCAAGAATCTGTATCAAAGAAGAATACTTTCAATATTCTTTTGCTCTGTATTAAAACCAAACAGTCTGGTTTGTTAGCTCTACCCAGTTTGTTACAAGCTTGGAGAATCTAACAACAGATACACATTTGATGCAACATTTCTTCAGAAATTCAACACAGCTAATTGTATCTAACATAAAAAGACACAGTGACTATTTCCTTAAAACTTTTATTCATTAACAGTGGTAATTTAAAATGATAGTCCATGAACTTATGTTTTATTGCCTTTAATCTGTGAAACTAAGCTAGAATCAAGCCAAACTCAGAGTTTATTTGACATTTGATGACAAATCTATTATCTTTCAAAATCAAACATCATATTATACTTATTTAGATCTACTTGGATTTTCTAAGTCATGAGAAAAGATGCTTTTTGTTTACACTTACATCTATTTTATGTAATTAGAACATGGGTGATGAAAAAATTGTGTAAGCCCTAGACATATTCAGAGAGCAAATTAAGCACACTTATTTTTGATAAAAATCTAATTAGTAATTATTTTACAGAGTTGAAGGATTACTGATCATGGACTTTTTATGTCTACATATTTGAAAGGATCACTGGAGCAGGATCACTGCTCTTAACAGACCCAAAAGTATCATGTCTGTAATGTTCTAAGTGGAAGCCTGGAGCTATACTCAAATGAAGATACAACTGATCCCCCCTTTCAGGCTGGAGATAAGGTGGTAGTTGAAAAAGAGTGATGAAAGGGGAACGAAAATCACTTTCTTTGTAGCCTGAACACGGTGGCAGGTAAGTTTTGTTTCAGGAGACAGTAAACAAAGGAAGGGCCTGCAGAAAAATGAGTGTGAGGAAGATAATGGTGTGCATCCATCCCTGAGTCTCAACTATACTTTGAATAGGACCAACCGAGTTCCTGTATTTCCCTGGGCCAGTTCCTGTATTTCCATTAGCTCAGGCAGAGAAATTGGAAAAAATCTAGTTGCCCTGACTTTAAAAAAAGTGCAGACATAAGGCAGTCTTCAGAAGCAGTGCAATTCCTTCACAATAGTGTCAAATGCAGGTCCACTTTTTTTTCCCTTTCATGTTTTCCAACGCCACCATTTCAATGCCCAGACTGTATGTGTGCACATGCAGTTATCAGGATGCAACAACATCAGATTTACACCTCAACATCCACTTGTTTCCAGCCTAAGATTCTTGCCTGAAAGGTATCAGAAGTCAGGAAGAAAAGATCCCAAATCCACTGGATCTTCAGTTTCCTACTTAAAACACAAACATCCACAACAGTTCCACAATATTTTCTACTCATCAGAATCTTGGGCAGGCTGACATAGAGAAATTCCTAGAATCCCTCCAGAGTGGCATATGTGCAGCTGCAGCCTCCTTTCATTATCTCCTCCCCAAAACCGTGGTGATCCTGCTTTTTGAGGCAGAGGTAGCCCAGCCTCCTATTTTCTTCCTTTTAGTTCAAGATTTGCACAGCTCTGAAAGGACCGCTCCCAGCTTGGCTGCTCTGTGGTTATCCCTTGTGACCATGACCTGTTTCCACCTCATCAAGTAACTAAACAAATAAACATGTTCACAGTGACACATGCTAAAAGTTCACCCTTTTGATTAAAGGAAAGAGAGGATCTGACATTATCGCCTAGTCTGGCATGGAAAGCTTCCAGAATAAGCTCTGGCTTTGCCTCACCCATTCTTTGAAAAGGGGATTTGTCTATCTCAATCTGACTGAAGCAATTCCTGACTGTAACAACTCTGTGTGCGGCAGCAGCAACATAAATTCAGTCCCAGTGAAGTGGTTGCTAATGCATCCTTTGACCCTGTGATGAAATAGGCAGATAAGACAAACTGCACCTCAATAAGATCTTGCTACTTTTTTATCTGGATTTAGGAGCTTGTCAGGCTGATATAACCAGCAGGCAGAAGGGCATATGAATATGACTGGAAGGTTATATATTCTGCAAACTGTCATGTCAACTCTCATGAGTATGGCTCTGGAACTCTGAGGAAACACTGAGAAAACCACCCAAAAAACTGCTTGAGAGGCAATGAAGTTCTGGACTCAAACCTAAACCCAAACTTTGATAAAGTGTAGATTTGATATTTTCTACCTGGCCTGCAGGCTGCTTTTGTTCCATAGTTTAAATGCACACCTAATTAAGGAAGTTGTAGTGTGACAGCCTGTGCCAGAATGCAAAGCTCTACCAGAGCTGCACATTGAGCATTAATAAAAGAGAGCAAGGCAAAAGGCACAGTATAAGTATCCAGGTATTGGGGTGTCAAATAACTTTATATTAATTCCTTGTGCATGGATGTCAAAAGCTTTTAGGATCTGGCCAGTGATTTTCCAGTTTATTACAGGGCCCAACCTGATAAATGAAAGGTACTATGTCTTGGTCTAAGAAATACCTAATGAGAGAGAAAAGGAAGATCAATGTGACACTGCATAGTTTGAGAAAGAGACATGAGGAGCAAAGATAATGACCACACCAGCCAACAAAACCTAACCAGATGGAAGTTATTGGATAAACCTGGTATGAATAAGGCCAAAATCCTACAGAGTGCTTTGCAATTGCTTATCTAAGAGCATGTAAGTTGTCCATTTGCTGCCATTGTTCCCTGGGTTTACCTGCAATACTACTACCCCGGAAGTACAGAAGTGTTTGTTGGCACAAGTGTAGGAATGAAATCAAACCCATGCAGAGAACGTGTCACAGGATCTGGTCCTGACAGTGTGTCCTAAGGTAAGACAAATAAGAAAAAGTTTCCATGAAAAGAGCAAGGATATAGATAAAGACAATCCAGCAGGACGAATACATTTTAGTAATGAAACAGACCAATATACAAGAAAGATACAGGAAAAATTACATGCTGAATAGGTAGCTAAACTTCCTTTTATCCGTAGTTAAATATCTATTATCATGCGCAATCAATTTATTTAGGCTGCCATTTCAGTTTCCTTTGCTTAGTTGCACGATTCTGTCTGCTTAAAAATACTGCACTAAGTAATAAAAGCCTAAACCAACCTACACTGTCCCCTTCAACCATATTTATGTCTCTTCTACGTGGATTTGCACAGCTGTCATGTACTCAGTCGCTAATGTCTATCAGCTGAAACTCGAAAGATTTGCTATAAGTGAGTACTCAACACTGGGGCTTGGAAAACAGTATCTTTAATGACTTGACAGGTCTTTTACTACTTGCAAAACGAAGAATGAATCGGTTGAAAACAAATGAGTCTCTCAAAAATACCTTGTATTTGGCCTGTTGTACAGTAGCGTAGACAAAGGGGAACTCTCCCGGCAAACGATCCCAGGTATTTTTCTTTGGTGCAAGGTTGAGAGAAATTGGCTCCCTGTTCCTGCAGCTCCTCCTGCTGGACAAGCAGCAAAGTTGCAGGGAAAAAGGAGAGCGGCTCCTCGCTCCCTGTGCTGGGAGCAGCTGCCAAAATCAGGCATTTTCCCGAGCTGAATGAAACGTTTCGTCATTTAATAAAGGGGAAAGCCTGAAAATATCTGCAGACATAAAATAGTGCAGCTGCACACCACTAGTCCTTATGGAAGAAAAAGCGTTGCATTCTGGCTTGCATGCGTGTTAGATACTCTGTAATGATTCTAGGGCAAGAAAAAAATATGGCAAAATGCACTGATAATTACAATGATACACACATTAGTCAGTACCAGTCCAGACGCTTAGTTTCACAGCACACTGATGACTAATTGAAAAAAGCAGCTCAAAAGTCATCATCCAGATTACAGCTATTGACATTGCAGTAAATGTTATTGTGATCTGTGGGACCCCAAATGTTGATGCTTTTACCAGTCAGCACTTTGAACCCAGTGAAGTTTCAGTTCACGACCTGCATCTAGGAAAAAACAGGATCTGAGAAGTTTGCCTCTCAATTAGCACCATGATTTCTGCTCTATTTGAGAAACAGCAGACCCAGGGATTTTTTATTTTAACATTTAAATTCATTTTAATGGAAAGGTGGTGAAAGTGCTGAGCTGCCAGTGTTGAAGACTGGTATGTACTATTTGCCCAAAGTAAAAAAGTATCCAAAAACTAACCCTAGCTTTGACATAGGATATTACAAAATTTTCATCAAATTATATTTTCTTTTGGAAAAAGACATATAAAGCTACTGATGCAGGAAGTCTAAAACACAGCTGATAGCTCAGGTTTTCTTATCTTACATGTCTTCCTGAGGTGTTCAAGAATGTAGAAACCCTCTTCATGCCTGCTGGTCTGAAGTCCTCACATAAGCACTCTTTTTGTTCTCCTGTGCCATCATGATAGAGAACATTATCGTCTTTACCAGGACGCTGCCAGTGCATGATGACTTTCTCTGCAGTTGGTAGTAACTTTTGGCCTATTTTTGCCTCCTTCACAGGTCTACAAAATCTAATTTAAATTCCAATTAAAATGACTCCTTGACTGCTGTATAGCTGGGCATATTCATCCCACCAGAGGCACAGAAGAAAAGATATTTAATGCTAACTATATAATTTTTTCTGCTGGTTTTGTTATATTTCTTAACCACTCAGCACCTTAATGTTTTCATGTATTAATGAGGTTTAAATAGAAAATGCACTTGTAAAACTGCAAGAGGAGGGTGCATTTTCTATATTTGATGTTAAAATGTTTCATACACAGCAAGCTGAGGAATATTTAAATGGAATGACTCTAAATAAGACCAAGCTCTAAGTACACTTTCATTAAAAGCCCCCAGAGAAAGGCGTGATAGAAATCATACACAAAGTATTCACTGAAAAAAATACCATAGGTTGTCAATGCATATGGCTCCCAGCTGTGTACTACCCTCTGATTGTGTGTCCCTCTCAGTTCTGATGGTGGAAGAAAATATATTGGCATTTTCTACCATCTATGCAATTGCCCCCAGCTTCTCTTGAACTGCCTTGCACAACAGCTTAAATTAAGGCATCAGACTTTGCACTGATATGGCCATGGAGTGTTCAGGGGCCATTACACCAGTGATATCTGACATAGAGGTGATAAGAAACCCTAGGATAAGAGGTGTGGTGAAAAGGCATTAGCTCTAACCCATTTGTCAAATGAACAAATGTTTTAGGCTTAGGTTTACTTTTGTGATGGACAAACGTCATATGTCCCTACCAACTGCTGGTTATACTGAAGGGTGAGATAAATTGAGAAACACAGGCAAGGAATATGAGGCTACTTCCCATTTGTTCTGGGTGCTAGTTAAGAAATACTGAACTTTGTCCAGAAGTCAGCCAGCAACATGTAGAGACAATGAAGTGGATGGGTAAGGACGTCCCTGGTGCCACAAAGGATTCCCAGCCTAGCTCAGCATTTGAAAATACAGTGAAGACCTGCAGTGTCCTATGTGAATCCACAAACATCACATACATGAAAGCTTCGTTATACTGTCACACGGGGGTTTACACGCAGGGGTTCCCAGTGCCATTGTGCCCCATCTTTCCCTGCTCACCAGGCTTCCCTATACGGCTAGAATACGGCAAAACCCGCCCAGCAGCGCCGCGAGGAGGCTCGAAGTGCCCGTGTCACTACGAGGAGAGGAATCCAGCAGAAGGCCGGGTGGGAGTGCCGGCGCTGGGCGGGAGGTGGCAATGCCGAGCCGGGCACCGGCGGCTCCGGCCCGCGGGCGCTCCGAGGGCGCGGCAGGCATCTCCTACCGGGGTACAGATCCCTGTCTGCACCCAAGCTGCTGACAGCTCCAGCGTGCCCGAGCGCTTGCGGGCTGGTTTACTGCATGCATTTTGGGATGCACTGCGCTGCAGATGGGCACTTTCCCCCCAGCAGTCTGAATGAACCGATTAACAGAGAGCACTTAACTCCACAGTTTCTCAATGCCTGAGGAGTTTGCTGAACCAGCTAATGATGGTGTTTTATTTGACTGAAGCTGATATTTTTTCATAGCAGTTGATGTGATGCCAATGCATCAGGAACGTAGCAGAAAACCCCAGATTGGTATGAGGGGCTCAGAAAGGCTCTGATTAAATTAAGTTTAGTTAGAGAAAAGCTTAATGACTTCTATCATATTTAAACATTGTGTTCCAAACACAGAATAGTTTGATCTGCAATTTTCGGTGTGGGATTGAATGAACACTAGCACCAGAAATCACATTAATTCAGTCACAGATGAAGTTTGAACTCTGGACTTCATGGGTTGGCCCTAACTCTTTTAACCATGTGCTGTGTCTCCAGTCATGGTTTCTTAACAGCGAGCAAGATCTTACCAAAGTGTGTGCTTTTCTGTTCTCTGAGATCAGAGATGTCATTCATGCCTTTGATCCAACACATTCAAAGAGTACGGAATATTTTCTTATTTGACTCCAGGGCTTGGATTCCAATGGGGAGAGATATAACACCAGAACAAGGAAAATTTTGATATGTAGCATTAATGCAATCAGATAATTAAGATGTCTTGTGAAACACTGCCAAATTGACGATGTCTTCTATTGAATTTATGTACATGTTTTGTATAGTAAATTCAGTGTAAGGTTACAGAATTTTATTGTAATATTCAATTAAAAATATTCTGGCAAAGCTCAGTTTGGGAATATTTGTTTTCCTCTGGAACTCATGTGAAGTAATAGATGGCAGTATTTCAATTTACTTCAATTTACTTCTGTGGATGTATCAGGATGCAACTGTGGCCTGAGTTCTGCAAGATAAACTGAAAGAGTCTGAACAATGCCAGAAAGTAGCAGAACCATAGAAATTCAGCACCAGAATCAAATCAGGTTTAAACTACTATTAGCTGTTCTCTTGGCTGAAATTATAACACAAATCATAACTAGAAATCTTTCAGAAGAGGAAAGTAGCCCCCTACCCCACAGATATCCTTCCCATACATTCTGTGAGCTTTCACATCATAGGGGGTTACTGCCGAGCCAAAGTAGCCAAGTGTCAGAACTGAAATCTGTAAAAAGAGTAGATTTTTGCTGTAATTCCTGAATGGATTATTGAACTTCATGCTGTGAACTTACAACACAAACTTGAGAGGTTAATTCTGGAAGATTTCTTAGGAGCAACCCAATGCCTGTTTAGAAGACAATGTTCAGGTTCCTTATCAGAATATCACTGAAATTACCATTATTAATTGTTTCTCCTTCTCACTGGTACATCTCAAGTCAAAAATTGCACTAATTAAGTGGTATGAATCTGCTGGGTGAATATCCTCAGGCAAAAGTAAAATACTCTTCATTTGTTCTAGAAACCTTTATTAGTTTTTCTAACTGCCAATCACCTGAACACACAAATTAAGAAAATATGCAATTCCATGTAACAAAGACATCTTCAATTCAAACTCGTGAGCTAATGTAGTATTTTGCCTGCCCAGGGCTTGCTATGATCAATAATACACTGCTGAATCCAAATGGAATTGATTTGAATGAACAAGGCAGGGATTTAATAAATTAGAAAAAAAAAGATAAAATAGCTGGGGACTCTTTCTGTAACTTAAATATAAACCTACCGGAGCTCTTGCTTCAGAAAGGAAAAAGGTTGCTTAGATTTGCATCCCTTAATTTTCCTCTCACTGATACTTCTATAAATCAAGGGAAATTCAGAAACCCATATAAACTGCTGTCAGGAAGAACAGAATATTAAAATTGCCCATACATAAAGTGATAGCAAACAATCAGTGTTTCATTCACCTATATAAAAAGATGAAAACTCAGGGACCTGCAGTGCTTCTATGATGATTAACAATATCACTGAAGATTTTAACAAGTGAAAGAACAGAGAAGCAACAACTTTCCATGTCATTTTGCAAGCTAATGTTACGATAACCTTTGTTAGCATAACTGAATGACTGCTTCACAAAGAATTTAATATATGTAAAGATTTGGAAAAAAAGAGATTGTGATAAATGGGAATATACTCTCAGTCTTTTATTTTCTCATTTTTTTTAGTATTTTCCTGTTATTTTCCTTGCAGTATTTTGAAAAGAATTGGTTTTTCTCCTATGAAAAGCAACAGATCTAATTCCAATAGTCTCTACAGAAACTCCTAATGTTTGAGAACAATTACTAAGTTGTGAAATGCTAATGTACACAGTGTTCTTTGGCTTGAAACAGACTAGCATACAAATGCAGAATCAGTGAAATTTTAAATGGAAGCCTGACGGCAGTTTTGATCTAGGACAGACAAGAACACTCCTATTTCTGTTTGGGGAAGTTTTGCTTGGAAAGCTAATATGATCACAGCAGTGCACAACAGCTTTTAATATCTCTAGCTATTAATATTAACAAATTTAACCACTCAGAAAGTCCAACCTTATCATCAACATCCACTGAGTAATGCAAAAAAGCAAACAAGCCATAAAATCATATGCAAGAAAGACTCAGGCTGGTTCTCAATGGGAACAGTAAGAGCTGTATAAATCCTTTTATGCTAAAACCATGGGGAAGAAAATTGTATTCTTATCTCCATGTTGGCCATCCCAATATTGAATTGATGTCTTTGTCCTGCATGGAAAGAACAAAAACCTATCAGCAGCCTGTAAAACTGTTTTTCTTAGCTTGTAGCTTGTATGTCTCTGTCTACTTTGACACTGTGATCGCTTGCATGAGGCACATGCACAGCTCCTCGCCTGAGAGGCTATTATTAGTTGCATGAAATCAGTTGGAAGACTGTGTTTTCTAAAGCCTGCCCCACTTCTTAGAGTACTTAAACACGGCAGGATACAGGCTAGGAAAGTGCCAGACTTTATAACAGGTCACAGCTGTTCTTCATGCCCTGAAAGAAACCAGGCTTAAAGTGAGGAACACAAAGAGAGGAAAGGATGGGCACTGTGAGGACAGGCTCCAAGCCCTAGCAGTGTTCTATTACACAACAGAAAGGCAGCTTTAAAAGTCATCAGGATATGCAGGTTACCTGTTTTACAGACAGGTCTAAAAAAAGCCACTAATCTGAGATGTATCAGAAAGCAAACAATGACAACCTGCTTCTGGTTTCAGGTTATGTCCTGAGCAACACTGAACTTCAGCAAAATATTGGAACACAAATGTGACTCAAAACCATTGTTTCTCTTCTTTATCCTCCTGGCTTTGATGAATACTCTTATGTTGCCTCTGCTTGTTCAGTGAATTAAATTATTTTAATCTTTGTTTGGGAGGACTGTCTCATTTGTGTTCAAGAACACAAAAAAGCAACTGTGACTTGCCAGGACTAAGAACGTGCCTTTTAATTATCAATTTTGCTAGGTATTGGTGAGAATGCAATGGTCATACTAAAAAACTTGTCAGTTTATGTTATTACCAGACTATTTTGTCATTATTGCTGGAAAATTGTGACAAAGTACACAAAAGGGGAGAATGGACAATTTCATGCAAACACACTTAGCTGCAAATGGTAAAAACCAATAAATAGGAGCACAGTGTGTTTCTTATGGCTGTGGCTGCATAATGGATCAAGCAATCTCATTCCCAGGCAATGATCTGATGATGCATGTGCACTGCCACAATAGCTGCATTGAAATTGCACTGCTTAAAAACACTTTTCACAAATTTGCTTCACATAAAATATATTTGAGAGAGAACTGATTGATCTTGTGAATAGGGCTGAGTTAATTTTGAGACTTAAAATGGTTGGCAGCATTCCAAGGACAGTTAGACTCACAGATTTCTCTGTAATATTCTTATCTGTAGAGCAGTGCCAAAGATTTCTGAAACAGAAATCAGCTTCATCAGCAGAGAAAATTGCATACAGGCACTGCGATGAATACTGTTAATCAGAAAGGTGTCTGTAACACGTGTGTATCCTAAGCTGCAAAGTCAGCAGGCTGACATTCAATTGAGACTTAACTCTTGGTTACTATATTACTTGCCAGCAGGGAGAGAAAGTAGGAAAACCCTCACTAAGATGCTACTTTTCTGCCTGATCCTGTAAAATCTACCTGACTGCAATAATAACAATAACAACAACAATAATAACATGTGCCTAGAGTATTGATCTCTGTCTTTCTAAGGTTCGCAGTTTTTATTTATAACACTGCCTAACACAGAAACTTTTAAGAAACACACGAAAATAGTCTGGGCTGAAAAGTGTCCTATTAGATGATAGTGAGCCATGGGGAAGACTACGGGAATGCAAGGCTCATCTGCTAAATCCCTCTGTTCTTACAAGGTACTCTGTATAAACAGGCAGAGCTATAAGAGCTGTTTGATCCGGCAGACAGATACTCTCTTTATAATAAAGGGGCTGGAGACTCATTTGCAGATGGAAGGAATTTGAAAACTGTGATTCTCCTTCAGAAAAAAGAGAAAAAAAAATTAACCAAGCTCAAGGAGATTCTTGGGCATACCACTGATTATGCTAACAACAAAATTAAACACAGTAAAGGGGCTGCTTGTGGGCATTAGCAGCATGTTTCTTCACTTGGTTTAGACCACAGATACCTTAATGCCTCATTTAGAGTTTACCTTGGCCTTGACACATGACTTATTGAGCAGAGACAAGACCAGGGGAGAGACATGGGCAGCAGTGAATTTTGATTTTAGGAAGAACTAGCAGGCACAGATTTGTGGTCTCTGTAACTGAATCTGCTGTCATAGTAAGAGGGATATCAGCAACAGTGTGAAATGTCAGAGTGGGGAAGGGAACATGTACAAACCTACAACACCAGCCCTCCCACAGAACTGGATACTTACTATTTCCTTGTGAACAGAATGCAATTAATTTGGAACAATGGGTACAATGAACTAAGGACCTCAAAACAACAGGTGGATATTACCTGGGCAGAGGCATGGGGCAAGAAAGTCTGATCCTGTATCACTAAACATAGTAGGAGTGTTTAAATTTAGGTCAGTCGGTGCAAGCTGTGAGAGGAAAGGCTGAATGGGCCCCAGGATCCTAAATCTGTCTTGATGCCTAGTGTTACCTGTGCAGGGGTGCTGGAATAGTCTCATTTCTTCATATCTGCTCTAGTTGTCCTAGACATTCAGAATGTCTCTGAGCCTAAGTTACAGACGAAAGGAAGAAAACAGACAGCAGAAATGTTGAGCACCACTTTAGACATGTTCCACAAAATATGTTCTAATGAGGCAGGTTATAATTTAATTTTGCAACTGTAGGGATGTGAACAAATCTTTTGAGGCTTGATTCATTATGTGTGCGTAGCTTCAGGGCTCTCCATTATGTATAAGTGTGCTTACCTATGTAAAAGAAGAAAATTAAATGAGCTGTTTATGTTACTAAAACCAGAACATATTGTCCCTGAAAGGTGAAAGAACATCATCTCATATCTTGGCAAACCACATAGCTGCTGCTTTTTGGTGTCAAATTATCTGAGTGTGCTTTACTTCTCTGTGCTGTATCTCCTTTTTCTTCCTGGCAGACATCTTTGCAATTTTATTAGTATTTGCATAAGTGAATATTGTCTTGCACAATTTGTTTCTGTGTTAAGGATATCTGAAAGGGTTTTTTTGGTATGAATATGTCGAACTCTAGATTTGCTAAACAATATTATTTTGATATTTGTCCATGTATGCCAAAAGGAATTTATGCCTGTCTGTCTATGAAAAGTATTTGTGAACAGAAGATCACTCTTGAATCTTAATGTTAGCAGTAATGGTTACTTTATTAGCTAGAAGTCATAATTGTAGGAAATAAGGAACTCAGCTTTGCATGTTCTTGGTAAATAAACAATAGAAATACTTCTATATAACCTATACTGTAATGAAAGAGTATATTTGAAGAGGAATGCTTTATTAATACCCTGGCTGCTGTGTTCTCACAAAATGTCAATAATAATAATATTCGAAGACTTGGGAAGCCAAGGTCATGAGTGACAAAAATGTTAATTACCACTGCAATGATTTTTGTACCCCTTGCTTCTGTGTGACTGAAAACTCCACTATATTACTCTGCTCCTTCTCTGATAGCCTCTGGCTAGAAATTTTGGCTCTATTTCCTCTGTCTCTTACCCCTATTAGCCCTGAAGCAGCTCATATTCCTCCAGTTCTTTTTCAAGCTCCTACACATCTTATTAATAGCAACTATTCTGGCACCTGATCTTCAGATTTCTTCCTGAGCTTTACTCGTCATCAGCTTTCCCTTGTCCTCTACACTTCCAATTGCTAAAATAACACTTTAGTTGTCCTACTGTTTTCTACCAGGGCATTTGTTAGTTTCAAGCCAATTCATGTAAGTTGTTGTGTGCTATTCTGACCTACTGTCCTCTCAGCTGTAAAATAAATGGTCAGAAGAGTTAATGAGGTAAATTTATAACATTCCATATCAAAACAGACTTGTTTTTTTCCCAATTGTAAATACAAGATTTCTTGCAAGTTTTATGAGATAAAAATTAAACAAAATCTCAGTTGTTGAGCATAAAACATATCTGGGCAAGCTTCTCAGTGAAGAGTTGATCATTCTGTAGCCATTAGCAACATTTGGACTAATTTGTACATTACCTTTAAAAATAAAATTAAATAATCTAGAAAAACTAAACATAAAAAAAAAGGGTTTTGAATGAACCCCTTACATTTTTGCTGGAGTTGCAAATTGACTAGACAAGCAAAGGAGGAAGATTTGTTTATCACCTGAATTTCCTCTGTCTGTCCTATGCTCTCAGCTTACATTAGAGTCCTGGCAGCTGTTTGTGTATGCTTGAATGGTTGAAAATTTAGGGTTGAAGTTATTATACTGAATTCAGATTAGTTTCTCACTCTAATGAAAGACACTCTGCTCTAGAACTTAAATCTTCCAGTTATGAAGCAGGAAAGCTGACCATAACCAGGGTACTGAAGAGTATTTCATTTACACTAAATGTAACACTTCAACAAAAGGAAAGACATAAAAGAAAAAAAGGAATTTAAGGTAACATCTCCATGTTTTTCCCCACTATAACTCCCTAAAGATTTTAAGTTTAATGCATGGCACTTGTTAAATGGTTTGAAAAGTGAACCAAAGATATACTTGAGTGAAACAAAGTATTACAGCGACTATAAGTTTTGAACAATTAAATTCTTAACATTTCTGCAAGAAAAGTATTTTCAGTTTCACTGAAACCATAGTTACTCACAGAGTGATTAAAAGCGACAAAATTGGCGAAGTCTTTGTTCACCAACTCCTGGTTATTATATAATAGGCCTGTTTACACATTAATTTTGCAACCTGTGTTGGGGCAAATAAAAATGGCAACCTTTCTCACATATTTAATCTAGTCTGAAAGAGCTATCAAAAGACACCAACACCACACAGGGTCAGGTTTCGTGGCCACCAATAGCAGCGTGGTGCTGAATACAGATGTGCCTGTTACACACAGCATCCTGGTATAGAATGTTAATGACTTTTTACTTTCTTTAAGTGAATTATTTACTAGTCTTTAATTATGAAGAACTTCACAAGCCAGTAAACCCAAGTTCCTATGGATTCAATGAGTAATCAAAACTTGTACAATGTAAAAGGCTTAGATGAATTGAAACTTCAATGATCTCTTAGGTTTTGCTATACCATGTCAGCACCTGCCACTTCACTAGAAAAATCAAGTATTTGATGTTTCTTGATTTTTTGTAGAAATTGAGAGTTTCAGAAATCAGCATGGACAATATCAGCAGGTAGATGTTTGTGGGCATGACCACTTTGGCAGATTTTGATCTTTTTGCCTCTGCATAGTTTATTATACTGGGATTGTAGTTTCAAAATAAGAAAGGTAAGAAAGAATGTCCTCGTACGGATGAGTAATTGGCAAAAGGATAGTAAGGGAAGGTGCGAAGGGAAGTAATCAGTGGAGTTCTTCCGTAATTTATATGCTGACTTTTTTTTTGTTCAGCCACAGTCTGGAAAGGGAGAGGAGCAATGAGATGTGATAGTCTGCCAATACATAAAAGTATTCAGAGTAGCGAGGATGAGGGAAGGCATTAGAAATTAGGTCAGAAAGACCTTGTGATACAGAGTGAGTGGTCAGATAAAAATCAGATAAATCATGTACATAGTAAAAAAAGATCTCTGGCTTCAAATATAGGCGGGTGGACTCTGAGCAGAAAGTTGCCACTTAGGAGCAAGAACTTATTCCCATAAAGGTATCAACTCAATGCACTGTTTCATCTTAAAGCCACCAAATTCAAGTTTTACCATATCCAGTCACTGAGTAGTACTAGATAAAATTTAAACCACCGGTTTACATAAAACAGGATAATGGCTTTCTATTGCTCACCTTCAATGAAACAATTTACCAAATTTAACATTATTTTGTCTAACAAGCACACTCAAGTATTACAAGTTGTGCTGGAAGGGAATTAGATTTAATCTTTTATTCTCATTCTTAATATTCTACTCTAACTTTGTTAGCAATTCATTCATGCACTACCTAGGGTGCTGAGTCTGCAAGCCAGTGAGCCACTTCAGCTTGTATCAAATTAACCCTAATGAAATTGTTCAGCTTCCAGAGCAAGCAAAGCTCTGGGAAGAAAAGCCCCAGATGGAACAGAACACTGGTTCCTTTTTTCTCCGTCCATGAATACGTTAAAAGCATGTAGATTAAAAAGTCTAATTTAAGATAAGAAGGAGTTTTAAGGGGGCTTCCTATGAGGGGACAGTAGCTCAAAATGTCACAGACAAAAGGGAAATGAGATAGTGGTGCTAATATATATTTATTTCTTTCAAAAGACAAATAGCTTCAGGTACTGAAAATTCTTAGCAGAACTTTTAGCAAAATAGGCTGTTTCAAAGTGAAGGTGAAATATTAGTACACAGAAATGAAATTGTCATTAGGCAGCAATTTCCGGTTGTGTCTTCTAAAAAGACCTGCCATATCTAAAATGGAAAAACCAGCACAATAAACTCCTTTCCACCTATACTGTAGCTAGCATAGTGCCCTATTGATCCATGCAACCTATTAGACACATATTCCACCCCTTCATCAGGAAGGATTCAAGACTTGTTTGAACTGTATGTGCAAGGTTTAACCAACCTATTTGGCTAACTTTGTAACTAATTGCTGCTGTCAGAATGGCACCAGCCACACTGGAGCATGTAGCAGATCAGATGAGAGGGGTGTCTTTGTACCATCAAAAAACTCAGCATTGCTTTTAACTCTCCAGATTTTCTAGTCCTGATGCATGTGATTGCAGAGTCACATCTTAGTTTGCCTAGATATCTGATAAGATTGATACCAGAAAGGATCTGGCTAACACCCAAGTTTTTGGCAGGAATAACAAGCACTGGCTTGTGTGCTTCAATGCAGTTTGTTCCCAAAAACTATAACCTCACAATCTGTAAAAACACGGCTGTTCTGAGGTTTGTACTGAGCTTTACTAAATGTGCAGCCAACCTATAACAAAGCCTTGGTTACTTAGCTTCTGTGCAGCCCTGCTGCAGAAGAATCTGCACTTCTATCTTCCCCGTGTAAGGACACTTATACCTGCGACAGATGTTGATGTTGTTGGAGAAATGACACTCCAAAAGTCATCACAGATTTTAACTGAATCACAGGTGGTTTTCCCTTGTTCAGGAGAAGGCTGTCCATGGCAGCACTGATGTAACAGGAACTAACTTTATAGGGAAAAAGCAGATTTCTGGTTTTGACAAGGTTTTGGCTGACTTATTGATTACCGGAATATTTTCAATAAATGTTTTTTCCCCATTTCCCCTCCCTTTTTTAAAAATAAAAAATCTGGAAACACCTTTAAAGCATGTTCCAATTATGTTTTTAAACTTTGGATAAAAGCAGAGGCTGAGACAGCTAAAACATTACAAGATCACACTGCTAATTTCAAGAGCAAGTGAAAACCCAGCACCTTATCTGGGGCTATTCCGGTACTTGGATTTCCAGTCCTGTCACTGGTGGCCTTTCGATGCTGTTGGGAATGTGAGTGTCGGTTAACATTTGGCTGCAAAACGTGCTCATGGCGTTTGCGAGAATTAATGCTGTTTGGACTTTTTTTAACAAAAGGTTTGTTTTTAAAAAAACCAAAAAAACCACATCCAAACCAGCTACAAGGTACAAAGGGGGGGGTGGGAGCAGTTCTCGCTCCCACGAAGGGATTTTTTAGAGGTCCGTTCAGGGAAACCTCTGGAAGAACTCCACCACAACGGCATGCCGTTGCCAAGCCGTCCTGCGCCTCCCGCTGGATGCCTGGGGCGGGAGGGGCTCTGCCTGGCCCCGCGGATGGAGCCCGGCTGCCAGGCCCCGCTC
>VZTZ01025479.1:1017437-1222075 GCA_013400955.1 Drymodes brunneopygia
GCCGAGCTTAGCTGTTTCTCATAAATAAAGCGCAGCAGGGGCATGATCTCGTGGCTGACCTGTTTTCCTGACCCTCACTGATCTTCGCTGCCCTCCAGCTTGGCTGGCTGGAGCTGGGGCCAGCAGAGGCTTGGAAGCTCGGTGTCAGTCGCAGTGATGTTAGGAAGCAGATGCCGTCATGCTTAGCCGCAGTTAGTGAGACGAAAACTACCGTGTATCTACGGCTGTCAAGGATTTACTGTCTGTTGGTCTGTGAGCAGCCACATCCATGTTCGCATACCCACTTCTCATGGAGTCCCTGTTCATGTGAATCGAGGCTGCCTGCTGTACCTGATAAAACACAAGTGCCGTAGTGCTGTTTGTCATTTGTCTCTTTTCCTTATTTGTAGAGGCTACTGAAAAAGGTGATAACTGAAGAAATGGGAAAAATACATTTATTGGTGTATAAACAAAGGAATTAGTGATTTATATGGGGGGGTGTGTGAATCACTTTCTATGCTGTGCAGTGAATAAATGTCATAATTCTGTCTGCTTGAGTTTATAAAGCCAAAGCTGGAGATATCCTTCAAGCCATTCTGTTTTAGGAAACCTTGGGATCTTGAGTGGTTTTTCCTACTGTCAACGGAGTAATTTGTTCGAGATCCACAAACAAAGGCAGGATCTTTTCTCTCTTGTTTTGGAAGCTCTTCTTCCCAGCTGAGCTTTATATTAATCCAGCCTGGTGTCCTCTGCTTGGCACAGCGTTCAGTAATTCAGACTGTGATTTACAGTGTTGCAAACATGCATGTTCTGCACCGGGCAGAATACTGGCATCTCATCTTTATTAGGATGACATTTGTCTCTTGGGAAAGTATATTCATCAAATCATCCTAATAGCAGTGTTCCTTGTGGCTCAGCAAAAACGGCTTCGGCAAAGAAGTTACGAAGAGTAATTGGGAACTCTACAAATCTTCAAAGTCTTTACACCACTGACATAGTTCACTTGCTGCATGTTCTAAAATGGAATATTTGCATTCACCTGGAGAAAAGGTTTGAGTTTCAGGTCCCTGAGATGGTGTCCATGTTTCTGTGAAATCATATATATGTTTGCTGGTCAAAATAGTGTAAAATATCATGAAAGCATTTATGTTTTTTTTTTCCTTTCTAAGCACAAGTGTTTCAATTTGGTTTAGGTGATCTGGTGCTTTATTCTAGTGAAGAATTTTGCTTTCTTTTGATAGCACCACTTGTTCTGTTTCAATATGGCTTCATAAAATGAATTTATGTTTGCTCCATGGATGCATCAGTGCTGCATCTAACAGGGATGTTGGAGCAAAACTCCCACTAGAAGAAACTGCTTGTCTGAGGCCTTGAGGCCTCTATAAAGTAACAGTCAAAGTTGCTTCTGCAGGGTTTGCAGTTCTCAGTTTTGGAGAGCAAATCCTGGGGAAGGAGAATGAGATATGGCCTCCTCCAGATGAGTTGCCAGAATTCAGGAAGCCACACTGGTCCATTGTGTGGAGCATGCTGGGCTGGTCAGACACTGACTTGTGCTGGTCTTGGGGAGGGGAGAGATGGATGGGCTGTCACCCGTTTTTGGGAAAGGGAGTTTGAATGGGAGAATGCTGGCTCAGCATGGAGCATTTCATGTCTGCCTGCTGGAAATGCAACAGTTTGTGTCCCCTCCTTGCCCCTCCAATCCTGTGTGCTGCCATCCTCCATTGCCACTATGGGTTTTTGTGATGGGGGGCAGGAAAGGAGAGAGAAGGAAAGGATGCTGAGCAAGTATGTCTGAACTGGGGAGAAGAGATATGCATTTTATCCTTAGTGATGTTTGGGAGTGCAGGGAAAAAGCTTGAGAATTATAATGAACTAAATGATGTAACAAAAAAGAAGATCCTTTCCATTTGATCAGAATAGGACCTTTTTTTTTATTTTTAAACTGGCATCCCCCCCAATTCTGATACTTCGTGCTATTAATCCTAAAATATCCAGAAGTCTTTGGCAGCAGTGGATCCATGCCTAGCTTTTTGTGCTATAGTTGCTGAATTCCTCATAGTTCTTTTGTATTATTCTTCCCCAGGCAGGAAGACTAGTTTGATTTTTTTTTTTTAATCTTTATTCTTTACGTTTAAATTTGTTCTGGCTTAACCCACTTCTGAATATTTAAACTGACTTCTGCATCTCCATCATTATCATAAATGCATGTTACAACAACCAGAGCAAGTAGGGTAAATCCAGTACTTCAGGTACATTTTATGTGGAACTGTAGCATATTTTTGCATTCAACTAACACTGAGACTCTTTCATTTTCTTGAAGCCTTATTCCACCTCTGAGGAAGGTAATTTTTATTTTACTGTTAATGTAAGATGTATAGAAAATTTAAGAAATGCACATGGGTTTATGGAGAGTTGGATAATACCTCAAGAGACTCTCAGAATGGATTTCCTGCATTTAAAATTGTGCTGTTTAGGTAGTAGATTAAATACATTAACATTTAGGTGATCTCTGTTCTCCACTTTTAACAACAGATCTGCAGTTTAGTGGGCAAACATTTGGAATTCACTGTAACTCTTTTCAAGGTGGTTCCTCTTTGGAAGCCATGATGTCTGCTTTGAAATTTTGGTGTCTTTTTTATTAAAGGAGAATTCCTAGTAAGAGGTACTACTCTGTGTGCAATGATGATGTTTCTTATTAGACACAGAGAATCACATCTCTGTGTATAGGCTGTAAAAGACCAGTGATTGTAAAGCACTGGCGTTTTTGAAACAAGTAACCAGTCTTTGCATGTGCATTAGTGAAAACAAATAATGTAAGAAAACTCTTACAAATACTTCTCTGTGATGTGTAAGATGATAGAAGTATAGAAGTATGGATGATACACACATATATATTTGCAAGATTTGAGCCTGAAAAAGAAAGTAAATTCTATTGAGAACCCTAAAAGGAAGGGAAAAGTGTATTCTGGTGAAAGAAAATTTCATGATTCAATACAAACTTTGTTTTTTGCAGGGGCAGCAGGATTGTGACTTGCATTTACACAGTCAGCAACTGGAAAAATGCCAGATTCTGAAAGTAATTTGGTATCTTCACATGAGCATGTTATAAAAGGTACTTCAGTCTTGAGTGAAATGAAAATTTCAGATGAAAAAGGATCAGTTGAAAAAAGAACAGTGACTCATATTGAGAAGAATGGCTATCCTGACTCCATATACATGAATGCAGCTAAGATTTTTCAGGGCATTCGTACTGAAAAGAATAAGGATACAATCCTGGTGCGGTATGGCGATACCTCAGAATCTCCTGTGATGACTTTTAAAGATGAGCAATCCAGGCGTGTATCTTATGAACTGGCTTTCAATGCTCTAAAATGTAAGTACAAAACTTAGCCAAGAACTGCCAACAGAAATGACGCAGCAGAGAAAACATGGAAAAACAAATGTTCAGTGTCTGCCTGACAGCAGAGATCTGGGGAAATTTTTGTTAAGCTTCAAGTTATTACAGAATCACAGATTCACAGAATATTCTGAGTTGGAAGGCATGTACAAGGATCATCAAGAATGGCCCATAAGGGGATTGAATCCACAACCTTGGTGTCACTAGCACCCTACTCTGACCAACTGAGCTCATGTCAGGGTTCTTTTAGGATCCTAATTATTGATGAATATATACATTTACTAAACTACTCATAACCCTCAAATATTTAAATATAGCGAAGTATTATTAGCATTTGTGAAATCAAACATTTAAACCCTATACTTTTTCATGTAAATGAATTCCATAGGGTTGCTACTGTTGGTGATTGAATTTGCCCTCAATTTTGATGATGTTTAAAATTACAGGTTAGAGACTTACAAGGTTTACTTCCATAGAATCTTGTAGAAGTGGCATAATTTGTCAACATTTTCTCTTTTTTACAGATCAAGGTCTTCTTGAAGAAATGTTGGTAGATAGTAAAACTTACCCATGCTACTCAATAGTAAGTGAACATTTTTGTGAGGAATTTTTATTTTCTGTGTTGATATAATCAGTACCTTTTCTGAGGATTCTACAACATTCTTCAAAACAACCTTTGTTGTTTTGAACTACATGACAGCCTTAGACTGAAATATTGCTGACCTTTTTACATAGTTGTCTAAAACATCCATTTCCGAAGTACGTTGTGAGATTCTGTTGCTGGGAATCAAAACCTTCAAAGGAAGAAGGTGGGAGAGCGAGCCATGAACTTTACTGCAACACAGTTCTTGCTCAGTGTTATTGTCCATGTCCATGTGCTTTCCTTCCCAGCTGTGTCCCCTTGTGAGCAGGGGAAAAACATGTTTCCTTCCTATCCCTGGGAGCTGGGAAACATGGAGTGAATTCCATCAGACAAAAAATGCATTGATCCCATGTTTTATTTCCTGGGCAAATGGTACTGTATACAAATACTGTACTGGCAAAAATTGGTCCAGTTTACTCTCTCAACATGCTTTCCTGATTTGACATGGAAAGAGATTCTAGAACTGGCAGAATATTCTGCTGTTCCTTCCAGTTTTGTCTTTAATGCCTTTGAAAATTTCAAGATAAACTTGAGCTGATACTGTTTGTGGAGGTTGATGTGAGCAGGCAAATGATCTAACGCATTTATTTGTGCCTTGTTTTTGTAAGGAAATAAGACTTCTGTGCTAACATTTTATGTTTGGCTGTATTTCCCTAATAACTTGAGTTTTCTAACTAATTTTGGTCATATTTGTGAGAAGGTGAGAATTTTAGAAGGCACAGTAAATGTAAAATTTCATGTAAAGAGGTAGGCAATAGTAACTGAAGTGCAGTAATTATTGTTTTTAAGCAGGAGATGCTCCCTAGTTTGAACACTTAGAGGTTTTATATATTTCCCAAAAGCAGAAGGGTTATTATGGCTGAGTGTATGGGTTACTACATATGGAAGAATCCCACAAGAGAGGAATTGATAGATAAAAAGCTTTTGTTAGCTTAGCTATTTAACAAAAGACTTTATGAAGAGAAAATAATTGCAAAGTTTCAATTCTGATAACATTAGGAGTTCTTAAAATACAGTATTTTATCTGTGTGCATGGAGAATGTTTTTAATTTTGATAATCTAAATAACTTGTAAGTTGTGTATTTGAGTTTTCCAAAAAAACTTTTTAGCAAAAGTGTTTTATTAAATCTCCTCAAGTAATTACTTTCATATTCTTACAAGTAAGTATTTAAGGGTTTTTAATGCCGTTTACATGGGCGACTGCTGTTTGATATGGATCATTTGCAGAAGTAAGGCATGCTTTGGGTCACTTTCTCTATCCAGTTGCTATTCTTTTGCAGCCAGATGAGTTAACCAGCTTGCTTGTTGTGATGCTTTTTGACCTACAAGACCGAAAGTTTAAAAAACGAAAGATTTTTGATGAAGAAGAACTTGTAGCAGAAGTTCAGGAAATAGAGAATTATTTATACAGGTATATGTGCAAAGAGCTATTTTTTATTGATATAGATTAGCAAAAATGAAGATTTGTATAATCAGTGCTTTTTAAAGGTAATTATTAAACGTGTTTCATCTTTAAATCTTGTGGGCTTTTTTTTTTTTTAAATGAGAGCTTAGTTTGGAGGCAAATGTTCATATTTATATAGTTCTGAAAAGTACAGATAAGAAACCATCCTTATATTGTGGATTATTTTTCAGGCATCTTATCTTATTTTGGCATTGTTGAGACTTTCATGCAATTCTAGGAAGGAAATTAAATATTCAGTAAATATTCATAAATGCAAGTGTAATAGAATCAAGAAGTCATGGAATGGAATAACATCTGTCTGTTTAGCAGTACTTCTATGAAAATTAGTTAAATATTTATTATTTTAAATAATTAGAACAAAAAACCAGAATACATAAAATAAGCATTTTAATATTTATTATTTCCTCCATCAGTCACTTGATGAACTCAAAAGGCATTTATTAGACAAAATTGTGTTGCTGCTGGATTAAGAATGCCCCAAAAAGTTCATGAATCTCTTAAAGTGCAAGGTATTTCTGGAGGGCAGTAAGCAGTATACCTGATGTAGTTCACCAGCAGTTTTTATTTACTTTGAATTATCATGTATCAGGAGTATGTGGGAAGCAAAGACTGGAAATATTTTCTCTAACATTTTCATGTAGTAATAATAAAAGTGACTCCTGGTTGCCATCATACTTGTATTGTTTCTGTACGTGTTTAGCAGCCAGCTTTCATCAAATGCTCATTCTGCACATATATGTATTTACATTTTCAAACATGTAAATGAATCTGATAGTTGTATTCCACGCATTACACTTCCAAAACATACTGAGATTTTTTTTAACTGTCTGAGGAAATGGATGTATTTGAGAGTCACCCATTATAATTCCAGTCCCAACTGCATTTAAATAAAATAATCTTAGCTGTTGACTACCACCTTGCATTTACTGTTGTCTGGGGTAGAAAATGTTCTGTAACTGTATTTCCTGTTGCAGCTTGCAGAATAAGATGTCCCTTTTGGATTTCATTTCTGAGCAAGATGGTATTGTAACAGAAGTGTTGCATGCTAGTAGCTGATGAAAATGTATAAAATTTATTAAACTTGTGACTATGTTTTTTACAGTTGTAAGAACAAATTGGCAGGTGCACTAGCACGATGTCGCATCAAATATGATGCTCTTTCAATTGAATACTTAATGCCAGAAACCATACGGAAGCATGAACAAAGAGCTTCTGCTTTACCTGTCTGTGTTTGGATAAACACATTTAAAATCAGGTAAGGTCTTTAAAGTATCTTCTGATATTGATGTTTTTGCATATAAAATGATATAGCTTGCGACATTCTTGTTTTAGAATTCCCAGGTTATATTATTACCAGTAATTTAAAATTCTTACAGGAAATTCTGCTTAGTCCAGTGCTATTGTGCTATATTTTTTGGTAGTTTTTATATATTGCAGTAGTGGTATTTATACACTGTTTTCAAACAACACTTCTTACTATTCTGTTGCTTCTGTGGGTCTTTCACCAAATAAGAGAGGAAATAAAGCTAGAAAAAAAACAGGTGAGTAAACTTGGTAACAAAAAATAAGAGAAAATGTCTTTAAAAGTGGGTGTATTAATGTAAACCATAATCTTGCCAAAGGGTGTTAAGACACAGTACTTAAACCTGCTGTTTATTCTGTAAGGATAGTGTAAACTTAAGATACACTATTAAAAATCCTTCTATTCTGTAGGCTAATAAATAGGTAACACTGGTGTTCCCAGTTGTATACTAACTGACACATGAACCATACCAGATTATCCTGTTATCTTTTTGTTAGACAGGTAATCCATTTTATAATGTTTTCAAGAATTTTGTTTTATTACTCTTGTCTTGGACCAATGTCCAGTGCTTAGGTTATAGTCTCTTCAAGATAATGTATCTTACTTCGGGTGTAATTTTAGAACCATTAAATAAGACTGAAATAAAAGCTGCTGCATTCATCCCACATTTAATGTACCATATAAACCTACGGCACTGTCTGAAATAGCATTTCAACAATCATCTCTTGCTATATATACCTTTAAATCTTTATGATATTTGAATTGCTAACCTCAGCACTTATACCTTCATTACATTTACACAAGGATTCTTTCACTATCAGCCATTAAAATTATTGGTGAGTTGGGCTAGATTGAAAGCAATTGAAAGAACTAAAGCATTCCAGCAGTAAATTTACTACAGTGTCTCCTGAGCACACAGACATTTCTGTTTTGATGCTTTGAATCATCTTCTGGAGACACATACTTCTTCCTTAATCAATTGTGTCAGACTTATTAACTTAATTGTTTCAAACCAGAACTTACATGCCTAAAGTAGAGTAAGTTTCTCTCCTGCATTAGACAGTATGGCATTTTATACCTATATATGTATGGATATGGATACACATACATTAACAGAAGTAAATAATTTGTATAATCAATGTGAACTATGTTGCTTAAGTAACTCTTGTATATTTAATGGTCAGAGTTGTATGTTAACAGCCTTGAAGATGTTATCAGACATTTGGAGATGAAAGGACTCAGAAAGGTTGAATCTGTGTCAGACTTTGACCATTATACATATGCTGTGGACCAACATTGCCATGATGTATTGGTTTTTCCTTCCTCTTTGAGAGAAGAACTGCTTAATTTAGATCTTTTTGCAGATTGCAAACTCTTATTGCAGGTGAGTTGATGTTCAGCCTTGAGTCAGATGATCTGCAAACTGAAGTAATTGCTTTGCATTAGAAAGAGGTTGTGTATTGTGTGAGTCTTCTATTAAATTGATCAGCAACAAACTCTCATAAGGTTTTGGACATTTGTAATAATTAGGTTACAAACTGACCTGCTTACTAAATTTAGCACACAAATGTCAATGCTTATAATTGATTGCTACAATTAAGTAAGTAGAATGTTTTAAATTTAATCTTAGAGCTATTGAACTAAATACAAAAAGTGGTCAAAAGAGGCAGTCTCACTTCTGAAAATGTGAGCAAAGTTTCAATATAATTCCTTATGCTTTCCCCCAGTTGGTAGATAGTGGTATGTTGTTGTAATATTTCTTCCTCTTCACATGCATATTTGTGATGGAATGATCACACTTCTTTATATTTTGTGCAGTGTGATTCCTTGATCTCCATAACTCTCACTGGTCTTCTTCCTGACTTGCCATCATTAGACTCCCCAGTGAAATTTGATGGGAGGTTTCTGTTCTAGAGTAGTAGTTTGCAGTAACCATGCAACAGCACAATCAGGAATTGTATGAACTGTCTGATGATTCTTGAGTGCCTAGCAGAAACATTTCAACCAGCATTTTCACTAGATGCTTAGCACTGTCTGAAAACTTTAGCCTCAAAATTTATTGCCCAACTTAAAAAGTGATTCAGTATTCAATATTCCATTTCAGTATGTAGATTTTAAATAGAATACTTACAGAAAAGAACTATACATGACAGCCTATAGTAATGGGAACAAATTCTGAGTATTACTACTTAAAACTATTCAAAATGAGTAAATATAACCATCAAAACCTCCATGTCTTTGGTGAGGTAGGGTGGTGCTTGAATGCTGTGTGTACTTAGACAATGATGGGAACCTAAAGTCTTAGCACTTTCTTTTTCCCTTTCCATTTATCATCAGTTTGTCAAATCTGGTGCAAGACCTGGTATCTGTGGTCAGTATCTTCACTCCTTGCCTTTTTAAGTAATTTGATAAAGTTTTCTCTTAATCACCAGTGGTACAAGAGCATTTGTGGAGCAGTCCCTGTGTTTTCTGCATTCCAGACTGCCTCTCTGTTCAAATTTCAGCAAAACCTTGATCTTTGATCTGCAAGGGCAACATTTCTCATGTAATTATCATCAAGAGCTATGTGAATAGTTTTGCATTTCTCTGTTAAGCTGCCTCAGAGGATGAATTCTGCCTGAATTTTGGCCTATGTTTGTCTTTCCTGGAACAAGCTCTTGCTAGGAGTTCCTCCTTACTTTCTTTTCACCTATAGATATTATGCTTTTTAATGTATTATTTAGAATTAAGTTATTAAATGTAATGACTGCTTGGTTTTGTAATTTATTTAATTCTGTATTAGCAGATATCCCTGATTAGTTTTTTTTCTCCCTTCTTTCCCATTTTCTATGAAAACAATGAAATACTTTCCTAGTCTGGAAAAGAAGGTTGCCATTCAAAGAAACCAAAATAACTGGTCATACTTAATTTTTGCGTCATTGTTTTGTAGGATAAGTCTCGCAGCCTTGCTGTACACTCTGCACGGGCGCTGTTGAGTGAAGGTGGTGACATCATAGTGGCTCACGTAGGTTCCCATCTGACCATTGCCCACATGTCAGTGCTGACAAAAGACAGCAAATCTGTAATTTTTGTTTGTGGTGTGAAATCTTCAGCAAAAGAAGAACTGAGGAACAGTTTCAGTCATATAGGATGTAAAAGTAGGTGCTAAAACAGTCAGTATTCAAAAAGTATTGTAATACAGATGTTTGTGATATCTGTAAAGATGGACTAATTATATCAGAATTCAGAGATCCTTTCTTTGGAGACATGGGGATGGCAGTAACAAGGTGAGCTGATAGCTCTTCAGCTACAGTCAAGTTAATTGCAGTCTAACCGTATCATAGATGCAAGCTCCTGAAATGTTGGTGCATTTCTCCATAGAAGTAGCTTCTACATAGCAGTTGGTGTAGCTGGTAGCTGGGAACTTTTGGTGTTTTGGCTGTTGCTTTCAGTCTGATTTCCAGCTGTTTGAGAGTGTTAATCCAAAACACATGCACTTGTCCAGTTTACCTGGAGGACACAATCAGGACAGAATGCAGCAAGACTGCAACCCCACTAATTGTCTTTTGAGTGGAAGATGCAGCCCTTCAATCTGTTTGTAATACATAGGCCATACTTTGGAGGATCTGAATCTAGCAGGCTCTAGCTCTGTCAAATTCTGTGTAATACAACAGCCTCTTCACCTATATCACCTGTAAGCAGGCTTGCTCGCTGTCTGTGTTGCGTTTTTCCTGTTTTTCAGACATTCAGATGTTATGTGAAGACTTTACTGAGCTTGAACCAAAGGACCCAAGACTTGAAAAGGCAAAAGTTATTTTGCTGCTACCAGAATGCTCTGGACTGGGTGCTGGTGATCCAATGGAGCTTATTTTAAGTGAACACAGAGGTAATTTTTGATACAATATCTAGCTCATGCTTTCTGGTAGAAATAGATTCAAGTGTGGTCTAGACACTGTAGGTGCTTCAGTAAATTGTATAAATTTATTTTAAAAACCTTCCTTATTTCAATTGCTATAAAGTGTATATATTAACTTGCATAATTCTGTGACTGCTTCAAGTTGATAGTATGAAAGTTTGAGGGTGATTCTGGGGAGCAGAGTGTGTATAGCTTATTTTTAAGTAAAAAGACTAGAGGCAGAAAATTTATTTCAAGATACCAACATGTATATAATTTTCTATTTGATTACATTTCTTTACTGACTGTTTGTGTAAGTCCTTTTACTGTACAATTCTCAATGACTAGAAGAAAGTAAGAGGCCCCAGTAATTCCAGGTAAAGGAATAAAGCAAATAAATCAGGCACTCCTTGGTATTCTAATTTGTATAACCTACCTTCCCATTGCACCAGTAACAATGAGGTCTGCTTCTGCAAACAACTGAATTTTCAGACACTAATACAAATGGTAAGACTAAATTTACTGCTCTCTGCTTTTAGATGTAGGATTGCTACGAGACCTTTACCAGGGATTTGTGTCTGAGGATAAACTCAGTATCCTTGCTGAGAGGCAGCTTAATGAGTTGATTCATGCACTGAAATGTAAGTGTGCCAGTTCCCCGATTTCTGGGAAGACTTTTCACTATCAATTCCATTGTACTATCACCACTTTTAATATAGTTAAAAATACACCTATTACTCTATTAACTAACAATAAGCATGCAACCAAACCCCCGGGATAATGATTTCCTCCAGTCTGAAGGTGTTTCTCTGTCCTAGTATCCACCAGCCATTAATACACTAGTCTTCAGTATTGTGTAGAGAACTGGCTTATGGCTTAGTTATACTCTGCTTTGGAAATTCTGCAAATGTAGTCTGACTCCATCTGCATGCTGCCCCTTTTTTCCTCTCCTTTGGTAGCTGCATGGAAAGACTGGAGACAGCTTTGACTTTGTGATGAAATCTGCAAATGTTTGAAAATATTTTAATTATTTTAAAACACTAGAGATCAGGAAGCAAAAGTGACATAATTTTATGATGCTTTTAATCCTTACCAAACCACTGTCTGTAAGAAGAACCTGAAGAGTAAAAAAGTTGTTGTGTTTTGCTTTGTAGTTAACAAAGTACAAGCTATCGTTTATTGCACTTGCTCAGTTTACCCAGAAGAAAATGAACTTGTAGTAGAAAAAGCACTGGAATCTGGAGTGGAGGGAGACAAAGTACCACGATATAGGTACAGAATGATTAGTTTTATCTATGGAAAAATTAAAGTATGACTTCAAATTGTAACATAATTCTTATCCTAGACTGATACATATCTTGCATGAAATTAAAATAGCTTTTGCGGCCTTTCATGCCATTCTTTCTGTTCATGAGAGTACTTAGCAGTATTCTATTGACTTTTTAATCTTATATTTTTGTTCATCTGAAATTAAGATGAGAGGAAAGCATCACTGGTTGGAAATAACATTCTTCAGATAGAGCTATTGTTATTATTGTATCATTATTCAGAGAATGAAACAAACTTGCTAGCATGCTCTCTGCTTCTGATGTAGAATGATCAATTTCAAAGGAGAAAGAAATTAAATCTTAAATTGTAAGAATAATACAGAAAAATAAGAACCCTTGCTTGTAGGATTGCTCGTTGCTGTATTCAGATGATTGACTTTTGGGAAGGACAGCTTACAGTAAGAGATCATCCTGTGCAATCATAGCAAATACAAATATATATGAAAAAAAATATGTATGCCGTATACTTCATATATATATATGTATATATATGTTATAACCTGTTAGCTGTCATCCCTGTCAGCCAGAGGAATTGTTAAAAGACTGATGCGTATTTTCTGGATTTTCCTTTCAGGCACAGTAGATAAATGCAAACAGTTGGCACTCAATTGCACATAGATACAATAGTAGATTACAGGATGGAGGTTTAAAAGAGTTTATGTTGTAAAAAGCATTGAAGAGCAATACTGTACTTTTAGATTTTATATTTCCTTAGTTAATGTTAATAGCCTGGCTATCAAAGGGAAAGGTATTGTGGCTCAAGATATTCAGTGTAACTAACTTTTGCATGATTAAAATGGTAAATATTAACTGTCGCCAGTCCAGAGAAGGTTTGAAAGTTGTATGCTATTCATAAGACACAGTGCAACAAAATGTATATTTCTCAGAATTCACTGATAGAAAATAGCAGCCTGCTTGATTTTTTTTACAGTAAGTGGGATGGGATGAAATCAGGGTATGTCTTGCCAGTGATGGTGTGATAAACCAAAAGCATTTATGGACTCTTGCTTGTGTTTTCCTTTGGAATTTGAAATTTTCTGGTGTCTGTCTTGACCTCTGTGCAGCTATTACTCTATGGGGAGAACTTGGGGGACCTTAGAACTAATGGTCTCCAAATTAATTGAACATGAATAATATAAATTCATAACATATAAAAGAATTTTTACTTTAAAAACAGGTTCCTGGAGCTTTAATTATTTTATAAAAAATTCTCCCTTGTGTAAAGCACCACCCTTTCCCACAAAGCCAAACCAAAATCTGTTCACTGTTTTGCAGAAGCATCATGAATGTTGTCAAACCACCAAATCATACTTATACTTTCAAAAAGGCAATCTTGGATGGTAAGAAAAGGAGAATTACATTAGAATTTTTTCAGGCTTGAGCGAATTTCTGACTGAAGATTGATTGAGCTTCATAAATGACAATTTCAGATTCAGTTCCTCCTTCACTGTCATGGAGTATCTTGGATGTTTTATCACAGTTCTTGCTACAATAAAGCTGCTGGTAACCAGCATGAACAGAGCAGTAATAGAACACCATAAATAAAATATACAGAGTGATTATGCTTAAGATGAGTGCACAAGCCATTTAAGATGCATGTACTACTTACAAAAATTCCTTTTACGCTTTCCTTAGAATGAATTATAGAACTTATTTGACTAAAACAGTGCAGTGTAGAATGAAAGGCTGTTGCAGAATGACTAGCTCCCGTGTTCACAGTAGTGTCTTTGAGAGACAAGTCATAATAAAGCATCTTATATGATCATCAAAGATCTACTGAATATTAATTCCTTTTTCCAAGAAAATGGAGGACTTTCGGGAAACTCTTACAACAATCTTGCTTATGTGCATTTTATCTTTTGAAACTACTCCGTAGTGCTGAAGTGGTGCCAAACAAAATAAGGCTCTGTTGGAGTTTGGGGTCACACAGCTCGTCTTAGGCTGTGCAGTTTTAAGGATGATTTCAAACATGTTCACACTGGCTAAGCTGAGCTTACCTTCAGGATTTGACAGACAGCTTCACCTAAAGTAAGGGTATACATGGCAAATAGGTGTGTATAGAGAGGAGTCTAAACTACTCATGCATTTCCCTTTGGCCTATCAAATTTGAATTAATTTCTGCATCATTTTTCATTGAAGGGATTCCTGGTGAACGGTAACTGGTATACATCAGTAAAAGATTACCACTGGTTTTTTTTTTCATTAAATAAACTGATCTAAAATCAAAAATCTGTGTCATAAGACATGACAGTTTTATTTAGTGATGTGAGGCTTGTAGCCCATTTTATCAAGTTCCAAGAAACATAGAAAAAAAATCCAGATTGTGGTAAGAACTTGAAAACAAACAGTTTTGCAGACTTCCCATTAAAAATGAACTAGGCAGCTGAATCAGGATAGTGCTTTCAAATATTGAATAAATTTCTCTGTAACCATCTTTGAATAAAACTCTGTTGCCAAGAGGGTTAGTGGAGGATTAAGGAGTAGGACTCCATCATACAGTCCTCAGTGAAGAGGAGGGGTTTATAACTACAAAAGGACATCTTGACAGTGTTTTTCTGTACGGAGACAACTTAGTACTAGTTTGCCAGACTTACAAGCCAAATCCTTTAGACCGCTTTATAACAACCTGGCATTCCTGGAATACAAGAACAGAAGAGGCTAGGTCTTCCATCCCCACTGACACACTGCAAAACTGTCAAATTGGAGAAAAAGCACTCAATTAGAAAAAATAGCAAATTTTTCTAACCTAAGATTTTTAGCTTAGATAGATATTTATTATGAACATATATAACTCAAAGTCAACACCTCTACAATTTCTGCAAGCTGCTTAGTGTTTTCAGACCATTCCCGAACTTCAGGGACAACTTGATAACAATTGCACACCTGAGAAAGAACATAGTTTTTCATTGTCTGATTACGTATTTATTATCTGGTGATTAATATATTTACTAATTGGGGGAAAAAAGGAATTGTTAAAAAAAAGGAAAAAACCCAATTAATTTTAAAAAGGTGAATTCTCATGCCTTTCTTGAATTGCAGTTTTTGAAAATATGATAAAGCTATGTTATTGAAAGATATAATTAGAAAATTACTTTTAATGTATCCTTGTTTATTTCCTTTTATAGTCTTAAATATTTTCTGGTCTCCCATTTCTTTTTTACAGGCTTATTCCTTCTGTTTTTAATACTTGCTCTCAGCCAGAGGCTTCCACTGGAGCGTTTTTCAAAATGGAGCCATCAGAAATTTCCGGTGGTTGTTTCCTAGCTGTTCTAGAGAGAGAGGTAAGCTACAAAAATTACCATTTAAAATCACTTCACAGAAGATGAGTACTGCAATTTTCCACAGAAGAATAAAGAAAATGGAACATTTGGAATAAAGTTCCTGGTTGCTCTTTAGTTGTCTTTAGACCAACGGACAGCTGAGCAGTTGAAATGTGCCAGTTCTGGAGTTTTATGCTGAGCACAGCTTTACAAGGTGGGTCTGTTCTTCTGGAGGTGTTCATGATCAGAACATGCCCTTGATCCAAGTTAGTGCCAGCAACATCTAGAGGAAATATATTGCTGTTATAACACTTTGGAATGAAATACACAGCTTGATTGGAGTCACAATAAATGGTGTCTAGTAAATATTTGTTATATGTGTCACCAAGATTCCAGTATCAAAGCAGACAAAATCTTCGTCCCTATGAGTGACACCATTATAATTTGAACAAAATAGGTATGAATATGTTTCCTTACCAAACTCAGGCATATGCAAATCTGGCTTGAAAGGCAGGGGGCTTTTGCTGAGTAAACAGAAAAGTCTTGGCATGATTCCTGAGGAAAGGCCTGCAAGGGCTAGTTTGCATCTCTGAGCATCAACATTTTCCTCTTGTCTCTGAGAAAAGCACAGATTTTTTCTACCAAAAGAGGAAGGGGTGTAGGGAGGAACTAATTAGAATTTCATTGTAAATTAAAGGTAAGAGATCTTACTTGGTTATTTGTACCATTTTCTGTCATACTGCAATTACGGCGCTTGAAAGAAGCTTGCCTCTTGGGGGAAGTTAGAAGATTTTATTAAGAAAATTACATATGAAAAGCCTTTCAAGTTACCTATTATTGACCTCTTTCTTTACAATATTAAGTATTTTTAACTTGGTCGGAATTTTAGTTACTCATGCTATGTGCATCTCTTTACCATATTGTCTCTCTCTAGAGAAACAAACACTTTTGTTGCAGGTAGTTAATTCAAGTAATTTTTTGGGGTCAAATTCTAATACAAAGAAGCAATTGCTCCAATGGCCAATTTTTAGGTAATTCAGGAAATGAACGTTTTCCACAAAGTAGAAAACGTGTACTTATAATTTAAAGTGAAATTCCTTGTTTACAGAAACCTTCTTAGCTAGTCGTAAATAGTTTCTTCCCCATTGTTTCTCTTTATATACTTGGATGTTGACCTGGTTCCTTGTTTGAGAATTCCTTACTTATGTATTATGAGCAAGAACTTTCATTACTGTGAAAATTATTCATGTTTAATGTTACTGATATTTCTGTATTTTAGTAACTATTTCTGATACACACACACACCCAGGTAATGGATATGCATGTTCTTACAGACACATTACAGAGCAGGTCAGTGTGGGAGTGTGCTGATTTTGGCTGGGGAGGAGTTAATTCTCCTCACAGTGACTGGCGTAGGCCTGTGTTTTGGATTTGTGCTGAACACAGATTTGACAACACAGAGATGTTTTTGTTATTGCTGAGCAGGGCTTACACAGAGCCAAGGCCTTTTCTGCTTTTCATACGCCCACGCTGGTGACGCTGGGGGTGCGTGGGAGGCTGGGAGGAGACACAGCCAGGACAGGTGAACAAAACTGACCAAAGAGATACTCCAGACCATGTGACATCATGCTCACTGTATAAAGTGGGGGGAAGGAGGAGGAAGGGAGAAGTTTGCAGTTATGACACTTGTCTTCCCAAGGAACCACTGTCTTTATCTTAACCCAGGAGTTCCGTAGCTTTACTCTTCCAGTTCTTTCCCTGATCCTGCTGGTGGAGGAGTGAGCAAGTGGCTGCATGGGGCTTGGCGACCAGCTGGGGTTAAACACAAGTCAGACACACATTACAGAGACCAGAATTGAGTTCCCCCTCTTTGGGTCAGTAGAGAAGAAAGTCTCTGAAGAGCAAATGCTCCACTACCTCTTTACAAAAGTCAAGTTCTTAATTTTATGAGTAAATAGTTTGGTTAGCATTTATCACATGTGACTTAAGTCCTTCTGCTAGATTCTGCTGTCTTTTTTTTTTATGGAGTAAATTCTGAGGAGCTCTGTACTGTGGCTTAGATTCATTGTTGTTTCCTGTAAAATTTTCAGAAAGATACTTCTAAAAAAGCGCCTGCTAAAGACGTTTTGCCTTCAGCTGTAGCAAAAGAACTAACAGAAGGCATTGTTGAAGAAAAACCAGAAGAAGAGGTGAAAAAGCAGAAAGTAAAACAACGTAAACGTAAGGTTACTGCTAGTAAGCCAAAAGCTGCAAAGCTTCAGCGCCAAACTGGAGCTAATGTTAAGGCTGAAGTTTCTGCATCTAAAGCAGCCAGTAAGATACAAGAAAAGCATGTGCCCCGAAAAAAAGGAGCTGGTAACACAACTCAGAAGACTGGGCACCAAACAAAAGGAGCCGGTAACACACCTCAGAAGACTGGGCACCAAACAAAAGGAGCCGGTAACACACCTCAGAAGACTGGGCAACAAAAAAAAGGAGCCAGTAACATACCTCAGAAGACTGGGCACCAAAAAAAGGCAGCCAGTAACATACCACAGAAAACTGCACTGAACAAAAGCAGCCAGTAACATATCCACGGCTAAAACAGTCAGTAACACACAGGAAAAGAATGTGCCCCAAACTGACAGCCATGTTCAGATGAAGAAATCTGTGAACCCTGATTCACACACAGCCCCATCAAAAGTGATGAAGCCCACATCTCATCTGTCACCTCTGGGCAAGGAGCGTGAGTGACAGACACCTGCTCGAAAGGCATGTGCAGAACAGAGTAGGGTTGTACTGGAGCCCCCAACAATCACTTTGCCTCCACTGAGAACACCATATTGAAGGTTATAAGTAAAGAAACCCAAGGGATCAACTTACCATTGCTCCAGAGTGGAGCACAGGGTCCAAGTGGTTGGATATTTCCACCACCCCGGTCAAAAATGGTAAAGCCAACTTGGCTATATGAACCTTCAGACTCTGCCCTCCCTTGTAATGAAGGTAAAGATTCCTGTATATTTATCAATACTCATACATTGCAGTGTATCTTCATGCAAGGATAATCTGGCCTTGGGAAAGATATATTATAGGCTATTTATGTAGAAATATCCACGTTAGGTAGTAACTTTTAATCCAGTAATCAACACTTTAAAGTGAATGGAGCTGCTGCCTAAGGCTGATAGACTGTTGGGAGAAGTGAGGTCAAACAACTATAACCTCTTGCTCTACACTTTAAAGTGACAAGTTAAATCATACACCCAACTCCCCACCGTGATCTAAACCTGTACAAGTAATCAGTTCCAAACTGATGTTTTTAAAGTGAGACTGAATTTTGTAAAGTGGCTTTTCTTTACAAGTGCTAGATACCATTTTTGTGAGTTTCTACTTAAGACTGATGCATGGAAAATAAGCCTTGCACACTAAGTCTGTTAACTCACTTTTCTTTCTAAAACTAGACATGAACTTCTGTACAGGAAACTGGCCAAGTGCATTAAAGCCCATGCATAGGCTTTCTAGTATGCGTTCTCTTGGTTTCTACTTAAGTGTGCATTGAAATACTAACACTGAAAAATAGATCAAATATTCTCATGCTAAAAACACTGAATTGTCAGCATAATGTCACATCAGACTATGTAATGGTTTGTAACTGCCTTTTGTCAAAGTAAAATTTTTATAAATGTTACTGCTAGTCAGCTGAATAATGACTGGACAAAGAGTAGCTGCCTGTCTTTAGAAACAGTTGTGGGATCCTAAACTGTTCCCTCTTGCTAGCAAAGAAAAAATAACTGTAAAATATCTACAGTTGTCTTGTAATCTGAGCAGAGGATAAAGGGAGGCACAGATATACTTTTAGCAACAAATCTGATTTGTATTTAGAACTTGTAAAAATGAAATAGAGACAGCATAGCAATACAGAAAGGCAAAGGTAGCTGTGGCCCGGAAATTCTCCTCTAGGCAACCATTTCAGATACTTGGCAAAAGTGTTGCCAGGAGCACCACCAATATATGTGGAACTTAACCAATTTGACATATGGGTCTGGATTTAGACCCACCCAGAGAAAATCTTATAACATCTCTTATTTTTTCTTCACCTACACAAGCCAGTGTCACTGGATCAGAAGTATCTTTTTAAGAAAGGGCGTGAATGTTACTACACCAGCAGCTAGTTCTTGTTCATCTGATAAATATCCTTGCTTCACTGAATCAGTGAAGATTTATTTTAGCATTTTAATATGAGCCAGCTGTCCTACACAAAGATATCCCTCACCTTCTGCATATCCCTGAGAGTAATCCATGCTCCTTACCTGTTCCAATAACATGGTGAACTCTACTCTTATTTCTGAACAAATTTGTAAGGATTGATTTAGACCCATACACATGCCATGCGTAGAACTGGAAAAAAAGAAATCCTTCTTTTATTTCAAAACCATCTAGGAGGAGGAGAGATTCTGCATGTTGGATAGAAGGAATGGACACTACAGAGTTTTGTTTTTTTTTTTTTCAAATATGGTTGTTAAATGCTTAAAATAAACTTAAGAGATTCTGCAATTAAAGAATTTTTTTTGAAAACAAGATCTGTATCATTCATTATTGTAAAACAACATACACGTGTCTAATAACAGAATTTCTGGGCTCCTTACATAATATGTGCCATGATGTCCCACAGTTGGCCTCATCTTGCTTTCAGGAATTTGGATTTTTGACACAGTATGGAGGTTAAACCAGTCAGAATCTTGATGGCTTACCAAGAATATCAGAGAGTGAATATTTCAGCTGCAGATCAGCAGCTTACTTTGCAAGCATGGAACATCACATGGTGGCAACATCTGGGACTGACTTCAGATAGCTTGTAGGTAGATGCCTATAACACTCAATGACTTTTTACAGTAAAACTGTATCTTATGTAACTATTTTTCCGTAATCCAGTTATTAAAGTCTATTTGTAATTTTCAACAACAAACTGTTGATTCAGCTTTCCAGATGCAAAACTCTTCATTTTACTGATATTGCGCCTAAACCACCAGTATGTGTTTCCCTTCCCTCAACCACCATTTTGAACAAAATAATTTTGCAGTTTCATGGAGCAGTAACAGTTGAGACAATCACTTTATGCAGCTAAATTTATTCTCAGAACAGATTACATTTAAATGTGGAGAAGTGGTCAACAGCAGGGAAAATTGTCCTTTTTGTTGTCAGTCAGGTACTTTTATGTAAGACTGGGCTCCGCTAATAAACAGTGGTGTGTTTCCTTCTTTCTTACTGCTGTTAAATCAAACCTGCATTGGCTGATGGGACAGCACATGTTGTAGCAATGTGTTAATTAACTTGCCCAAGAAAGGATTAATGCATTTGGGGGTAATGCTGAAATGCTGAGCCCATACTGGCTCTTGAAATGAGAATGGTCTCTTTTCCATGGGTGATGTACTAACACTTTTAGATTCCATGAAATGTTTGATAAAATTAAGAAACGTAGAACTCTTAGTGACAGAGAACTGGTGTAAGCTATTAGATACTCCACAATTTTTATTCCTCTGCCACTAAAGGGTATAATGTTTCTGTAGGTACAGGTGACTCTGCACAGGAAGTATATCACTAAACCTCTTTTTACTGTGAATAGATTCTGTGCCATTCCTATGCTATTTTTGTTATTCCCAGTTAACCACCTTGTAGGTGGCCTCCATAGCCTTGCATCTCCCACACCTCCTTGCTCCCCTGTAAATGAAACAGTAAGTGGCTTAAATAAAACCTATAGCCAGCACTACAGATTTCAAAAGAAAGGCTTTCATCTATTAGTCATTGACTGTGAGTATAAATCTCCTTGCTTCTGCAACAGAGTGTGTTAATGACATGACTGACTGACACATGATACTTACCTCTAACTTACTACTTGCATTGAAAAAAGTGAAGAAATCAGCTTTGCTTTACATGTTTCTTCTACATACTTCAATAAAAATGTGACTACAAATAATTACAAAGCTTGCCTTTTTTTAGGCAACCTATAGTATACAGAATGGAGAATGTTACAAGAGCACATCCAGTAAAGACAATACATCAACATAATAATGCAGAATATTTCAGTAAAAATAGAATAAATAAAATAAAAATATTTTAAGGTGTATTTAACAGGTTAAGGTAGAATATGGCATCAGACATACAAGGCATAGTGAACATGGCTGTTGGCCTACAGAATCACTAGGTATATAAAAAATGCATAGATAACTGAAGGGTTGCTATATCAACTAGAATCAACTAGAACAGTTGCAGTTGCTCAAACACACACACACACCCCATACATACTTTTTTGGCCATGGTAAAAAGAGTGTTTGAATATATTGTTAAACAAAAGATAATAGGCTTTGCAATATTAGGCTTTGATTCTGCAAACACCAGGGTGTATATTAAATCTTTTGGAGAATAAGGAGTTCTACTGAAGCAAAAAGGCCACATATAGTCCGATCATCAAGCACACTATTTAAATATTTGCAAAATCAACAGCGTTTTCTTAACAGACATAAACCTCTTAAAACATACACCGGTGAGTGATGCACAGCTTTTTAAATGCCTTTCTGTCTGCTCCTCAGCCCTGCCTGAGTTGCACACATTGCTAATGAAAGCTAACCAGATGTTCCTAGCCTTGACAACATGGATGTAGAACCTTTACACTCCTGTTTGCTAAGTGTTGGTTTAGTTAAAGAGAGTCTGGATCTCTCCTGGGGAAAATCAGCACTGTGCAGATGCAATGACAAAATTTAATTATGCTGTTTAAAATTAATTCACTGCTGTACAACAGTTGCCAATCCCAAATCATGATGTTTTCAGCAGGAACTTTAAAAAAGACACTGTCAAATTATTTAATTTAAAATGAAATGAAATAAAATGTGAATCACTAGCACAATGACAGACAAGGAAACTTTTATCTCTTAACTTCACAATCCTACCTAAGGGTATGGTGTTAGCCAGCACAGTTTGAGAGCAGTCATCCCTGGAAATGTTCAAGGCCAGGTTGGATGGGCAACTTTGGTGAAAAGTGCCCCTCTGACAGGGGTTTGGTGGCACTAGGTGACCTTTGAGGTCTCTTCCAAACCAAACAGTTCTGTAATTCTCTGATAGGAAGTGAGTTTTTACCCTGCTCCTAACAGAGGTGACTGGGATCAGTACTGGAAACTATAGAAGCTATATGCAAGCTGCCATCCCCATGCTTTGGGATCTGGCTCTGTGGTCAGTTAAACCACAGGCACTGCTAAAGGGGGTGGGTTTGTTTGCATTCTCTCCCCTCCAGCTCTCTCTGTGCACTCAGCATAAGCAGCTTCTCCAGCTGTACAGGCAATAGAGGTGGTGCAAAGGAGGTGGCAAAGAGCATGAGCCGTGAGAGGGAAACAGTTGCTTCAGTGCTTGAGGTGCAGAATTGTGGTCATGAAGAGATCTGAGATCCATAGAGGATCAGCTCTTCAGAGGGTATTGTAGAAAGCTAAATTTAATTACAATAGTTGCATAGCCAGCCTTCACCTGACACTTGCTCATACATCATGCTGAGTTTAGTAATGATTTTCCTGCATTTTTCATTGCAGGAATTTCTTGAATCATCATTCTTTTCCTGTTGTGTTCCTAAGTTACTTTGCCAGGTGTGGTCATTAATTTCTTCAAACAAGGAAATAAAAAAGAAAATAGTTTGTTTATAACAGTCTCTTGCACAGTAAAATAAAAAAAGAGTTATTGTAACAAGAACTTTGCCAGTGCTCCTTTATCATTGGAGTATGACAAGGTTTGCAGATTTGTGAGACAGTTACAGTTTGGAACTTAGCTATAAATGGAGGCAAAACATTTTTAACATTAGTTAAACATACTTATGTTCCATTTCCAAAATCTGTACCAGTCTGCAGGTTTAGACAGAAGATGACAAATGGGGAGACTGAAGATGCATGACTGCATTTCAAAATTAGCCTGAGGTACAATTTCAAGGGCAGTGCTGGGCTGATGTGTGAGGGTCTGCAGGTGTATAAAGCAAATCAATTAGATGAAGTCTTTGGAGCAAAAGCACTGAAATCCAATTGTAATACCTGAAACACTATCCTGTTAAAAAACAACTCTCTTCTTATTTTGTTATAAGAGCATTAAAAGTAAAATAAATCTCACAAAATTTTGTAATTTGTAAGAAATGTAACTGTTCTTCTGGCATGCTAAGTATTCAGCAACAAACTCTGAGGGGAAGGGGGAATTATGCAACCAGACATTGAACTGAACATTTCATCAAACACTTGTATAGAAAAGGTATGGAATAGTTTAGTCTCTATAACAGTCGTAAGACAATAAAATCACTAACTCCATTCTTATTCCTGATTGGTTTGATCCCTCCATGAAACAAACAGTATTCTTTATGAATTAATAATAAATTTAGGAGAATAAATTTAACAGCCAGCAGTTGAATTCATATGTTTAAAGCTGAAAAGCTCTAGTGGATCATCCTGCAACTCAATTACTGAAAACACTTCTGGATTTTTCATCATTGGTTTGGTTTTAAACACAATTCTTCTGTAAGACCATAATGTGTAGAAGATGACATTATGACACTATGATTCAAAAACATGTCAGGGAGATGCTAAAGTAGTTGCTAGACCAATGCTGACAAACAGTTGAAAACTAACAGGTGTAGTTCTGTAAAAAATAAAACTTGGTATTTAATCTACAGGAATTTAATGGTAGCTAATACTTGATACCTATTCCAGGGTTGAAAACCAAGCAAAGTGCTGTAGGATATAAGATTGGTTTGTGACAAATCCTGCTCAAGAAGGTGAAACTTTTAAATCAGGCATCATTCACTCCAAGGTCTTTAGCATGAGTTCACTGGGAGGGACGTGGCCATATTCTCTTTTTTGTGTGAGTTTAAGTAATGTTCATGTATTTACAATCAAATAGACCTTCCATTGCCCATGATGTAACTCACTGACAGCAAATAAATTATTCATGCTTCTTTTCATATCACATGATGGTGGCAAGAACGAGAGAACATGCGTGTCTAACATTGTTTCGATAGGGGTAAATTCTCTGAAGAGAAAGCATCAGCAACTGAAATGGAAGGTCAGACATTGTCCGTTTGTTTTCCTTGGGGTAGCTACTGTTATCTTCAGTCAAATGGTAGGAGAACCTTCTCTTATGCAGCTATGGCATCTCAGTGACCGGACGTTTCTGTTTCAAAGTGTCAATGAGAGACAAGACTCCTCTTTTTACGTTAGTTGTAACTCTTCTGGTCACCGAGTCCGCAGGAGGTGGGGGCGGCCGAACTTTCTGTGAGGGAGGTCTGGCTACTAAGCACTTCTGATACCGTAACTGCAACAAAGCAAAGCCATTCTGCAATCATTACTGGATCAAGTAACTTCACAGAACATTTTAATACACTTTTAGTATTTTCTCATTAAATATAGTCAAACTTCTGTTTTGGCTGTGACAAAAAAGCTCAGCTGAAGTTAATTGGTCTGTCAATGTTTGAGCAGAAACTCTCCATTAGCACACAACAGATACTAAATCATATAAATACCCAATTGAAGCTGAAAAAATAAGTTTTCTGGGTTCAGCTACTCTTGAGGAAGGATTCTTTTCACTATAGTCCCACTGGATTTCATGACATGACTCAAAGCAAAATGTTTTTCTGGCATTAGATAACTTGTGTAGTAAAAGAAAAGATTTCTAATTTACATAGATGTTGCAGAGGTTAGGAGACAAAATAATGAAAGTGGCATTGTTCACTAACCTGGCACTTCAAACATTAAAATGTTTCGATTTTAGTTAATTAAATATATCATAATATGAATTCCTATTTTTCTTTTGTCTTGAAATTAATATAATTTCAAATTTGAAAAAATGTTAATTTATGGAGGCAGTGAAAATCTTAAGTGCTATTAGATGCTTTTGAAGAAGGTCACTTACCATACAAGCAGCCTGAACAGCTTCTGATACATTGCCTGCATTTGGTTCACACCAGAAAACATGGCACTCAAAATGCTGGTTTCCTGTGTCCATAATGAAGGCAAACGTGTGGATGTCTTTGCCAACTCCCATGAAGGACAGGAACCGCACACGACACTCCACCATGACTTCCTCTTCATTCTGGTCATGAATCAAAGGATTGATCATTACTGTTGGACACTCTGTGGAACTTTCAATTTTGATTAAATTGGAAGATATCATAATACAGTATTGTAACTCCTCCTTATCTGTCTCCATAAACCAAGCGTGCTCAGGCCTGGGCTGGATCTCCCCTTCTAGGCTGTCACCAGAAAATCGAGGCTTTGAGCATTAGCACAAAATTTAAAAAGCTGTTTGTTTTGTGAAGAAACAAAACAACATAGCTATAATGATTCCAAAACATGCTCCCCTACCACTGCTATGTTATAGAGATGTTGGTTTAGTACCTCATCACAAGGCATCTATAAAGGACTGCATTAGTAGGTCTCACTGCATTTTTTATTAAACTCTATGGAAAGTACTCTACATTTTCTTCTGTAACACAGATTTTTATATTACTCTCGGCCTCCATGCCAAGAGTAAGGCAAATGCAGTATGGAATTTAGGATTACTACTACTTTGGCCTTAACCTACAACATTTTACACTCAAAATTCCTAGAAAGGAAAACATTGAATTTAAGTGTCTAATGAATACTTATAATTTATTTCTGAGAACATGCTTGGAATGATAAAGAAAACTGAAGCTGATATGAGCAGTAAGAGCCTCTGCAGATTCTGGGAGGAAATAAAATGTGAAATAGGCAAATGATTTTTAGTTTAAATTAACCCTATTAGCATTTCTGTGTTCCTGGTTTTCAGCACTCATAGCATTTTAACTGTGTTCTAAACAACACAGTCTGCCTTACTCTTTCATTGATGACTGTGACAGTAGCATCAGCAACGTTCATGGTAACTGGCAACCAGTCATCTTTGCTAGAGGAAACCATTAGACTTTCAATGGCACTGTTCAGAGTATCCATTCCTAAAAGAGAATAAAATGCAATAGTGAAAAATAATAGATGCAAACAATAACAGAATTTTTTATCTTCACACAGTAGTATAAAAAAACAGATTGTTTTCGATTCCTTATTAAAATTAATTTGATCCTAGAAGAAAGTATTGTGAAGTTGTATTTCTCCATCTGGACAACTAAAACAGGTGCCTCTAGCTTATGAAAAACAGGATAGCATCTTGTTTAGCTTTGGTACTGTTTCAGTTCTTTAGGGCCCTTCTCATTAGTAGCAGAGCTCATACTCAGAGAAAGCTGTAGAATGAAACTGCCTTCTTGGCAGCTCCCAGAATACCCTGTTTGCAAAACACATATTCATACAATGCCCTGAATATTAGATACCTGATTCATGTGACTGAAACAGAAGAGTTGCTACCCTTCAAAAATCATGCACTGGCAGTTGATGAGGCATTAGAGTTTAAGCAAAGACTTTGGAATTCACTGAAGTGTTACATACCCACAGGTTTAGCTACAGGTAGCATGCCCAGGTACTGGACGTGGAACTTCTGTACCAGTTCTGTCTTTGGTGTTGGGAAATCTACTGCATGGGAACAAAAGTTAATTTTGATTTCTATTAATCAGCATTCATAGCAGGAAAAACCTCTTTTTTTTCATCAATAACATAAAACTATTTATCCATTAATTGTACTCTGAAGGTATTGCATCGATTAAAAGAAATTTTTACTCCTTCTAACAAGAACAAGCCTCAATAATTTCTAAAGTAATTTTTGGTCTATGCTAAGAATAAAATCACATTATATTGCTGGCATATTAAAACCCAGAAAATATAGATGAATGGGTCTCTGAGATATATAGACCTAAGTTTCACTGCAATAATTACGTAAAATCTGTAATCTGCTTTTAATACCATCCTTGCAATATGTTAAAAACAGGGTCCAAGTAATCAATACTACTGCCTGAACAGCACACTTTACACAGACCACTGCACAAACTGATGTATGGATTAGGAGTAAGATATTCAGTACAAACTGGTGGATCTAAAAGCATATAATTTGCCATAAAACTAACACAAAGTATATTTGTTTTCCTGGAATAGTTTCAAAACAGCAGCTACTAAGATATGACTAATAAAGGCACACAAAGGCAACTTCTACTGTGCAGCAGAGTGTGCAAAAGGCTCTTCAGCTGGATGACAATCCACTTGCACCCTTGCCTCAGAAGCTGCTAAAATAGACGCTGAAACCTAGGAGGAGTACGCCTATGGCTTTTCTGAATCCAGGGGATTAACTGGAGTATATTCTAGTTTTAAAGAAGATTTGGCCAATTGGTGCAGTCTCAAGTCAGGAGGTATTTTGATTTGACAAAGACAATATCCTGAGTAGCCACAAATAAGTAAGACTGTGTTTGCAACACTTGCACTCTTGCACTTCAAAATAAAGGAGAAAAGTTGATATAACTGAGCAGGACCCCATAACTGTCAACATAACCAAGAAAAATACTTAAAGTAATACAGGAACAATTTACAATCAGTCAGATACATTAATTAAAAGGCAGGAATACACTCCTGACTTCTCCACCCAATATGCTCTGTTTTGGTCAAAAGCTGCACCAGAAACAGAACTTATCTAAACCAGGACCATCCTGAGGGTGCTAGCTGTAACACACAGTACCTTGCAGAGGAACATCAAGTGTGACATTTGTCCTGTCTTGCAATGAGCTGCAAGCCATAGCTTTAGCATTCTTCCGTTCGGCCATAATCTGAAGAAGACAATGATAATACAGCATTTAAATAAAATATACAGTACAGCAGCAACTACAAATCTACTCCTATTACAACCCTAGTTTCTGAAATAAGTCAGAATGTACATGACTAAGCAGGTTATTCTTTTTAAATAACAACTTTACTTTTAATCCACTTTATTCACCATTCCTTGACTACATAAAGAACTTAAGTAGTGTCCAAACCCAGATGAAAGAGAGGTTGAGGAGGAAAGAAAACTAGTAATTTTTATCAACAGCAAAATTATAGTGAGGATTAATATAGCAAGAAACATAAATATTTAACACACAGAGAAAAGTGCTCATATTCATATTCCTCTCTGAACTATCTTCAGCCGTGTATAATTTTTTCCTCCATTTTTATGTTTATTCTGGAATTAAAAATCCCATGCAAAATACAACATATTCTTCCCCCCAAAAGTGTAGTACTTGCAAAAGAGGAAAAAAACCCTACTTCTAAATAAACATTTTGGATAGCTATTCCCTACAAATTTACAAATTTTTGACTGAGAAAGGATCCAGGGAAGCTTAAAGAGGTTTTCCAAAGCTCATATATGAACCATAGCTATCTGCCTTTTTATGTTATGACTGTTCATTGTAATTAAGCTATAAAGATAACTGGTGTTACAGCAGATGACACTCGGTCTGAAAATGCTTCTGGCAAATTTCTCTGCCCCCCTCCTTTATTTTTTTTGTTTCTGTTTTATATTCTCAAAGTATTTTCTGTTGCAGGAACACATGGGAATATTCCTGCCCCCTCTGATGAAAAATTATACACACTATCTTAGGAAGAAACCACGACTCAGTAAAGAGGCACAGCATGTCAGCACAAGCCAAGTGCTTCCCTGAATCAGGATTACATCTATTGCTGAATTCACTGTGTTGCTGCTAGCTATGGTTTTAAATGCCTACTTGTTCTCTTGTTCAAAGTTAATGTCAGAAGTTTCACGTCATAGTTACTTATGTGACAGCTCTACTCCCTTTTCTGATATTCCTGTGTAAAGCTACCACGGCATTTACTTGCTGTTGACTTTGCTGGATAAAAGCAGCTGTTGTAGGGCCTGTGTAGAATGTTTTTCCCTGCTAGACTTGCTGGAAACATCTGTGTGAATTGGAGAGTTGGAGGAGAACTAGGAAGAACATAATAGGTCTCCAGTCAGCCACTGCTGCAGTGCTGGTGCTAAAATTCACCAAGCACAGCCTGCAGCTCCTTGGCCAACCTGAGCAGCTCCCTGAGTGCTGCCACTGGCCCTCCCTCTGGAACCCAAACCTGGACACACCTGCCTGGCTTTGCACAGTTGCTGGGCTACCTTCTGCCTCAGGCATAACTCTGCTGCCCAAAGGGTTGCAGTAACACACACTGTGTAAAGGCCCACATTACTTGCATGAAACACCACAAACAAGTTCAGTACCACATCTTCAGTGTTGCAAAAATGAAAAAGTTTTAGACTATACAACTGACTAGAGAGGAGGGTTTGGCATCACTGATTCTATTCACTAATATGAAGACAAAATATAAAAAGCAAATGACAGTCATACAGTAGAATTTTAAAACATGAAGGTTTCCTAACTAGCATTTCTAGAAGAGCTGTGACTCATGAGGAGAGACAAGTCACGCAGGGATAACTGACAAGGTTATTCATCCCCACAGCCCACTTTTTCTGTGATGCAAACTAATATGTTTTAAGGAGAACCAAAATGAGCAGCATAATATTTTTAAAAAGGGGCATGCAATCTCAAATCCACCACAGCTCAACAAAAGAATAAGTTTCAAGTAGATTAGTTTAACTTCATCTTTACAAAGCGTTTCAGATTGCCCACTGTAAAGGATGTGCTGTGTTGTTACTGCTACATGAAATGGCTGTACAGACAACACTAATGAACTGATCATCCAAGAAAACCAAAATTAATAACCAGGGAACGGTGTCAAATCTGTGAGGTAGAATGACTGAAAAGAACAGTCCTCCCCAGTATTATGGACAACACTATCAGAGGAGGAACTAAGATCCTTTAGTATACATAACTAGAGTACCTTAAACCCCTTCTACCCCATGATTTTTTTAAATACAGTTAGCAATTACTTTCCTCTATGTCCTGCAGTATAATACCACTGAGTAACACCATTCAAACAAGGTCTGATTTATTTATGGAGTTTAACATCATTGTTTATTATTAATTGAGCCTCTGTGTTCTTTTTCCATTTTGAACCTGCAGCTTCTTTATTATTCAGGAAAGCCTTCTGCCTCTATACACACTTGTCAAATCAAAAGCACATTTCACCCTCCTCAAATCCAAATACTCACTGTCCCATAATTCCCATTCATTTGCGGCCTTTCCCTTACAAATTCTCTGCACTGTTTCTCGTTGCCAGTTTTATAAACTAAACTAACACTGCATACAACTTCTGATTGCATGTATAAGGCTCAGTGACCTCCAAACAGACAAATGCAGCTGATTTTAAATCCACTTGCCTTTGAACAGATTTCGTGTAAACTTGTAGCAATGGCTTTTGCAGGTGTGTCACATCGAAACACATGACATTTCAGAATTCTTGTGTCTTTGTCTCTTGCCACATAAGCAAAGTCTCTGTGTAAACAAGATAAATGGACACATTAGAAACATGCAAAAAAATTTGATGACATTAGAATCAGTAATATTTCCAAACCTGCGAGTCCTACTTCAGTTTAAGAGGTGTATGCCTCAGCTCTCAAGGTATAAAATGTATGCCTTCGACAAAGCAGGTCTACAAATGTAATAAACTGCTTACCCATGGAACGTGTATCTAAAGTCTGGTGCTTAATCTGTATAATTCAAAAGCTCATTATGGTTTCCTAACCATACAACTTACTCAAGTTACAAGACAGAATTCTAAATGCAATTGTAAATAAACAGCAACATTTACTCAAATATGTTGAAGTAGAGAGAGAATTACATATTAAGAAAGAAAACATATGCAGCTCTTAACTGCTAAAAACCACCAAGAAACAGCATACAACACTGTAGTCAGAGAAAGATTGTATTTCAAAGGACTGTATAAAGTGTTTAAAATATGCAGATAGTAATTAGAGATCTGGTTGCATAAGGGAGATGTGAACCTGCTGAGCTTTGTTCACACTAATTGCCCTAAATTTCTGACCTTATTTTTTCAAAAGTTAAATAAAGCTGCCCTACAAAAGAGATTTTTGCACTGCACTGGCTAGTCACCACAGCACAGTACAGCTTTCTAGCATGGATGAAGGAAGTACCACGACTAGGTTTATTTGTTCTCAGGCTGCTTAAGAGTTGGAGCTCTTCTGAAACTGTCAAAGTGATACTATGTACTGAGCCAGGAAGGAGCCTGGCTTTGGCCAGCTGCCATCCTTGCTATACCAGACTCTCTGTTCACTGGTCTTGCACCTCTCCTTTTCCATGTTCTCCAAGCAACTACAGCTTATTCTTACTTTGTGACCCTCTTGCTACCTTCAGATTTCTCTGGGACTTTGCTCTAGCCTCTTATGTCTGAAGTCTCTTCTCAGTGCCTTTCTGCTTTACACATAAATGATTACCAGCAAGGTTCTCAGTGGTGAAGAGATAGGAGGGATATTCCTAAGCCACAGGCCTAGTATAAGCTAAAGTATTTCTGTATATAAAAGTGTAAATAGTCTGAGCAGGGTTTAATGTGGCATGGATGGCCAATTTTTAAATTAATTTTAAATGCCCAGTGAATTGAAGAATTTTACACTGAAAGGAGAATCAGAGACTGTGCCAAATGGATTGCTGGCCCTCCTGCTCTGTGCAAGGTACAGACACTGTCCTGCAGTTAAGTACTGTACCTGTATCTAACTGAACAGCAGATTTTGCTCTTCATGAGCCCTTGCAATGTCAGGGCTGCTCAGTAACAGGTACAGGTGGTTGCTCCATCCAAGTGCTTTGCAACCTGAAGGCTGATGAATAATATTCAAAAAAACCCAAGCCAAACAAAACTATAAGGCCATGAGATCTGAAAGCAATTCCATAAGACAGAACCATGCAGAAACACAGTGAATCTAGAGGCCCTGCCCCATCTTGCTGCATCCCAACCTGCAATGGCACAGATTAGGGCACAGCAGGGATAGGAGGCAGTGGGGCAGCACGTGGAATGTGCTGCCACCTGAACCCTTCCTGCACAGGGAATGGAGCCCATGGGCTGCATTGGCTCTCACTGGCTGCAGCACTGCCCTGCCAGCATGTAAGACACAAGCATCCTGGGGAGGGACAGTGTTTTACCCAACTGATCATGACCTGCAGAAAAGATCACAAAACAATAATCCAGGAAGGTGCTGTCTTTTACAGAAGATGCCCCAAGGTTTCCTAGCTCCAGCCTGACCCCAAGTCCCTTGGCCACAAGAGCCTTTTGGCATGTTGTTCCCTTTTTCTGCAGTGCAAGATGCCAAGTTTCAGCTGGATTCTTGCTCCTAGAAAAGGACTGATGCTTTTGGCTCATCTGGACATGTGCCAAGCCTTGCTTTAGAATGGTTTCCTCCTCACTTAATGCTTCAAAAGCAAGCTGAGGACTCCTAGCTGGACTCCAAGAGAAGAGGGTATGAATCACCTGTAGCCTATGAAAAATTAGCAGCTAAGGGGAAAAAAAAAGAAACAAGGTGCCATACAAAAAACCTTTGAGAATTCTGCCTTTTGAAGTAAACTTTCAGCATTACTGAAATGCAGGGCAGGTCTCTGGAAATACTCAGGCTCATGAAGTCCCACATATAATATCCTGAGCTCTGACAAGACCTTGCCTGTTTAGAGAGCTGTAGGTGATGAATTTCCAAAAATCCTAAGCATTTCAGATTTTGATTTCTATGTGCTTGGCTTTGGCTGCAATCTTCTAAATGTCCTAAGTTACTGACTTCACTTTTTGGAGTCCAAAAACCTTTCCCTACAAGTATTTTAACTGCAATAGGAAAACATAATTCACTTAACAGACATGGATTTTTTACTTTAACTTCCATTGGACTTCCCCCCACTTTACATTCCAGAAAAGCTTGCTGGCAGTGACCATCACTTGTAGGGAGCAAAGAGAGCATTAAAAAACAGAGTGCTGTGCACACCTTATTACTGGATCAAGGTCCATTCTTTCAGAGGGCAAACACAGTAGCTGAAACCTGTGTTTGCATTAACTTAAAGTAACGCTGAAAGTAATCTTGGTTACATGGTTATTTATTACCATTTACAACCAGTTACCTCAAATCAATACTATTCTGTCAAGGACTTGAAAAGAGGTGATTTATGCATTCCTTTACAAGATGATCCCACGAAGAGCATCTTATGTTCTTTTGCCAAGCTGCTTGCACTGCACAGAAGCCTGTTTGAATAAACAGAAATCTGCACATCCTGAGGAGGCTGTCCAATACCAGGATTTCCAATTATAAGGCTGTTGTACAGCTGGCAACAGAAGAAACACGCGGGTTTCAGAGTAGCAGTTGCATCTCTAGGCAGGACCGACTAAAAGTCCTGCCTTTTTTTATTTACCTATTTTTATATGTTTTTAAAGATAATCAAGGATTGGTGAAAAGGGTTAACACCTTTGAAGGTTTACAGGACAAAGACATGGTTAATAATTTTTTTCTATCCCAGGGAAAGGAATGAAAAACAATTCCACAAGTGTAAAACAATCCCGGCTGGTTAAGAAAAACAAGGACCATGTTTACAGAAAAAGCATGGGAAATTACAGTTACAGTGTTACAACTTATGGGGCCCTGTAAAACCAGGGCGACATAAGGCCAGCACCTTTGAGGAGTTGCACACAACCAGAAGATAACCTGTCCCTTCTGTTAGCCATACAGCTATCTGTTAGAACCTTATTTTACTGTCAATATAAGATAAGATGGTGCAAAGCTGTCAAAGCAAGTGATTAGGGCTTGGAGAACATAACACATTGCCAGCAAAATCCATTTGTAACAACCCAAGAAATTGTGGTCCAACCTTGGATGAGCAACTCTGGCAATGTCCTGGCACACCATGACTTCCCCATGAACTACGTTGCTTTGCTGTAGGAGGCCACATCAGGCAGGGCATCTCCACTGTGCTGCCAAGTTCCTAATACGTGGGACAACCTGAGGCCACAGTACATCTCACCTTGCAGAGAGTGTATCTGACATCCAAGCTCAACTGCAAGGATTTTCAGCCTTAAGGGAATCTATCAGGTAGAACTAAATGTGCTCAGTCAGCCCATTGTCTCCCAGTGGAGGTAAGACTCAAAGAACTGTGGAGATTAAAATAAGTCAAACAATTAAAACTCTGTTAAACTAAAGACTGAATTCTGTCATGATCAAAGATTTTGGCTGTAAAGGAACACAACTTATAATCATGTCCTGTAAGTGGGAAACATCTTTGATAGAAGTATGTTCAGCAGCATTTTAAGGGCAGAATGGTTGACTGCAGGTGGCCTGTTGAGCATTGAGTTTTTCTCTCAAGTCAAAATTTACTTTTCTGAACAAAGAGAGCAACGTTGAAGGCAAGGCTGACAGTAATGAGCTTGCCCACTTTTTAGTAAGAACATTTCTGTGTTCCTGGAAGTTTAATGACAGCCAAATGAACGAACCACTGTGTAGGGCTTGGCTCAGTAACCACTCTGAAAGGTAAGACCTGTGGTCTTGTCTCATCCCTCCTCTTCTCTCTTTTATATATTTTTTCTGAACTGATATTTTCATACTTTTGTTTAAACACTGGTCATTCAGTATCATTTCACTCCCATCTGCCCAAGGGATCTATTAACAAGAACCTCAGTCACCCTGCCTTCAGGGGTGGGTTGTAACACCAAGAGACCTCTTCTCCAGGCTGGACAAACCCAGCTCTCTCAGCCTGTCTTCAAGCAGAGATGCTCCACTCCTTCAGTCCTCATGGCCCTCTTCTGGAGCCTATCCCACAGGTCCATGTCTTTCCTGTGCTGAGGACTCCAGAGCTGGACACTGCACCCCAGGTGGGGTCTCACAAGTCTAGAGCAGAGGGAATCACCTCACTTGCCTGATGGCCATGTTTCTTTTGATGCAGCCCACAACACAGTTGACTTTCTGGCCTGGGCTGCAAGTGCACATTGCTCTCATCCATCAGCACCTCCAAGTCTTTGGCCGCTCCTCAATCCCTTCATCCCCCAGCCTGTATTGATACTGGAGTTCTTGTTGAAGAAACCATGATGCCCCACTGTATCTAGCAAAGTCTCCAGGGTGTGGCCTGGAAAGCCCAGGAGGCTGTAAGGAAAGTCTCATCTTTGTTCTGTGAAATACCATTCACATTTAGTCACCTTGTAGAAGTTCCAGAAATGCCACTTCCCACCCACGGGGTTGGTGGTGGGTGCTGGGAAGGAGCTCCCAGGACCACCTGGCCCACGCCTCAGTTCCACAAGTGCTGCCTCAGTATTGCAGCGCTGCATGTAAGGCTTGTGTCCAGCCTCTCCAGCACTTGGTCCTGCAGCTTCTGTAAATATTTCTGCTTGTAATGGTATGCAATCATTAACAAGGCACAATTACGGAAGAAAATGAAACACCAGCCAGTACATCAGTTTCAAGTGCTGAGAGCTAATAAAACCCTCGAGGTTGTGTTGCAGACTCACACATCAGTGTTTCACTTTAAGTACCTGAACAGCTTGAACAAAGTAAATCAGCTGATTACATTCATGGATTGTGAATATACATAAACCTTTAGATGATCAGGGCCTGCATCTACTGAGACGAAGTATGAAATGTGAATTCTTCTAAACCTGTGGTACCACATCACACTCAACCCTGCCAGCACCATCTGTTTTTAAATCATCAATCAAAATTAGCACACAAACCATACTTCCTCCCCCTTCTGCCAGTGCACAGACAGCACCACTGATGTAATTAATTCATGGAAGTCACCTAGATGCCTGTGTGCTTGCACGAGTGGCTCTACATGGCAGCCCAGCAGCCAGGACCTGGAGATGGGTACTGGCTGGAGGCAGCTTGGCTCCTCCGCTGCCAGCGGGGAGCCTTGCAGCCTTGCTTCAGGTATTTCTAGGCATTTGGAAAACAGCTCCATGGTATGGCTTTCTGAGGATTTCAGAGTGTATGCTTCCTACAGCAACAATAAAACTTAGGCAAAGTTTTGTGTTTCCCTACACAGGACCACAATGGAACAGCTTCTTTTTTGTCCAAAACCTTGAATCCCAAGTAAGCCAGAAGACCAGTCTCTGATTCTTCTTCCACTTCAGATCCCCTCAGGGTCACTTCATCTATAAACCTTCATTTGACTGCAGCTCACTTGAAGCTGATTAACATTTAAGTGAGATTTATGTGCAACAGGCCCCTGGGATAATGAAGAAGTGCTGAGCAACGTGTTTGCAATAGAAATTTATGGAAAAGGGCAAATGCCTCCTCTTACCACTCCTCTAGCTTTACATTCTGCTGGGAAAAACAAGTGAAAAAATAAATTAAAAAGCCATTACAAAGCCTACAGCTGGATAGAGAGTTAGCACAGGGTTAATATCACATCTCATCCAGCTGGATGAGTCTTTGTCTCCATAAGGTGTCTGTGCACATGAAATTGGTAGGATCTGAATGACAGCTCCTGGTAAAATTTCATTCCATGTCAGTGGGAAGAGCAGCAAGGTGTTTAATGGGACAATGATGTTGCAAAAAAAGCTGCATTGAAATTTGAAAAAAAGCTTGAAATTTTATAACATAAGTGCAACACTTCAGTTGATACAAGATTATAGAGAAGGGAGGTAATTTAAAATTTTTTTTAATCAGTTGCACATGTACTGTATCATCCATTAATAACTTTCCAGTTGTGGGAACTGGATATAAATCAGTATTCTGGACAAAAGCTAGAAGAACAGAAAAAGAAATAATTATTTTGTGCAAGAGTGGGTAAGACTAGTTCTGCTGAATTCCAAATTTAGTTGGAATTTATTTTGAAAGAATACAGGACTAGAGAAAGATATTTTAAAAAGCAATTTTGAGAGTAGAAAAGACAATATAAGGTGCTAAGTAGAAAGGAATTTAATTTTTATTTGCTCTTTTACTCTCTTTAATTGGCAAATGTCTACAGTCATTGACTAAACCTTAGATAGTCATACTTATTTAACAGCTGGCTAAGCATCACTTAGCTGCTCAACCTTGGATGAATATAATCACATTAAAAGCAATTTATGCTAATGCTGTCCTGTTTGAGTAGCAGTTATAACCATTTGCCACTATTAGGCTAAAGTCCTAGGAGGCATCCCAATTAAGTACAGCCTAAAAGAGTAGCACATCCTCCATTACCTTCTCACTATAAACTTATTTCTGCAAAGGACTGTAGAAGAACATAGAATTGCATTAATCCTTTCTTTGGTTTTTAGTTCAAAACTCCTAACATCCTAGCCTTAAAGTATGAAATAAAATCTTTTACTCTTCTCAATAATATTAAATGGCTGCTATTTAAAACACCTACATTAAAATATACACATGCAGGAAAATGTACATTTCTTTACAGATTTATGTATTACAAATTATAAGAAGAATCCTTGAACCAGAAAATTATATTCTCTGGGTTTGTCTTAAAATTGATTGAAATTCATCCAGAATAGCCTACAGAAGATGATTTCTCTGTACTGGTGTATAGACTTCTGCAACTGCAGGGTCACAGAACAGTTACACCAGGCTATGGGAAAACCATCTCCTGAGTCTATAACTTTCAGGCTTCACTTTGCTTTTCTGCAAACAGCTGACCAGAGACTTATGAAAGCAGGAGACAAAAAGCGGGGGGCAGCCACCACTATAGCAGAGCAGGGTCAGAGGCACCTGGCACACAGCCAAGACTTAAATGTCCATGGGAGCAGAAGAAGAAAAAAGCAAGAGAAGGGAGAGGAGGCGCGTGATAAAAGCAGGTAAATATAATGCCATCAAGACCATCCTTGGGTGGGGCTTTTCCATGACACACAAACATTCTAGTATCATGAATGGCAGAGAAGATGAAGTGCCAGAAACCCTGCAGTATGTTAGAAATTACAGATCCACTGGATTAACATTGCAGGCTTTTTATCCAGACTTCTTATTCACATAGGAGAAAGGAGCTTATTTGAACTTTCAAATTATTATTCAGCTTATAGCTGAAATAATGTTTGTGACTCTGTTCAGTTCACTTGTCTTTTTATTACACCAAGGAACTTGCAAAGCTAGGGAGAAAAATCCAAAGGTAAGAAAACAATAACTAGATGAAACAAGCAGTATTCACAAGTGCTGCAAAATCTGTTTGTAAAAGATTTACTGAGAACCTTTCAGCTACCAGATACCAGACAGACACTGAGTGAAACCACTGCTTCCCTAACACCTGTTTCAAACGAAACTCACAGCCCCTTCTCCAGGTGAATAAACACCCAACACTTTGGAATCAAATCCTGGATGAGGATGAAGAAAAATAACTACTCCCAAGAATCCTTCCCGCTTCTCTTATACAGTAACCACATCTATCCTTCTCTCCTCTGTGATGAGAGCTGGAAGAGATGTGAGGGAGAAAGAATTTTCCCTGTGTTTCTGACAGTTGCTGGAAATCCTAAACACACATGAAAACCTTCCATTTTTCTTCACTCCAAGCATTTCACCTCACAGAGCTTCTCCACCTTTTTAGCTGCTCTCCAGCTACAACCCAGAATTGCACACTTGGCCACCACGACATTACCCTTGTGATGCATTTTGGATCCAAGTAGTTAAAATGCCGTCCCCAAGAAGAGATTTTTGAGAGACTTTTCTTATTTCAGTTTTTACACAATTTGAAAACGGATTTCCTTGCAGAAAAGCATCAGTTCTGCATTTTAATAAATTCTCCTCAAATGGTCTGGCATTGACAGAGTGTAGCTTGTTTTTCTAATTCAAGCATAAAGTTTGTAGGGCAAATTATCCCCTGCTGAAAGGCTGTTTGCTTCATTTCTTGATAATGTCACTTGCTAACTCTGAAGGAGGAGCTATGGCTACTTTGTGTGATACTCGGAGGCCTTAATCTGGCAGCCCTAAAACTCACAGCTGCCGGTTTTTCTTTGATGTCTTATCACTGCCACAGTTCTGTGTGCTTCCAAAATTTGTTAAAGCCCTCTTGGAGCCGATACGTCTGATACCCAGCTCAGCCCTTCAGAGCCCAGCACTTCCAAGCCTGAAAGCATTTGTGTGACTTTCACTCCAATTTCCTTTCTGCAGACTGATCCTTCTGCAGCTGCAAAAGCCATCCCCCAGACAGACTTTCCAGGTCCCAGCGCTGCCCGCCGCCTTCTCCTGTGCAGAGGGGACAGGAGTCCTGTCAGCCTCACCACCCCTGCCTCGCTAGCAAGAAAGGTGGCTCTGAGATGTTACAAACCATTTCCCTCTCTATTACCAAGGACTTTATTCTACTCCTGCAAAGGGCCACAGATTTGCATCAACTGGAGTCATGTCAAAGTGCAATTCTCCATATCCACGAGCTCTGACAGCACAGTGACAACAGTACAGATTGTACAGCTTAAATGCACGTCCCATGCTGGTCCTTATTCCCAGCTTCACCTCACAATCACATGGCCAAAGCACCACTGTCATGGCAAGGAGGACAGTCTATCACATGTGCTGTGCTCACCATCCAAGGGGGTGCCCTGGGAACTGAGATCCTGTACGACTGGCAGCCCAAGGGGCCCAGCTAACAGTGTCACATCCAGCTGGTGCCCGGGGGTCGGATGGGGCTTGCTGCTGTTCTCCAACTGCTAGACAGGCACAGCAAGTTGAAAAGTCCATCAGTAGCTTAGATCTCTGCTGCTTTTGTAGATGGATTTAACAAAAGAACTTCTGGGACAGATCATATGAAAAACCACTGGCCACTGACTGGGTCAACACAGATTTTTCAGGGTATTTGGTTGGATTTTTACCTCAACTACTTCACAATATTTTTGAAATGTGCATGGGCAGGGGGCTGCCTTCCTATCCTGTGCAGCAGTTTTCAAAGAAAAGGCACACAAAGGAGGTAGTTTGTCAAGGCCGTTACAGTTGCTGCTTCTCCCTTGAAGCATTGTAAAGTGGTGGTTTAACTCCTCAGGACATCGAGTGTGATGAATCCTGAACTTCCTTTAAGTAAATGAATGCGTGATTATGCCTGTGAACCTCAGAACAGCCTCTTTGCAGCAGATCCTGTAAATTTGACTTTGACAAATTAGTATTTAGATATTTTTGACAATGATTCTGTCTTCCTGATCTAATTGGAAGACAAGGGGTTTTGTTTAAAAGGAATATTTAAAGATCTGATAAAGAAATACATCAAGTTGAGATGCTCAAAGCACTATAACAGATTTAACTGAAGACAGCAGACTACACCAGAATATTTAATCTCCCCAGTGTGATTTGTTTTATAAGCAAGGCTTCCTAGTTCTCCTTTGTTCTTTATTATTCAGACAGAGAATGCAGCAGTTGTGCACATACACTACCCATGAATCTGCTTGAAGCACACTTTTGCCAGTGATAGGCTGGCAGGATCATTGTTTCCCACATGCATGAAACCTACATTAGACTGCAAAGCCATAATCAAAAAAGTTCAAATATTTCCCTAGGCCAACACTGCCTAAAGAATTGATTAAAAAAAAGTCAGGCCTGGAAACCATTCTCATTATATTCCACAAAGCAAACATGAATAATAGTCTGCATCTCTAAACCACATTCCTTTCACCCAGTCCCACTTTCAAGTTTTTGCAATTTAGAAGAGCAAACAAACCCTAAATCTCATCTGAGGAATGCAATTCTATTGCTAAGAGCCTTTGGAGTGGCTGCAGCCCTTGTGCTGCAAAGCACCTGACTACAATGCCTTACTGTCTGTGCTCCCATGAAACAGGAAGCATTGTAGAGAATTCCAAACGATCCCTTTGTACATCCAAACAAATCAAACATACTGGGGACAACTTTTCTACAAAGTTAAAAGACAAGCAAGCAAGCCAGACGGACCCTAAACAAATACGAAAACCAGAAAATAAACGTTTACTATTTCAAATCTCGCTAAACTTAGCTCTTCAATCCCCTGCTCTCAGTATCATGTTTTTTCAATTTTTTTAAACAAAAGCTGGGATTTTAGCCCTACTGTCTTGCATTTCAGATTCCAGAGGACATCATCAGGTAAATTTAAAACCCAAGACCAGAAGCAAATATTAAAACCCACTGTATCACATTATCTTAAACTGTTCTATTATTAGAGGGTTTGGGACCTGAGCAAAAAACCCCAAAACAATCAACAGACAGTATCTATCGGACAATTCTGTAAATAGCAAGGTGAAAAGGTGACAGAAATTAATTTACTCACTGAAGTGGAGCTTCTGTTCACTGATACAAGCAAACAATACAAAATTTTTCAGTGCATGCCGGAAGAATAAACACAAAAATAGAGAAATGAAAATAATTTACCTCTCTCTGAATCCAGGGAAGCATGAAGAAACAGAAAGAGCAAGTTAGAAAGCACTCAAGCAGACAGAGCTCCAGCATATGATAAGACAGGGTAGCTGAAAAGTGCTGTACATTTAACATACATTGTTTGTTTGTAGCACAGCATATCTAAGCATACGGCCACTATTTCCTTTCGACACTTTTTTTCATTGAATTTCGTTGCTCTGAAGTTTGTATTTTTGGAAACATGCAACGAGGCCAACAGGCATCAGCTGAATTCAGTGAGGCAGCACAGACATATCAACAGTGGGAGGTAATAAAGCTTAAAATACCACAAGTCTGGGAAGTAGTATGCAGGAAGTATAAATAGACATAGCAAGTGAATGAACCTTCCTTCTTCCAAAAGAATACTTTCTACAGCAGACGCTGACAAAAGAAACAAGAATAATTCTTCAGGTTGTGCAAACCTTACATTGTTTAAACTCAAAGAGTAGAAAGATTGTCATCAGTTTTTTTAATGCCTTTTCTAAAAGCTCATGCCCCAAGGTCACTTGGGGTCCTCTGAAAGTAGCACCCTGAAGAAGTGACAGCCTGGGGAACAACCTTCCATGAGCACTGAGCTGAAGCCAGGATGTATAAAATCACTACACACATTCATTTCTAAAACACTTCAGCAACCACTAACTCTTGGTTTGACATAACCAACACCCCTTTCCCATGGGTGAAGGCAGGCAGGAGAGGCACAAGCTTCCCTGGCTGGTGCCTGCCCTTCTGCCCTGAAGCCCTTGGGAGGGACCCCTGCAGGTCCTGGCACCCACCACAGCCTGCTGCTTTCCAGGTCATGCCAGCCACCACGACACCCCAGCAGGGTGACCTGGCAGGGACACGTCTGGAGGTTATCCTGTGAAAAAAGCCCAGTTTCCTGGAATGTCACCACAAAGGATTAGCTGGGCTGTGGAAGGGCATGGGTTGCTACCTGATTCTTTGCTCCTCTCCTTAAACACTGGACGCCACTCTCTGCAAGGCATAGTGCCTCTACAGGAATAATTCTTAGAAGAGAGCTGCTTAGTCCTGCTTGCCCACTCCTACCTCCTGCATGCACCTCACAATTTCCCTTTTTTAAGAAGGGCTTATCTCTAGTAAGCATCTGAGCATGGCTCATGCACTGTGTGCAAAAATGTGGGACACTACATCATCCCAGCTTGTAACCGACTCTTGAAAAAAGAGTAAGTGGAGTGGAAAAATCATCACATCTCAAGTAATAAGGGTAGGATTAAAGACTGAAGGGAAAGGATCCAATTCCCATTAGACATCTCATGTCAGCAAGCTTACAGAGATTGATCTGTTGCTTAAAAATGGCTTAGTGAGTAGATCTGGAATAAACATAGGTTTCTTAAGGCAAGTTTTAGCTAAACGTGCATTTGGTCCACTAATGCATCCGTCCAAAATGGATGTGCATGCACGTAACTAGAGGTTTAATTTTTCCTCATGTTGAGATAAAACCTCTCCTGCTGCAACTCGTACCCACTTTCCCCTGTAATAATGTCAATGTGGCTCCCTGAGATGAACAGTAATTCACTGCAACAACCACTCCATGGACATGTTAGAGCTCCCATCACAGGAGGCTTCACTGGACAGTGTGCTAGACTATTTAATTTAGGCTCCTTTTCCCACGAATGGCTGGATCAGATGGTCTTTTGATATTCCTTCCATTCTGGGCTGTTCCATGAAAGCAGCCAAGTTGAAAAATTATATTTGCAAATGTAATAGACTTTCCCAGAAATTTTGTAAAAGAAGCATGAAATTTAGCTTCATGGTAAAGAACAAGCACATGGTGCTCTGCTCCACTCCTGTCATACATCGACCTGGGAGTTTCCCCTTTTCAACATCCAGTGGTGACCTGTGGGGATCTCCCCAGCCAAAATCCCGCTTATTCCTTTGCTTCAGCTACATGAGCTTTCTACTGGGCTTTGCAGAATCAGCAAGCACTTCAACTATTGCTAACATTTTATAAAATTAAAGGGTTAAAATTAGATCTCAACATTGCAAATATTGGAAGTCTTTCTAACGTAAACACTGTTGATACTATATGTCAGTGCCAATATGAAAATCAGAATTGAAAAAGTAGTATCACTTGCACTTTCTGAGAAAACACAGTGTTTTTAACTAGTATGAGAAGTAAAACATATAAATTTCTTTGTCCCTTACTCACTGGCTTTATATGAAGTGGACAAACAGAGATTACTGTCTCTCAGGAAAAGCATTATATTGGAAAAACTGTCCTGTAACTTAGACACAATGTTCTGGGGGGAGGACAGGAAAAGAAATGTCTTAGAGACACAAAATATGACCTGCTGGAGCAAACTCTGAAAGAGAGATCTGTTAATTCCCCAATTGTTATGCAAGATACAACTGTACAGAACAATCACCACTGCAGCTGCCAGCCTAGAGAAAAGAGCACTGAAGGAAATTCAGGAAGGTGAGAGAAAAACAAGCAGTTGAGCTGCTGGACTTCCTCAGGCAGAGAGAAATGAGTGGGGCTCTGGCTGCCGTGGCATGCATATGAATCAGGGGAGGCTGCCTCCTGCTTCTAACCAGTTAATTACAACTTTCCAATTAACCCAACAACTTCCCATAGAGTGTCTTGTAATTCATGAATTATTTTCCTACAAAAGACTACTATTAACTCAAATATGGTTGAATAATTTAAACTTAAATAAACAAATTTTTTAAAAGTTGCCCCAATACTAAAAGGTAGATATGGAAAGTTTCATTTCAAGTGGCAGATTTTGTTGATTGCTGCAAGTGCCAGAAATGCTGCAAGTGCTGTTCAAGTGCTACGGTGTGGTGCCCTACATAACCCCTTCCAAGCTCACTGAGTTAAAATGGGTCAAGCCAGAGCCTGCCAATAACCTGGGAAGACAATCCCCAGAAAATTGTGTCAGCACTGCTACACAGGATTTGAGATTCATTTCTGAGGGGAAAAGGCCAAGACCAAGAAAAAGAGCCCATGACCTTCCAGCCTGCAGAGGTGTGAGAAAGGAACCGCCTCCTGAAGCAAACCCCAGGAGGACACTGCCTTCCAGGGAAGGTGGTAACAGTCTCGTCCTTCCCATCACTTCTGCCAGGCTCATTTATTCCAGGTTGTTTACTAATTAGTGCCTTTAGGGACAGAGATTGCAGTACTGGAAGGGCACCTGCCTCCCTGATCCCTGCTTTGCTCCACACTCCTCTCACAAAAGGTCCCCTAGCCCAGGGATGCAGTGCAGGCAAGAGAGCTGTAGAGTGGTGTAACTGATGGGGCAATGCTTGAGTACAAGACCGTGCCTTCTTTCAGTCCCAGGTTTTGTACATCAGTGACTGATGCAAACTGTATCCTGGAGGCTGGCCATTGATGTGCAATGCCCACCCCACTGAGAGGTGAATAAACACCCTTCCACATGGTGCTCATGAGGCCATATCTGCACTTCTGCATGCAAGTTTGGGCTCACCAATCCATGGAGTGACAAACTGTAGTGAGCCCAGCTGAGGGCAATCAAGGCTGTAGGAACCATGCTTGTTTAGCCTGGAAATGAGGCAGGCTTGTTTAGTCTGGGGGCAAGGTAATGGGAGAGGATCTAATAAATGTCTCCCACTTGCTCATGGGAGGGTTTAAAAAATAGAGCAAAACAAAGTTTCTTTGCAAGAAAGTGGGTAAGCCAAGGGATACATACTCCAAGAGGCTGTGCAATCTGTTCTTGGAGCCTTATAAATACCAGCCTGAAGTGGCTTTGAGGTAATCCTGAACCCTGCCCAGGTCTGGGCAGGAGGCTGGTCTAGCTGACCAGTCGCAGTCCATTCCGGGGCAACTTTTTCCTCTGACTCTGTAACAGAAACACCTGAAAGACAGATTGGAGATGCACTGTGCTGATGGCCATGGTGATGCTGTGTTTATGTAGATGACCAACCTATGGGACTGTCTCAGGAGGGAAGAGGGAAGCTGGCAGGGATGAAACAACATGCCCAAGAGCCTCAGCAGCTCAGGTGCCCTATACATCCACCCCTGTGGTTGGGACAGCAGGAATTGTCCTGGACTCCAAATACTCCACAGTTGCTACTGTTGTGTCTTCTAAGGGCCGCTGTGAGACTACAATATGATGGAGAGCAAACCACACCAAGAAACCTGACAGGTTTTGTTTTTGTTATCTCTAAAAAGGCATTTAAAGATCAAGGTGATGTTCTCATGCTTGTATGATGTTTTAGTGTGGCACTGCACTGCACATAAGCCTGGGAGAGCATTAGGAGTTTAATCCCCTGTACCTGGCAGAGGTCTACAGCCCAACCATTCCTGTGACTGATGCATTCAGCTAACTTTGTGAAGACATGGTTTACACTTCACACCTCTTCATTCCTGTAGCTTCCCCTAGAGTCTGGCATACTGCAACTTCCCCAGTTGTCTTTTAAGCAGATCAGGAAAAAAAAAAAAAGGGCTGCCATGGTTTAATCACATCATAAGGAAGTACAAAGGTCTGCCCTGCAACTTCCATGGCTCTTCAACATTTTCACATGGGACTACACCCACCAGCAGCAGCGCTGACCATCTCTCTTCCTAAGAGATAACAACGAGCTGAAATGTCTTTCCTGTCAATTACCATGGAGTTTTAATGGAGTGAAACATATTTAACTTGATTAAAAATAACAATGCATTGCAGAAGCCTTTCATCTTTATTTACAGTTACAAGTATTTGCCTGAGCACATCCTCTGAGGCACAGAAGAGGCCCTGCGCTGGTTCTCTGATTTGTAATTACAAAGTCTAGTAGCATGTAATGCAACAAAATCCCTATGTAAAATGTAGTTACACCTCAATAACACAACATGAACAAATAAAGGAAACAGCCTTCATTTCTGTGCATTTGAAAGCCTCCCGTTGCTTAGAGAATGATTATGTCCTTCACTTTCGTATGCCATTAGAGAAATATAGTTTCTTACAGTGAAAGCAAAATAGCTATGGTTTATAATTTTTCTAAGGGTTTGGTAGCTTTTAACAGGTTTTTGTTTTTTGGATTTCTTTGTTTTGGTTTGTTTTTTTTTTTGTGGGGGGGTTTTTTGCATGTTTCTTAGGTTTTTTTTTAAGCAGTCCTTAAGCCTTTTGTCTTCCAACAAGTACTGAAGGTGCAGACTATTCCAGCAGACTGGTCTTGAGTTTCTGGGTCCCTGCCACCACCAGAATGGAGACTGAGTAGAAATACAACTAATGCTTTCTGCATGAATCCCTTGTTCATTGTGGGGCAGATTGTACCATCAATTTTTAAGCAATTCTCCACTGGTAGCAAAGAAGATATCTGCTTAAAAATTGATGGCTTGATCTAGCCTTCTGTTGCTAATTATATATTATGAAGACTATTGTAACCTAATGAGATTCTATTTTTAAAATAAAAAGAAAATATGAGGCACCCTGACAAATCCTCATTTTGTAAAGACTAAATTGTACTCTTAAAACCAGAAGAGTTTGTTTTAGAGTACAGACTTTCTGAATCAGTAAGCCTCACTTACTGGGGCTTTTGGTATTTTGTCAGGTATCAATGTGATGTCTAGCACCCAAACTATGAAAGTTTCATAGTTTGGCTGTTAAACATCACATTGGTATCTGACAGCCAAGCTGGTTCCTTGCTATTAAGTTCTCTCCATAAAAAAGCAATCTCAGGTCATTTTGCCATTCCTTAAGGGTTTCCCTCATCTGCAGACTCTCAGTGACTGAAGATCTGAGATTAAAGAGTGGGTGCACTTATGAAGTAGGTGCACTTAGCACCCTGAAGCACACAGCCACCCCAGGTACCTCCTCTCCTATGTAAACCAGAGATATCTGTCATAATACACTGCAGTTCATTTCCCTCTCATTAGGACATTGCATTTGTCTTGTTAGGGAAAACAAACACATTTCTGGAAGCACCAAAAGAACGTTGAACAGCAGGCCACCTTTTCCCCAAATCACTAGAGCACCGCTTTAGATGGACTGGTTGGATACTCCAGCAGGCAACCAGCAATAGGACAAGAGGACACAGTCTTAAGCTGTGTCAGGGGATGTTTAGGTTGGACATTTAGGAAGAAGTTCTACACAGAAAGGGTGACTGGGCATTGGAATGGGCTGCCCAGGGAGATGGTGGAGTCACTGTCCCTGGAGGTGTTCAAGAAAAGACTGGATGTGGCACTCAGGGCCATGGTCTGCTGGACAAGGCGGTGTTAGGTCCCAGGTTGGACTCTATGATCTCAAAGGTCTTTTCCAACCTAGTTGATTCTGTGATCTGTGATATAAGAATTTCTGGTTCAAGTTATTAAACAATTATTAAATTAAGCCATAAAGATATTTCCAATTTAGGAAAATTCTTAAAACATATTAAAAAAGTTTTAATATCACATTGACATCAAAATACTACAAAAAAAAAAAAAAAGGTTCAGTTGTTTCATTTGGAGATACCAAAAAAAATTCTGGGACATGCCAGTTATTTTCTAGTAGGTGGAAATTAAACAGAACACTTTTTACTGACTTGATATCCCTGATTTAGAACTGGTCAATTTCAGAGTTTGACCTCTATTAACTTCATCCAGAGAATAAGGTTATCTCAGCTTATCTTAAACCACATTGAAACAAAGTCTGCACTCTAAAACAAATTTAAGCTTTACAGTGCAGTTGAATCAATACTAGCACTCTAATATCAATTGTATCAGAACTTTATTCACTGTTACAGTTTTACTTCATGAAATACATGAAACTGTGAATGATGAATCAGAAAGCCTTGCTGAAGTCCCAGCAGACTGCAACAATACAAGAAATAACACAGACCTTCAATATACACCTTGATTATCTAAAGTACTAATTCAAATGGTTTATTCTCCATCTGTATTGCAACTGATCTATGTTTAAAATGTCTTCATAGATATGAAGACACCCACTTGTTGTAAAAGGGAAAACTAACCTGTACTTTAAAAAAAACCCTTAAAAATGTATAACTGGTATTAGATAAAAAAACCCTCACTATCTTCCCCTTTCTCTCTTTTAAATCCTTATGAAAGTAAATAGGTCACTTTTTACTGAGAAATGCTCCAGGGCTAAATAATGTTCTTTTCCTCACTCACAAGTTGTTATAATTACATTAACCACAAAGCAACAACTACAAGAACATAATTAAAGCCATAGTTTTAAAAGATGAAACAGATCACGTACTCCCCTCATAAACTCAGCTATTCTTTGAGAAAGCAAAAATTACTCCACAGAACAGGGAGAGCAATGAGGTTCCATAACATGCGAGAAACCTAATTGAGGAGTGAAGCTGCTGAGTTTAAAAAAAAAGACAAATGTGCTTGTCTCTCTTCCTTCCCCATGCACCCAGCATAATAAGGATTCAACACTATACATCAATTAACAAATCAATGACATTTCTCCTGCTGCAATTTCTTTATAAATTCAGATAGGATTAAGCAAGCACCGGGACCTCAAGGTAATAGATCACATTTAATAGTGAAGTTTCTTCTTCTGTCAAAAGAGCTGCTAACCATTTAACTTCAGCTAAATATATTATAACATGCATGTATACCCACATATAGTGCAATATTTTTGCCATTAAACATGTTCACATCTTTTGAAGATTTACATAGACTGTTCAATCATTCTTGTCAATTATGGGCTGAAAAAACAAAGCCCAGATTGTCTAGCTAGAAGTTAGCTGGGAATTAGACATAAAGAATTATACAGGTGGTGTATGTTGGGAGGGAAAACACACAGAGCTTTCTTTGCTTTAGCAAATGAGGTTTCTGCAGTTCTTAACTACAGCATCTTTTCATCCATTAACATGGCATTACCAGGGAAAAAAAAAATCACGATCAACCTCTACAGAATCAAGCTGGTCAGCATGCAGTCAGTAACCACAGCCAGTTTAGGAACATGTAATTCTGAGCTGAACACGGTCCCCCAAACCTATTAATCATCAGGATCCATTAGTTAGCTTACTGCTCAAATGAGCAACATCTGAAGGGATAAAGGAGAAGGAGAACAGCATCAAATTCTTACCGCTCAGCACACAGTCCAGCATTTCTGCTACAATGCTCTCCTGAAGGTTGTTAAGTGTCAGCTCTTGGAGAAAAGAAATCTGACTTGCCTTTGTCACACTAGGAGCTGTAATTTGCCTTGCAGGCATCCACACAGTAGCTTTAGACTAATAGACCATAGCTTTGAAAACACAGCTCGAGACAAAGGCTACACTAATGCAAAACTGTTGTCTGAGGGGTTGGAAGGGGGAAGGGCTGAGGTTTTTTTCTTGTCACTTTTTAAGTTTCTTACCTTTTTGTTGCAGCAAACAGGAATTAAATGCCAAGCACGTCATACAAAACACCCAAGTCAATGCTCTGACTGGTCCCCGACTCCGTTAGTGTGTATTTAGGCATCAGATGATGCAAGTGCACTTGATGCAGCCGTGTACTTGTACTTCAACGATGGGGGCCAAATACCCCTGAGAACAGCAGCTCATTCATTTTGCATCGAATTGAAGCACATCATGTCAGCTCCCACTCTCCCCACGGACTGTGCACGCTTGTGTTTGCCGGCTCCAGCTGTGAGCGAGTGGGTGCTTCTCCCTGGAAGGCCCACTCCACTCCGTCAGGGGTGTGTCTTTTCCTCCCTTCCCATCCCTCCTGCCTTTTGCAGCTCCCTGCGCTCTGACCCGCACAAGAGGTGTCTCTCCTCCCCTGTTAATGAATCTTCACTGCTACGCATTGTGATTCTAGCCAGTAAACTTCAAAGATTAATCTTCTGTGACAGAAGTAATCTTTTGGGGAAAGCCGAAGTGCACAGGGAGTCTGCCCCTCTCAATTTTCCAAAACCTCTGCAAAGCATTCACAACGTAGCTCTGTACTGCATGCCACAGAGAAAGAAAGTCTCCTTAAAAAGGTAACAGAGATTTACAGCTAAATCCAAAAATTCAGACACAATTAACAACTGCATTTACTACAATGAAATCACACCTGCTTATGCTAGCAGTGAGATTTATCCTTGAGCTGTAAAACCAAACACACCAAATAATTTGATTTTCCAGAACTGGCCCATGCAGTAATTGTAAATCCAATTTAGAGGTGTTGCTTGCACTAAATGCTGTGGTAAACACAATGGTCCTGGAGCTCCAGTTTTTATCTGGGGAAACTCCCCATCAAATGTGCTCAATCAGCAACAAAGGGTTGCTTTTGGCAAGGACTGCACTTAAAATGTGTCAGGGCTTAAACCTCATTCCAGGTTATTCAGCTTTATAGCCACCTGCACATCACTCCTCCTCAATGCAGGGGGAAGCCTGTGGGGAGGCAAACTCCAAGTTTGCATTGACATGGGTCACCACCCTGCAAATCACTCTTCTCCATCCAAGGGAATTTCTCCTTCAAATGTGCCAGCAGAGCTGTCTGTGGGATCACACCTGTCACACCAAGGAAAGTGAGCCAACATGCAAATGCCCATCAACAAGTGTCTTTAAATTACCTGAGCCCTATCTGAGTGAAAGTGGAGCAAGGAACATTATCACAGATATTTCCACCAGCAGAGTTGAGAGGGTAAAAAGCAGTTAAGGACAATTGCCTAGCAGTCACTTCTTTCAGCCACACAAATGCATAAGGAGCAGGATGTTTTTTTCATCACCTAACTACACCCTAAGAGTCTAGTGAGATTGATTTCTGTCTTCCTTCCATTCCTCCAGTTTATCATCAACAAGGTTTGGCAGAACCAGTTATGCTCAAGCAACAACCTGTGCCATCCCAAAAGATTTCCACTGATTTCCAGGGAGTAACAGGAGGGAATTTAATAAACAAACCTGTTGATGCTGCCTAAGATAAAACAGCTCCAGCTCTGCCTTGGATGTGCTAAATACCCACTGCTAAGAAGAATTCAAAGCCATGTAATAATTTTTGCATTGTCCAAGTAACTTCTCTAAAGTCTTCACACAAATCTGGAATTCACTTGCAGGGAAAGAAAGGGGCATTTTATGGACAAAGTGGCACCTAAAACTGGTTAATGCGGTAAAATAGAAATGCATTACATTTATAATCTAGGTTCCAATATGCATTCAATATAACTTCTTTACATTTGAAAATGAGGACACAATTAATTTGATAACTATTAACTATTACAACAACCCTCTTCACTGCTGTTATCCTCTTTTAGTCTTGGTAAGTAGAATACAAGAGGATATGGTAGCCTTCCAGCTGGCCAAACAACAGCACTCATGAGAACAATGTCAGACTTCTACTTAAAAGGCTTCTAAGGCAAGAAGCCAGATTTTGCCATTTTAATATGCTGGAACAGTTTGTGGGAGAGAACTGCTCTTCTCTGATCCTCCAGTACAAAAAGAGGAAAAGAGATTCAGCCAAACTTTATAAATCTGTAAAAAACGTATGATTAAAACTAAATCCCAGCTTTCAAGTTATTAGTTGGTTTTTCAAAAAGTGAGCAGGGGTCAAATTCTAATGCTGTGTTGGTTTTGATATTTTGTTAGGTGCCACATTTACTGCCTGTGCACCTGTCAGTAATGATGTGGCTAGATACAAGCATGTTTCAAGGAGTAACTTGCCCTGGTTTCAGCATTTCATCTTCCTCTGCCCGACATGCCTGTTACTCCGATTTTGTTACTTCTATTTGCTGTGTATGAAAAGGGCAACAGATTCACCTCTGCCACCAGATATAGGAAAACCTCCCAGGGCTTGACCAGCAGGTAGTTTCTGAAAATGAAAGACAATCTGGGCCAAATGTCTTCCCATTTGTGCACAAACAATTTGCTTAGTAACTACAACTGTGTTATCGTGGCAAAACAGCTTTACCAATTCTCAATCACACCCAAAAATATGAATTCAAATATGAATTAAAAATTTTAGGTATAAGCTTCAGGGTAATGGCGGTGACATTCAATTTCTGATTTCTTCCAGTTTACTTGGCCAAGTATCTTTATTCCGAAAATGAAAGGTGAAACTCACACAGAAGTCTTCTTTCATGAAATGTGTTGTAAAGAATAATCACCAATAAGCTTTGAGACCAGTCCTGGAAGTCACAGAACTCCGCACTGGCTGCCAAGTTTGTCTGACAAGCTCTCCCTAGCAACAACTGCTACCAAAAACACAGTGAAAAAATTTCCAGGGCAAACATCGCACTGAGTCCCATTTCCCACTGCCAGCCAGGCGCTGTGAACTTAGAGCCAAATCCCTTGGCAGGAAGAATCTTTGTACTGCAATTTACTTGCAGGCTGCAAAAGAAATAAGCTTACAGCAAGTAATGGGTCAAATTTACACGGACAGAAACATCACAAGTAGCCAGTCCTGGCAAGGTGAAAACTGTCCAGGAGAGCTCTCAGCTCATGAAGAGCTGACAAATTCAACTCCTGCGCTGCTAAAAGTGTCAAATCAAGGTAGAAGGTGTGTTTTGGGGCATGCCTGGTATATAAATAACACCTGTGTTGTGCTAGGCTCTCCCAGCTATCCTGTGCTGCCCTCTCATGGGTCCACAGCTGGGGTGTATTTCCCAAGCTGCTGTGTTCCCCACTGGGGATGAGGTTCAGCCAAGCTCATAATGAGGGAATGGGTATTTAACACCATAAAGAATCTGAGCAGATCTCCATGCACTTGGTAGCAATGACATGCCTGATTATCTGGTTACACTGCCAGTGAACAGCAGGGCATCTGAGTAAATGAAATTAGCTTATCCTCTAGACACAGGAGTGGGCTCATGTCCTCCCCAAACTGATCAAATATTCCCATTGCATGGCCAGAATCTGTATCTCAGAATGAAATCCCAAGTATCCCCTCACACACAGCTCATGTGATACTAGCAGAGCTGTAGACAGGCTGAAGAAACAAAAACACTATCAGCATCTGATATCCTCATACTCACCCTAAGCATGTGCAAGGACTAGATCCAAGGGTTTCACATATACAAACTTTTGAGGAAAAAAGAAAATGAGTTTATGAGTATGGAACTTGGATTCGGGTTGCAGTTTGTTTCAGTTTGAGCAAAAGGAAAATTACATTACAGCAACATATTTATGTTGTGTGGCCAAGAGTGTATTTTAGTCCTAGCAGCTGCACTCACACTGCTGGCTCACAACTGTACCCTTGCAGTCCTACACTTGAGATAAAAGCTGGAGCAGGTTTGTATCCCAGCTCACACTACTGCAGCACTCAAAAGCTCCACTTCTGCCCAACAGGAAGAGAAACAAATGCTTCCCAAACTAGCCCTGCCTTTTGCTCTTCCAAAGCATCCGTCCTACCCCTGACACAAAACATTTTGACACTTCCAGGAAACAAAAAATTAGCCCTTTTTGCAAAACTCAGAGCACTACAATATTCTTTCATCTTTAACAACCTAGAAGCTTAAGACCTCCCCTCATCATGATCATCTACTTCCATCACAAATTATCAAGGAGTAACAGCAATGCAAATCTTCTAATTGGCCTGAAATTTCCTATTATTTTTGAAAAGAGAAGAGAGAAGGTGAAAGGCAAGTGAGGAAACATTTCAGAAGGTTTAAATCCAGAATTCAGGCAGGTATATGTGAATCTCCATACACATCACAAAATGAGTTCCCAAAATCCATGGATGGATGAAGAAAATTTGAAATACTACCTTGAATCCAAAAGATTCCAAAGTGACAAAATGAATACAGCATTTATGAATGCCTGAGTTGGCAATATTCCAGAAGAGCTTTGTTTGTCTTTTTTATATTAAGGCCCTTGAAGCCATGTACCTACTTCATAAATGAACAGAGGGCAAGAACAATAGCTCAGTTTGCTTTGTCTAATTCATCTCATTATGTTCCTGATGGTGGCTGAGTAAAAGCAGAGATGAAAAGCTATTTCCCTAAATAAATACACACAAGTGTCCTCCAAATAGAAAAGAAAAAAAATTTGGATCTTTCTTTGTCATTTATTTTCTTGTGGGTGTGAGTACTATCAACCTTAGACATGTATCTACATTGTTGGAGATAGGCATATCAAGTTTTTTTAGGTTCTTCAGACACTGCAAAAAAGGAACAGGCAGCAAATAAACTTCTTAATTGATGAAGAAAAGACTGATGAAACACAACTGCAAAGCAAATGCAGTTCAATACACCCTTAGCAAACTGAACTACACCTGTGATAGCTTGCCAAAGGAAGCACCTTCACTGCTCTGAGATTGTCTGCCAGAAGGACCCAGGTGGGCCCTTCCCATCTTGCTACTGAAAAATAATTCTGTAAGTAATCAACAGTACCTCTTTCTGCATCTTGTTGACAAATACAGCATCATGACAAACACTGCTGTGTCAGTGTGAGGTATCCCAGAACACAGGCAAGCTGACTTTCACAGGGTCTTGTCTGAAGTGGAAAAACTCACTTCACTGATGTTAGACATAGGGTCAGGAGAATACTATGACAAATACTGAAAACAGCCACCTTGCAGACCTTCAATTCCTTCATACTCTTTTAAAATCCATAGTAGGGTCCTTTCTTTTCCTCCTGCTATTTTGCTCTTGTATAAGAACCTTAGTCCTGCTAAAGAAATAACATTTACACCATCCTAATGCCCCCAGAGAAACGACATTGATTTTGCTGAGCAGTATTCAGGTCTTGGAGGTCCACCTCTGCAAGTTGTGGCTTAACTCAACTCATGGTTGAGCTAAGTTGAAGCTTATAAAAAACTTCCCATCAATTATAAGGGGAATTTGGTCCAACTGAGGGGGCACAAGTGTGTATCCGGCCAACTTTGAAATTAATCAAGATGGGGAGAGGGGAACTTCAAGCAATAAAATACTGAAATTTTATATATAATTGAGTTCTATGTTTAATGCATTAATTCAGATTAAAAATTGAAATAATTTTTATGGGATTAAGACGAATAGCATTTGTGTGAACATGACCATCATCAGAAGAGATATAATGCACACAGTTTTTTCAATGTCACTAAGCACAAATTTCTTTTAAAAAATACAGATGTTAATGTAACAGTTTCTAAATACAAAACCAAGTCAGTCAGTAAATAAATCCCTAAATGTTTAAGACACTTGAATTATCTGTTGACAAAAATCTTTTCCTTTGCTCAAATTAGTGTTTAAATTTCTGCTAATCAATCTGCACATATCAAAGAGGCTTCAGCAGGCAATCTACCTCCCTTGCCAGAGGCCAAATTGTGCTGAATACCACTGACAAAGGCCCCTTTCCCTGGTGGAGCCAGTATTAGGAAAGAAGCCAACATACTATTCTCAGAATTAAAATCCTGAGGTGAAAATGCTTTCTAAATACATGGAATGTATAAGACAGTATATGCGATGATTTACATAAAAATGCACTGCATGTAAATACTTGAATTGCAATCAGCTATCAGCAAATGTGAAAAAACATCCAGAGGTAGATGTGACACTAAAATAATTGAAGTGGTAAATTGATAGCAAGAGAATCCTCTTATATTTCAGAGGCACATTTCAAATTATTATATACATGCAGGTAGTCAAATTTGTGACTGAACATAGAGAGAGACGCAGGACAAAGTCTGTACATCATTTTACTATTGCATACAGCAAATGCCAGAAGACATTCAGTGATCTACAAATATGTAGACATATCACAAGTCCTCTTGATATCAGGAAAACACTCATGCAAACACCAGAAGTGTTTTATGTAGGTGTATATAAATATTTACACAGTAAAGGTGTATATAGAAACATCCTACCCTCTCTCTAACTCACCAGTACAATACTGGCATGAGCTATTTGGACAAGAAAAAGAGCTACAGAGGTCACTTTCTGTCTATACTTTTGCTTTTCAATTTGCTACTTTGGAAAGTTGTGAATGTCCCATATTTCATTAAGTAGCATAACAGTGAGATAATTGAATTAAATACTTTCTGCTGCACAAAATATTTTTTCCTCTCAATTACTTTTTCAGAAATTATTTGCCTACTAAGAAATTTTATGAAGTCAAAGTTTTGCTTACAATAGAAAACAATAAGCAAAGTAATTACATGTCTTGCAAAAGGTTGACATTTTCAAGTGAACCACCACACAACAAAGAAGTCTTTTACTGCTCATACAAACATACTACAATCAAAGTTGCAGAGAGCTTTATGAACTTTTATCCAGCAAGGTGTTAGTAAGAATTCTTGGCACAATTTTTCTTAAAAGATTGCACTATTCGTCAATGGCCTATGCTTTCTGTGGCTTTTCTCCTCAGCAGGTTTTTTTAATGTCCACCTTAGTACTAACTGAACAGCTTCAATATACATTAGACAAACAAAGTGAAATCACTAGTGGACTAATTTGGTTTTCTCTCATCTGCTACAGAGACCTCAGACTAGAAGAGGTCTTGAAATGAGAACAAAAGAATACAATAAAGTTCCTATTGAGGTTTTATTGTTTTAATTTTTAAGAAAAGCGTTACTTAATTATTTGACAGCCATTTATTCCATAGGTGGCTCCCTCTATACACAGTCCCTACGTTGATACAGCCTCTGAGAGATGTGTAATTAAGAGCATCTTCAGCACTGCTGAAGATAATGGAGGTGAATGAAAGGCAGGCACCTTCAATTGACTCCAGCGGCTTTGGGAAGGAAGATGGCATTTTTTCTTTGCACAGCCTCCTTGGAGAAGAATCAACAGAAGATGTATGTATCCAAGTGATAAGCACACAAAGTAAATAAGGTAAGTTTAAACCATCTTTGACTGTGAGGTAAGATCAAAGATTCTAACTAGGTGCTGAAATCTAGAAGGGTTGTAGAGAGTTTGGGAGTAAGATGGATGTTTTCTGTTGACAGCTACAGAGCTGGACAGCAGCTGCTTTTTGCATCACTGTTTTGCCATGGAGTGGAAGCAGCAGTTACTTATAGAAATCCAGTCTGGACACAGCATCCACTTGATTAACATGCAGTGAAAAGAATAGTAGAAGAACTCATCAGATTTCCACCCCAAACTGGCAGTCATTAGCTCTCCTGAGCCACACTTTCACAGGCAGCTCAGCTGCACTCAAGGGACCTTTGTGATAGCCACTTAAATTCATGGATTACTCTAGCTGTACCCTAAAGTATTTAATAGCTGAAATAACAGGGAATGCGTGTAGATTTTCTAGCACAAATTTGTACAAAGGCTTTAAGCCAAGGACTCAGTTAATATGCCATCTTATTAATTGAGACAATCTGACTATATTGCTGTGATTATTTGTACTCCACGTCCAGATATATCATTTGTCTTAACTGAAACTTTTACAGTTGAATAATTTCAAGTGCTATTTAAAAAGGTTCAAGTTGGAGATCAGGAGAAATTTCTTCCCAGAAAGGGTGACTAGACATTGGAATGGGTTGCCCAGGGAGGTGGTGGGGTCACCATCTCTGGAGGTGTCAAGAAGACTGGACATGGCACTTGGTGCCATGGTCTAGTTGACAGGTGATGATTGGTCTAAGGTTGGACTCAATGATCTCAGAGATCTTTTCCAACATAATTGATTCTGTGTTTCTATGTACTCATTTTTTCATCTCATTAGTGACATTACTCAGAAAGGATAGAGGGATGCTGCCCCAATATAGTTGACGCCACCAGCAATAGAAAACCAAACTATGCAAAACTACAGGTGTTTCAAATTATGTAATATTTCAAGTTAATACTGGCCTTTTTCAATGCATCTTCAGTCTACTGTGTCTTTCATGTTAAATCCCAAAGCTAAACCAAACCAGTTTAATGAATCAAAGTATGAATGCACAACATGCAGCTTTTTGCAACCACTTGCTAATATTTGCTTGAAAACACATTAATTCTGTAAGCTTGACTGGATGCCCCCTTTCACAGCTGTATTGTTTCATTACTACCTCCTAGAACACACTGCACTTCCAAACAATGATGTTAGAATGTATGGATGTAAATGGGAAGTTTTGTATAAATAACCACCTAAACTATTTCTTTGTGAGAAGGGAAAACGCTACCAAAATACACAGAAAAAGATATTCAAATGCAGCTGGCTTAGGGAAGAAGAAAAAGCAAAAGGTAACTGTAAAAACCCAGCTAAGAAGAGAGGTCAGAAAAGCCAGTAAAATCCTTTTCCTCCAGTGTAATCCCTCACCTATGCCATATTTACACAATTCCTTACAGTATATTTTGTCCTTATTCCAAGGTTACAGGGACCGAAGGGAATAGGCAATATTGATTAATGCTGTTTCAGAGACTGAAGAGCTCAGCTGAAATTACACATTCTTTGAGAGGTGTTATCTTCTCAGAAGAGCAGGTGCAAACACCATTTCAGTTTTAATTTATTTTATTTTCTTCTTTTCTTGACCATGTCACTAATGCAGAGGAGAAAGTTTATTATTCATTATCTTGTGCAGTTTGACAAGCTTCTCTCATAGAATTGAAGAGAGACTCAGAGCACATTCAGTCATCACCTCAAAGGGAAGGCAATCCAAAAAAACTTAAACAGCTCCCTGAATGATGCAGCTAGAAGCCAGAATGCATCACTGAAGCCTGTTTTGTTGCTTGTAAACAAAATATTTTCTGAAGAGATGAATGATAAATTACAGACAAAAAAGAATATCCCAAATACATTAAAATTATATTTATTGTCTTTATTTGTTTTAGCTTTTATTTATGTAATTAAGGCCAGGTATCCCTCCTAAAATCTCGTGTCCACATGACAGACATGCACTGGAGCTCAAACCAGGTAATATCTGTAAGTACAGTCTCAGCTAGCAAATGCAGAGTGACATCCGACAGGCAGTCAACTTGCACCACAGCTTCCACACTCCCCACTCACCGTTTTTCTGCCCCCTAACAAAGCAGTTTTCAGTCAGACATGTCTCTACGCCTCTTAGTTGAACACACACTCAAAACTAAAAAGAAAACATTTAACCTGCCGTAGCACTGTTGCTCAATTGAAATTTTCCAGTTCTAGGTGTCTAGAGAAAGGTTCCTAAATCTGAATTTAGACACTTGATTTTCAAAGACACTGAATGTGCAGAGATCCTACTGAAGTCAGTGGACAGCACATGTGTTAAACACCTCTGAAATCCAGACATTTTTGTTCACCATGGAAAAAGCAAGACAGCACACTATTTTTAATTCCCCATATTCTGAGGAATTTGAGCCATAACTTTACATCATTTCTTCCTCATTTTCCACAGATCTATCCCATTTTTCTCACTTATATCACCCCAATAGTTTTCTCTTGTCCTAATAGCTCATGAGACAACAGAGCTCAGATAATTCATATTGTTATTAGGACTTTCTAGATTGTTCAGCCTTAGAGGATTATGTCCATCTGACCTGAGACATCTATGAATTCAGTTGTCTGCTCTCCCTTTCTGAGGCAGCTTGAGCCTCATCTTTGGTGCATCCATCCATTCTACTTTCTTCAAGGCCCTCTCTGCCTTTCTCCGCTTTTTGAATCCCAGCTTCATTTTATTCCTGTGTCTAGGCAGCAGAAAAACAGCAGCAGTTCAGAGAAGCAAGGCAATAGATATCCACACAGATGAAGGAATCCCCACCTGATAAAATGGGTATTATGAAGGGCAAAGGAAGGAGCACAATACATTCACATCATCCAGTCAGAGTGTCTGGTCAGAAAACCTTAGTATCAGGGAATGTGCCTCTCCCACCACTTAAGAGCCAAAAGCAACCAGGCTCCCTCCTCTGCCTGTCAGGAAAACACAAACTATACATCGAAAACAAACCTGTTATGTCCAACATACCAGGTCCCTATCCAGTTCCATATTCAGTCCCATCAAAGATGCCTCCTGAATTCACCAGCAGCCCTCCTTGCCAGCTAACCACAGAGTATTTCAGCTGGATATACTGCTGTTGTATGAAATCACCAGGAAGAAACTGTGAGCTTTCAGGCAATTAAAGTCTTGTAGATGTTTTAAAGCTTGAGGTGGGCTTTAGACTGGTGGAAGAGCAATGAAAATAAAGGAGGATGCAGGGAAATGTGCTAACAGAATCTCATTTACAAAACTGACGGGCCATTGCCTTTTCTCTCTTCCTTGTTAGTGAGCTGCTCAGAAAGCAAAGGGCATGCACCAGCAGTCCAGGAGGAGAGACAAAACCCAACCTGAGGAATGATTAATGTACAGTCGTGCAGCTTGCAAGTGAAAACAACAGCCCTTTGTAGCCTCAGTAGGCTGAGGCTGTAAACATGCTTTTAAAATGAGGAAAAAAACATGGCCTGTATGGTTTGTTAAGAAGCAAACACAGCACTGACAATTATTCACTGATACACCTGTGACACCTCCGTGTGACAATGACCTTACCGATCCTGAAACCAAACTATTTATGCAACTGCAAGGACTGTTCTTATTTACAAATAATACTAAATGAAACATCATGACTGTTTTCAATACAGCAGGAGAGGAAGACTGTAAAAAGGACAGCGGTTTTTACTTTTAAAAAATCACAAGGTATCACCTAAGAAACCAAGTCTGCCAAAGGGTTGCACATACACAGTACATTTATATTCCTTTAATGTCCATATATATATCAAACATAGGAGCTCAGTGTACACATACCCACCAATTTTTGGGAATCTGATTTGTACATAATTTTATGAAGGCACTCCAGCCTGTTTAAAATCAAACATATTTTACCGACTGATCAACTGAAAACAAGTGATGAAATACAAAATCACTGCACAACCCAAGTTAACCAAATGAGAAAGCCTTGGCTTCCCCCAGGATTGTTAAATAAGAAACTCCAAAGGTCAGGATAATAGTGTTACCTATGGAGAGAGTGATTACAGCCTCCTGGAAGACGCTTCTGCCTGAGGTGAGTTAGCAGCCACATCCTCAGTTTAAACTTTCATCAGCAGACCTCTGTATTTCATCAATCTTTCATTATGGCAGAGCTTAGAAAATCATCTGCTCATGTATCATTAGAAAATCTCTTCATCTTCCCAAGCAGAAACTACCCAAATAAATTAGTACAAGCAAAAGAGTTAAAAGGAGGGCCTGCAGATCATTTTGAGGTTCAAATAGATCAAAGTACAGGGAAATATATATTTCTACAATATTTTAAAATTGAAATACTACCTTTCACAGCAAATCCAGTATGTTTTATTATACAGGTTCCTGGACTAGAAGATATAGCTAATTAACAAAATTCATGTGCAACAACTTCTGGAAGAATTTCCTACCAGAAACTGGGATTTCATCAGCTTCATGAACACTTAATCCACCTAAGCAGCAATGTGATCCCCTCACTTTTTTTTCTGGTGATAGCAAACTCATAATCAGGGAAAGTTGCTTTTGCAGTCAGTGAATGGCTTTGGTACTTCTCACTTCATCAGCAACAGATGGTTTTACCAGGATGAACCCAAGGACTGTGTGCAAATGCACACATGAAAAGAGTTGCAGTGCAGTTTCCAACTCAACAATATGGTTTTCTTAGATTGTGTTCTCCTATCACCAAATGCTTTTTTCTTGTGTGTTAGTGATTCTTCAGCAAATGCTACATCTTTTATGCTACCTCTCAAAGCATCTTTCCTACACTGAACATCTCTACATCCAAAACAGATAGTACATCTGATTATGCAGTCATAAGTTTGTTCTTTCTGCTTGTCATTTTGATCTTCTATTTAACATCACATACAGTCTGAGTTTACTTACAAGTAACACCTACACTGCTTTTCCTACATTCTTATTTTTTAAAATGTGTCAATAAAGCATTAAACAAATTAAATTTCAGAAAGAGTGGGCTCCAGTCCTGAAAGTCATTCTGGACACAAAATTTCTGTAATAGCACCTATCAAAATTCTTACAAATGGCTATGAATAGGAAAGTTCTGAAATAAAACTTCTTATGATGAAAAAACCCAAATTCCAATAAAAGTGGCTAAGAACATTCATGTGCCAGCAAACAAAATATTAAAGCTGGTTTTGACTTTGTGTTTCATATCTAAAGACAATTTACATTAAATTTTAATAAACTATTTCTTGCTGTTCCTTACAGCAACAAGTCATGAAAAGTCATGCCCTCTAGAAAGAAGAAATGTTCACTTCGAACACAGAAAGGCCCACTCCCACTACTGACAGTAGAAATGTGAGAAAAAATTAGTTTATTTCCTCTACCACTTTTTCTGTATTGTCAATGTCACATATGAAGCCTCGATTCAGGAAAACAATTGAGAAAGCGGTTACTTTTTATGACCAAAAGGAAGAACTAGGTTTGAGGGGGTTCCTGTTGCTTGTATTATTAAAATTGGACCTGTATTTCTTCCACATATTCCATAACTAAACATTTTTTCTTAATAGAGACATGAGTTTCTGCAGTAGTCTGAGCAGAACTAGAATTCATCTTTGGCCCCCCAGACATGGCATGAAAAAGGGCAGAAGTGGGACCAGAGATTTCCTATGTCTTGCATGTAGCTTTTGGTAAATGTTGTGGTGTACCACAGCAGGTCAGAGAAGACAGAATGACTTGTGCACACACAACCTTTCCCAACAACTCCTGCCCTACTGACAGGGCTTATATTCATCTAGGAGAGTCTGCTATTGCCTCCCACCCCCAGACACTTTTCATCAAAAGCATACAACATTACTGGTGCCACATGATTGCAAAAGGTACATTTCTCTTAAATGTTTCCTAAAAATATCCATGACCACTTCTGTCTTTAGGAAAAGCAGGTACCCAGCCTGAAGAAATATGATTCACTATCTTATTTTATAAAGAACATGATGGAATGATTTTATTTTACAAAGGAATATAAGTATTTTGGAAAAGAACTTGAAATGGTTTAAAAAAATTAATGAAAATCAAAGCTGGCATCCTTTACTTGGTAAAGTTGCCCCTTAAAATGCTCTATTTATTTTCTGACTGAAGCAAGGTACTACAAAAACTGACTTGAAGGGAAATGTGCAATGCACCCATTTTCTAATGCAAACAAAGAACTCTAATGGTTTATTCATTAGGAGTTAAAACCTTTTTACTTCCCAGCATTCCAAATTGTATTTGCCCCTTTTAGAGCTCTCAAAAATCTGTACCAATGGAAGCAAAAAACAGTTAACCCATGCCCAGTCAACCATCAGTCATTTGTAAAAGAATTAGAAACCTTTAGTCACCTTTCCTTTCAGAAATGTAGTCATTGATAATCAGAAACCTTGAGATAAAACAAGTTTCAGAAAATCTTTTACTGGGAAAGATTTTTCAGGTTTGAAATTACATTTCCCATCAAAAGTTAGAGACAAAAAACCCCCAAACCCCTACTATTGCAATTATCTTGACAATCACAGAATGGCTTGGTTTGGAAGGGACCTCAAAGATCATCTAGTTCCAACTCCCCTGCCATAGGCAGCGGCACCTTTCACTAGACCAGCTTGCTCAGAGCTCCATCCAACCTGGCCTTGAACCCTTCCAGGGATGGGGCATCCACAGCTTCTCTGGGCAACACGTTCCAGTGCTTCACCACCCTCACAGTAGAGAATTTCTTCCTGAGATGTAATCTAAACCTACTCTCTTTCAGTTTGAAACCATTCTCCCTTGACCTGTCAGTACAAGCTCCTGTAAATAGTCTCACCCCATTTTTCCTGTAAGCTCCCTCCAGGTACTGAAAGGTCACTGCCCTAAGATCCTGGACTTTCTTGATGTGAATGGCAATGTTTTTCCTACATCAAAATGCCCAATCAGACAGAGAGACAGCTCAAGGTCCTGCTCCAAATAAGTCACTTTCACAACCCTGTTTCCACAGCGATGTTACATGACAAACAAGAATGCTACCAAAAGATCAGTCAGGAAGGAAACCTAAGGAAAGACTGCTTCCAGGGCAGGAAGGCCTTTAGCACACACTCCTGGTTGCTCCCTACTGTGATGAAGAACTTCAGCTCCCAGGCAGGCACATTTCAGGGACAAACCTCAGTTTTCTGCAACACCCTTGGGGATTTTCTTACACCAAGAACTACAAGTAATAGGAATGGCTTAAACCCATTACTCTTCCCTTGATCCAAACTTTTTCTCCATCACATTAAATATCTCAAGAAAGTAGAAACACATGCATACTGTCAGAGCATTGGTAGTACATTTACCTTGGACCAGGAAGCATGGAAGCAGGAAGACATGCTTTCACAAAGCCAGGAGAAACATACTACAAGACATATTTGAAAACATGCTTTTATACCAAAAAGTACTACATGTGTCCGAAACAAATCAATGTTACACGCACAGTTTTATGCACCTGACTGAATTAATCTGAAAGGCTTGTTCAATGCACATTTAACAGAACAGCATATAAGTGACACACCATGAAACGCAGAGAGTTTAAAAAGTTACACCATCAAGAAAAAGAAGAATTTACCCACCTTCTCATAGCCCCTGGAACAGAGATATATGTGCTATGTATCAGCAGACTGAAACAGCACCAAGTGGAGATAGACAAGAGGAGGGAACACTCACCGACCATTGTCACGCCCCACGCCCCAGACTCGGATGCTCACGATGGGCTGTGAGTGCAGAACTGTGCGGTCCATGGGGTCAATCAGGTTCAGCATGTCATTTTCCAGTATAAGGTACATGTCTTTGCCCTGCAATTCCAGACAAAGTACAGTTACACAGTACATCACCCTCTCAAACTGGCTGGGCTCAAGTTGTTATGTCTGTGCTGTTCACACTAGCTTCATCTTTACTCAAAGTTTTGGGTTGTTCCAAGAGCAAACGAAAAAAAGTTCACATACTTCTGGTGTGAAAAAGATCTAAGAAGTTATCTTGCTACTGTATTTTTAAGCAATCCCAATCACAAAAAGTTTTGATGTCTTTTAAATGCAACTCATTCGGATCCAAACTACTGAGCTATTCAACAAGTTATGTGTTTATCTGTTTTTCAGTGAATTCTTCCAAATATATGAGAAGTCATGGTCTGACTTCATAGTTAAAGCTTATATCAAAATCTGTACTTTTAAGGCAGAGTTCCTTCCTTCTAAGTGTTTTGTTTCCATAAACTTTAACCAATGGATTATGGGAACAGACAGCAATTTGTACATTTCAGAGGATTTATAGAATACTCTTTGAAGAAAGATTAAAGGGGAAAACCTAGCATTAAGACCTGAATGTGAATTCTGCTAGTGACTGCAGAATCTGGGATCCAGGACTTCTCCCCAAGTCTACTGGCATGTAAGAACAAAGACAATGCTTTTTTCTCTTACAGGGAACAAATTTACAGACAATTTTCCTTTTGATGCTAATTCACAAATGCTAATCTTCCTCCTCTTGACAGCATTTGTAATAGGTCTGCTGCCTCTTCTACCACATGTAATATCCCTCTTCTTGGAGGCTGTACACATACTCTGCAGACTATGAGATCTTGTGGAAATGACCCTGGACCTATTGCTGAGCAGTAAGACAAGCTCCTGACAATCTGAAGGTGGAAGCTATCAGCTAAATATAGAGTAATTAGTTTCCTCTCTATTGTGCCAGAGTCTATACATGAACAGAAAGAATGGAAAGGGCCTGAATCCCTACTGACTAATGTTTCAAAACTGACCTTTTTCTTCACCTCAGTGACACAGAAACCCTCTTCCTGCTTGGTTACAGTGGCTCAAGTCTTAATGATGCCTAAGTTTGTGTCTATATAAGAAATACATTCATGTCACTCTGTGAGGGTTTTCTGCCACTCTTTATAGACAAAGCAGCAAGGGGCAGGCACTGTCCATCTCCCTTCCCAACACCAGATCTCCTAACAGGGATTCAAAGGGAAGCTGTGACACAGAGCTGGCAGTGCAAGTACCAAGAGGGATGTGGGAGAGACAGGTGACACCTGGTATATGCAAAGCCTACACAAGCATATTTTGCCTGATGGAAAAAGCACATCTGTAGCTGAGACGCAAGGCTGGATATATAGGGCGCTCCTAGAGAAGCAGAAAGAGATGTAGCTGTGATAGTCATGCAAAAAAATGGGGCACTGCAGCAGCACTGAGCTGTTAGTGGCAGACAGAAAAACACCAGAAAGAAAAAAGGGAGAAATTTGCTTGGAGGTCAGAAGCAGTAAACAAATTGTGTGAAGAATGCTACCAAGTGTCACAAAGATTGCTTTTTAGACCCATTTTCTACTTACATATTTGTTCCAGAAGGAAATTATTACAAGAAGAAAAAATATGTTATTCATGCAAAATACAGTGGGATTAGAGTAACCAAATGGAATCCAAATTAGCTGGAAAAAAATTGGAGAATTGGCAGATAAGCAACATAAGTCACAGGAAATTATCCTTGCAATGCTCAGGGGGATCACTTGTCCGCAGCCAGAAGCAATATATTTTGCTAAATTTTGTTGCCTTATTATACAGAAGCTATTTTAGAGATGAAAGCACTGCATAGGTCAAAAAGAAATTATTTAGACAGGCTAGGAGCTTGAACATAGGCTTTAATGTCTAAGACTGCTGAAGAGCTGCAGAGATCTGATGGCTCGAGATGAGGAAGGGGAAGAGCCATGGAGGGAAAGTCAATAAAGGAAAGAGAGGCTCAATCCCAGCAATTTTCCTGGAAGCGTTACAGGCTGCAGTATATAGGTCAATGGCAAGAAAATACCTTTTTCATGTCAGTGATATTGTAATGTACAGAAATGTAATTCATGGCAAAAGAGCAACACAAACAGACGAATAGCATTTTTCTTTTTAGATTTTACAGAACAGCAGAAGTTCAAAATTTATAGCTAATGTCTTTTGGAGCAAAGGGCATGAAATCCCACATTAAACCCACTAACGAAGTTTCTGGAGGGTCAGGATTTTACCCAGGGTGTGGGAGGTTTTGTAGTTTGTTTTCTAGTTTTTTAAATTATGAAAACTTGGATCTAGTCCTAACCTCAATTTCACTTTCATTACATTCTAGCTAAAGTAAATCCTTAGGCAATCTTAAAATTCCTACGTGCAGTCATCTAGCTTCATAATAGATTCCTGCTACAATTGCTCCATCTGATACATCAGTGACAGAGTACAATTTTTTCAGGTTCCTCTCTAAAACATGCCTCTTCTAATCACTCTTGAAGCCTTACATTGCAGGCAGGAAAATGTGGTTGGATATAATGAACTCTTTTAAAATCAGGAAGACAATTCAGGAGCCACCTATTCAAGCACACTGTTTCTTTTTCTTTGCCAGGCTAATTTTTTTTTAATTAATAGCTTAATGAATAACTCTTAATTTAAACCTCCATTCAAGAGGACCAAAACTTTTCACCAGCTCGGCTTGAAAACCTTCAGTGGTTTCCAACAAATAACAAGGGATTGACAGAGAAAAGTGGAAAAAATGTGAACATTAACTCTTAAAACAAATCATTAGAGTTCAAAGTAAATAATATATTTCAAGTGGATCAAAGTGCTGCTATCTGAAAAATGGATGAGGTTACACACATGTAAATATACTGGGTTTTTTTCTCCCGATGGTCAGCAGTAAGTCTGAAGTCCATGACTGACACATCTCTAATTACTTGTCTAGCTATATTATCTAAATAAAACTGTTCCCATGTGTAAGAAAGAAAGGAAAACAATATTATTTTTTTCATTTATATGTACAAGATCTATTTCTTACCTATAAAAATCCTTCTGAAATTATTTTTAAAAAGATAGAACACTACAAATGTGTTCCTTTAAACATTATTTTAATTTTTAAGGGCATTTTCTCCGAGTTGCTCCCCCGTAGCATCTTGGCATTGGTGTGGTCATAACCAGGATGGTGGACTTGAGCCACAGACTGCAACAATAACTTGGGAGACTGAATGTTATTTTTCCTGAAATTTTTACTGAAATATAGACAAGCCTTCCTTTTGATTTCTTTTTTGTTTGGAAGAGCAATTTTTCTTAGATCACACAAGGGAAAGCTACAACATTCACTCTTTTGTCACTTTTTTATTCAGATCTTGTGTGGCCAATCCCCATAAGAGTAACCCTTCTGAAAATATATCAGGAGAGAGGTAGAAAATACAATTTGGCAGAATTTTAAGTTGTTCCATGTACAATCAAATAACAAAGATATTTTACTGTGGCTTTGTCTCCTATGCCCTCTGTACATTCAACCTTTTCCCTTCTTCTTTCATTTACTGACCCCTCAACATCTTCCACTTCTTCATCCGTCCCCAGCACACCTATTTTCCGCACCACAAAATCTAAAGCTCCCTTCAGTTTTCCCTGAGTTCCCACAGCGTAATTCTGCTGCCAAGCCAGAAAGAAGCACACAGCAAACGTGGTTCAGTCGGTGAAGGTACACTGACCCTTCAGCAAACCACCAAAGAGGAAAGCTGGGCTCTCTCTTTTCCCCTCGGTGTGTGGGAATCTGGCATCCTTCAAAACTGGATGACACTGATGCACAGATTCAAGAGTTATTGGAGAGGAGCCAACAGACAGACTGATGACATATAATTAATTTCCTTCTGAAACAGTGATAAAATAATCATTCTAAGATAAACCATCTGTCCAGCAGTTCCAATCTTCTCATACATTTCAGAACCACAAGCCATGCGAGACTGGTTTTCCTTAAAGCCCTTTGTCATTGTGAAACCTTTGAAAATGTTGTTACAAAGCATCACTTTCAAACATCCAGTCAGGAGGAAGACTTACACTGAATTTCAACAGTTTGGCCTGTGTGTCCCCAGCACTGCCATTGCACAAGTGTGTACTAGCACAGGTGTAACATGAAAGTGAGATCTTTGTGACATCTGCTGTCCTGAGCAGTTTGGAACAAAAAAGTCAACATTTTCCCTGAACCCTTTTATGTATTTGGCAGTCCCAGGCTGAGGTAGTTAACATGGACACATAGCTGTCTACAGAATTGTTCCTTAGAGATGTCTTATGACACAAGAGGGATGTTCCTAGAGGAGAAGTTCACTCTGTTCTTACCTCTCCCCAAATGCCAACAGTGTCTCTGATGTCATTTTTACAGTAAGAGAGTTGTCTGATGCAATTGTTCACAGCAACACTGCTCTTTCCAGGAGCCAGATCTTCTTCTGCCATTTCTACCCAGCCCAGAGATCGCACAGCGAAGCACTAAAAAGAAAACATATCTGTCATACAACAGCAACTATGCAGTTAAGGTTAAAGGTCTCCATCTAGAATGGAAAAAAATTAAGGCCTTGTAGACTGGCTTATGCTCAAAGATAAGTAAATGAAAATATAATTAGTGAATTGAATGAAATGAAAACATTCAAAGGAACAAAGAAGAATGCACAACTTGCTGTGAAAGGTATCTGTAGAGGTAACAGTAAAATATTTTACTAAAATAATTTTGTTAACATAAAGGAGAAAACAAGGGAGCAATAAATATTAGGATACACAAAAATATAAAAACAATAAAGGAAAAGGTACAACTATAGGTAGAGTAGAATTGCAATTTTAGCTAGGATCCAGAGCTCTAATTGAAAAGAAAGGAAATATTACTGGATTATGTCTCTTGTGAGATACCCACCGTCCGGCTTTTGACCAGAAGATTACACTTTCTTGTAGATTACAGCAATCATTTCTATAGTAAGTTTACCTAAGGTAGCAAACAATAACAAATTCAAAGCAAAGAATATCAGCTATCATAAGAGGAAAGCAGACTTCTTCTAGAAGAAATAAAAATTACCTTTAAAATAAAACACTCTAATTATACACTTTCTAGCAGAAAAGATGTTTAGCCAACCAGAGAATCAGTTGGCAAAACAAGCCACGGTAATGTTATTTTGTACCTATGGTACTTTTTGCAGACAAAACAAAATGAAAGAAATTGAATGGCACCATCTCTACCCTACATCTACAAAGGCAGAGAATAAAAAGTGTTAATTCTGAAAAACACCAAAACCTGCTCATTTGCTCTCAGACTTTATGGTGGGGGAAATACAGACCTCACACTAAGTCGGAAGGAGTATGTCTACAAGACCAAGATCTCTTCCAGAGAATGTTACAGGTGTCTCACTCTGAACTATGGATGCACCACCAGCAATGGGCACAACAGGCTCACTGCTGTACCTCCTGACCAGACACACCAAATGCTTCAGCTTCCCTAGAGGTTCAGCAATAGTATACCAACACTCATGGTTGAGTGCTGCTGCCTTGTGCCACACATGTGGCTTTCTTTGCTGTTGGCAGCATCCTGCAGATCCTCGGGAAAGCAGACAGTGATCCTGGGAGCTGCTGGAAGGAAGTCAGAGCCGGAGACTGCTGGGAGCCCTGCTGCCTCCAGCAGCACACTGCCACATGGGCACTCAGCCCACGAGCTGCAACAGCAGGCCCATGCTGGGGTTACCAATCCTTCTTCTTAAGATGTAGTAAATAAATCAGTTTCAGAGCTCAAACCCTGAATATTCATTTGCCACCTTCCAAAACCTGCTGTGAAGTCAGTGAGTTGATCAAGCTCACACACCATCACTGGTGTGCTGTTTGGGAGCAGCTGCCTTCAAAAAAACCTACCCCAGAACACCAAGTTATTTTAAATATGCATAATATGTCAACATTGGCAAACTAAGGGAGGAATAAAATTCACAGTGGATAAAAAGATTAATGAGTTTCTCCCTCCCTTTAAAACTTCTCTCCTCCTTCAGCCTTATTTCACTTTGCACAATGCACTCATCCAGGCTCACTCCACCAAGCAGGAAAAGCAGCCTAAGAGCCTGCTTCCTGTACCTCTGGTACCCACTTCAACGAGTCAGTAATGATGCATCCCATCTCAGGTATCAGACAGCAAATACACTCTGCAATTGTGAAAAACCCTTTAGTGAGTGTAGGTAAAAAAATGAAAGCCTTTCATCCCTCCAGCTTTTTTGTCAATTTTTTTCTTTGCAAAGAAGGAAATCAACATGCAAATTCTCCCATACTGCTGCTTCCTGACCCAGGTCTGCTGGAAACCCGCAAAAATGCTGACTTTCAATTCAAAAGGGCCATGAAGGAGAAGGTAGAAGAGGAGACAAAGAGTCAATACTCAGGGGTACTTTTCACTTCAGGGCTACACAAGATATTAAAAAAACCCATTTTTTAGCAATTATTAAGGTGGTTTAATCTTAGGATTGGAGAATTGTTTCAGGCACATCAGACGCTCATGAATCTTGCTAAAAGTGCTGCTATACCCACTGGGGTATTAAATATTTATCTTTGCAAGCTTGAAAGATACTGATTTTTACTGTACCAGAAGAAAGGTTTTTTTCTCCCAAGTATTTAAATATTAAATTGAATAGCAGAATACTAGCAGAGAGAAACATTTTCTGAATCATAAGAGAGGTGAAAAACTAAACATATACAATAAGCATACTGTTTCCTTGTTTCTCTTCACATCTCAACCACATCTGCAATTTGTTAGCTGCTTTCTGAACACAAGGATAAATATGGAATCACAGAATGCTTTGGGTTGGAAGGGACCTTAAAGATTATCTAGTTCTAATCCCCCTGCTGAGGATGGGGACACCTATCCCCAGACCAGCTTGCTCAGAGGCCCATCCAAGCTATACAGTCCTTGCACTGAACAGAGTGTATCTTAAGAAGGCCAGAAAATGATGAAAGGTTATCAGTTCAACTTGACAGCAGGTAAATCTCTTATTAGTAAAGATGGTGAACTGTTCTGTGATTTTTTCCTGGCCTTTTTTATTCTATGTTTGAAATTCTCTGGTAGCAGCATCCACTGTATTTATACAGCCCACTGTCATAACAGTACAGTGAGCTGAACGCAACGCTCTTGTCTATACCACATATTGCCCTCCATGTGAAGAACCTGGCTCCTTTCCCTGCTTCTATTCCCTCCTGGTGCTTCCAACTGAGGTAGACATAAGAAAGCCCTTGGCTTCTGGCATCTGAGAAGTTTTTGTGTATTTCAAAAGAAGCCCTTAGCAAAACCCAAACAAAATGCTTCAGAACAGCTTCGGAAAATAAACCAATTTCCCAAAAACTCACTGCAAACAAAAACCTCTCAATAAACCCTAAAAAGATATAACATTCTACTCACAAGGCAATGCATGTACCTGAGTACATATATAAAAGTAACTTTCTTTTGCTCAAAAATATACCTAGAGACCAAAAACTTTGTATTTTGTTAAGTGAATACATGGGCTGATGTGGCTCAGCAGTCATGGCTGATCTTCATGTAGATTTTCAGAACTAGAAAACAGGAGGACACAGTAATATGTGACACATACCAGGGTCCACTCAGCATCAGTAGAACAGAAGTATACAAACACACACCTGTGGAGTGGGAGAGAGGTAGAAGTCTGAGCATGCATGCCTGCATGTCTGTCTCCTCTGCATATTGCCAGCAGCTGGATTATAAGAAATCTACTGCATGTTTTATTGCTGGTTGCTTTTTTCCTCTTTCATTATTTGACTTATGTTGCTCTGTCGGACACGAGACAAATAGCTCAGGAGGTCAGCCGGACCAAGGCCGGGCAGAGAGCAAAAGAGACCCAGCCTCTCTTTATTCTTATATTTATACCTTTTTACAGACAGTTATGGATTGGACAAGGAGATTGCCACCTCTCAAATTCCATAGGTGAGAAACACAGTCCATCACATTCTCCACCCCAGAAAGAAAAATGAAAAATAATATCCAAAGTACAAAACAGTCCTTGGCCGGTTATAGAAACATGGATTGTTTACACAAAATCCATGAGAACCTTTGCTACCAACTATAAACACAGCACTCTAAAAAATCAGGGTGACAGACTTATAGATTCCCTTCTCTTCGAAGCAAAAGAGCACAAAACCCAGCAGAAACAAACCACCTAGTGTCTCCAGTCAGATATGACCTAATTTTCAGGCCATGAATGGCTGAGTTAGGCGTGACAGCAGAATTGCTGTACTCTAACACATTAACACAGCATCATGGTTCCCTGCCTCCCACCAATGACACTTACAAGCCAAGAGACAAAGAACTTCATTTGACCCCAAAGAGCTTTGCTAATGCACTCTATTGTCTTCTGGAACTAACACCTAGAGGCAAAGCAAGCCGAGCTATAAAACAGAGTGTAGCTTTTCTTCATTAAAAGTCTATGAGCTCAGCAAAGCCATAATTCCTGGCAATGCCACTTTGTTAAGCACCTCTACTCAAAACTCAGAGATAATTAGTGACAATTAATAATTATTGGCTTGTCATAACTTCAGAGGAATCCCAATGCCAACTTTTGTCTTACAGTAGTCTACCTAATTTCTCTTCTCTCTTAGAGAAGGTTTTCTGTGCCTGGTCAGGCTGTCTGCTTACCCCCAGACTCTTTTCAAGAGGTGACAAAGAAAAACAGGTTTGAAGGAAAACAAAAGGAAGTTGATAAATACAGCAGAATGAAAGACACTTAGGAATTGTATACACTGCAAACATTGCTGTTTGGGACTGGGAAGATCAAAGATACTACCACAAACACTGCGTGGCTGAGAGAAGTGAATGAAACAACGTCACTTAAACCATGGTAAGTCAATAATCTTGTATTTTTATCTTAACTAGAGACTTCACATTTCCTGCCTGGCTACACATCATGCAAAGACATTGCACAGAGGAAAACAAAAATCCACCTTATTCCATACTACCCCATAAAAAGACAGGTGAACAAAAATGAAAACACAGGTATTGCTGCTTGGCTTTACAGCTCTGGGGAACTTAGGTTCAACATAGTTGCAAATCCAATTAATGTTTCAGGGTTAATGATCTGTAGCCTAAGAACCAAACTCATAAATGCTGTCATCTGAACTCTGTATAGAGCTGTAAACCTCTCTTGCAGTGCAGTTCTGATCCAAAACATTGCCTAAAGCTGGGGAACTTTAGGACTGAAGACATGAACAAACCACGAATCACACTTCTGCTCTTTAGCATTGCAAACTCTTCACCACAGGGCAGGATTCTGCTCTGCAGCAGCTTTTCCAAGAGGAACTCTGGAAAGAGCTTAGGCAGGGACACAACTGTGACAAAGTTCTGCCCATAAGTAAATGCACACTCTAGCTGTTGCCTCATGCAGTGCTAAGCATGTAGCATTAAAGAAAATAAAAATAAAATAATTGAGAAAAACAAAGCAAATACAATCCCCACTAAAAAGAGATCAGGAGATGAAGTGCACATGACGGATGGCAGAGTAGTATTGGAAACTGGATGGATCATAAAGGCATGGGTAGAAAAGATTCCACAATAGGCTGAAAATGAATTAGAACATCAGTTTGAGAACACAAACTAATGTACATTACAAGACCACAGACAGACTGCTTTTCATATTACAGAGCTGCTGGCAACCACTATGAACACATCTGTATTAAGAGTACGCTTGCCTTGATGCTTTAAATCTGTGCTACTTATTTCTTCTTTACTTCCAAGCCCACAGGACTTGGTTTTGAGCAGTTTCCCTTGGTTTCCTTTGATATTTTTCCTTTTTAAAGGTTATATCTGCCTGCAGATATACGTAAATCACTACAATATTTAATAAGGCCTTTTATCACAGACCACTGAGCAGGTTTGTGCCTGAGACACAGCATGTAGGTCACATAATTAACCATTTATTATGCAGCTAACATAACCTTCGAAATTTCACTTGCATTTTCTTTGACGGTTTGAAAATTAAAAAAACATTATTTTATGCTTTGGAAGACCGAATGTCATAACATTACTATCTGTCTATTCTGAGGAAGAAGTATGTTCCAGTATATTTGCCTGCTACACAGCAAGAAAGATTACATTGATTCTGGATGAAAAAACTGGAGAAGATCAAAGATAGAGTAACAAGAAAATAAAAAGAATTTATGCAATTAATGAACAAGCACTTTCATTCAATCGACTTGAAGAGACTGCAGTGCATCTAGTTTCTCAAAGAAATACTGACAGACATCACATTAAAGTTCTTAGCTACAAAAATTCAAAATGCTTAATCAAAAACATACTAATAAGACTTTTCAACATTTCCAGCTTCCTGTTGCAGTTCATCTTGTATTACTTGAATCAGTGAAAATGCACATGAAATACAAAAATAAGCACAAAAATATTCAGGTCACAACAGAATTCAAAGTCACTAATAAACACTATTTCAGGCAGATGATAAAAAACTAAACTTTCCTAGAATTAAATATGGGGGCTTCACAAATACTATAAAATAATCTTTATAATAAATTACTTCTTTAGAGGAGGTCAGTGTCAAATTTTCTGCTCTCGCAATCCCTTACTCATTCTCCATGCCACTACAGTCTCATTTTTCCAGACCTGCAGGCTTCAATGCGTAGGATGACAAAAGTCCCTCTTGTTTTGAGCTTAATACTTCTGTCTCAGTGGTTCCCCCTGGCTTACAGCCAGAGGTCAAATCTGCTCTATCAAGGCAAGGAAATGTTGCAGGAACATTGTGCTGGTTCAAGATTTTTTAAAATCTAGTCATTTGAGCCAAAATAAAATGGACACTACTATTCTCTACTAGCACCCTTTTCTGAAGAAGGAAATAAAATCACCTTATTTTTTTCTCCAGTCTTCTCAGCAAGAACATGCTTTCACTTTAGATGCTTTACAGATACCTTGACTTCAGATCCCAAAAAAATGAGTTTATACACTCTGCTTTGAGCTAAAGGTGATTTGGACTTCATTTTAATACAGTGAAATAAAACCTGTGCTTCCTCATTTAAGAAAAGACAGTCATATTTTTCACTAGAAACTAATAAAGGATGTTCAAATTCGGGTCTATCTTGCAGAGTAACTGAACTGTTAGGATAACCCAGTCAGATTTCACTATTCTGCAACACACAAACATGACCCCAACAAACACACACAAGTGCTTTGTCAGTAGAGACAAGCCCTGCAGGAGTCTACAGAGCATAAAGAACACATGCATTCATTTCTTTAAAAATAATGCTCTGCACTTGTAAGTTTAACCTTAAATGCTGTACGTTCCCAATGAAGGCTCTTCTTCAGGCTGACAGATATAAGTGGTTCTAATGCCACCAGCAGTACTTTATTTAGTACTGTGGTGCATAATTTCAAAGGGAATATGCATGACATCCAGATTTTTAAAAAACCATCAAAACGCATAAACAAACAAAAATCCCTGAAGAGCTCCCAACCTTTAAGTGAACTCTTGACCTTCCTGAATCAATAGAGAAAAACCTTCCAGGTTCACTAAAGTCAGAATTTCATGTCTCTTTAGAAGCAACATTATTACAAGTAATTTAATTTCTGCAGAAATTATGTTTACAACATGATTTGAAGTCAATGAAGTTACATCACTATTGATTGATTCCCACTTTTCAAAAAAGACTCAAATAAGCACAAATCCAGAGTCCAGAAATCTTGACCCCTGGTGGACTTCCCACATTTGAGGACCCATTTACTGTCACTCTGTCTCCTTTAAGCATCATGGAATCATCAGCTTCAAACATATGGAATAATGCATAACTGTGCAACATAACACTATGATGTATGGCACATCTCATGCTTTTACATCTCCTAAGAGATAAATATTATCCTTTTTTGCTTGGATGAAATGCAGAAAACTTTGACAAGGAAAACGTCTCATTTTTTTAAAGTGAAATTTAGAAGTAGAACTAAAAATAAATATATTTGCTGGCTAGAGCCATCTAAATACTGCTCTGTCATTCAACACAATTTTCCATTTTAATTGATTTTTAAATGAACTTCCTCCATAAATGTGCCTTTCAGCAAGTCCACAATGGACAAATAACTCACCAAGTTTGTATCATGCTGGTTTCAAAATATGTATGTGCAATATACAACATTAAAATATACATATTTATATATACACACAAATACAAACAGCATTTTTTCCCATTAAATATCTATGCCATGGAATGGTAAACACTGTAACATTTCAAACCAGAACAAGCTATTTCCCTGAGCTGCCCTAAACTGGCAAGCTAACGTAAATAATTGAAGAGAAATACAAAAATATCTGTCAGTTCGTTTTGTAGCAATACAATGAACAGGCATTCAAGAGGCAATTCACAACCAACACGCCATTCTAAAGCTGAAGATGACATATATTGTTTTAGAGGTGAAATGGTCAGTCTCAGATGGGGAGTATGAAGGGTTGCAAGCTGTGACTGCCTCTGCACTATATTAGCAAAGATGCTGGTGAGGTGACAGGAACCTCTGCCAGCAATATCAGCCCAGGTTTGTGCTAAACAGGGAGCTGCTTGCTGACAGAATCCACTGGCCTGCAGAATGGCCACAGAAACGTTCTGCCTGTAGCACACGAATATGATGAACTGCAGCTTCTCCCAGTTTCTGTCCATTCCTGAGGGTTCCTTCATCAATCACACACAAAGTATTGCTGGCCCATGAAAAGTTTACTATGTTGCACCATAAAACAATGAATAAATTGTGATTAAAACTATTAAAAATAAGCCACATTAAAATATTAGAAAGTGAAGATTCTTAAAAAAAATTTGCTTTGATCAGCAGCCTGGGTTTTTTTGTGTTCTACTGAACCACCACAGTTTGTTATATGGTTGTACACAGCAAGATGCTGTACACAGACTCCAGCCAAGAAAAGGTGCACTGGACTGTGCACCTCCATGAGAAAAGTACTGAAGATGACACTGGCACTTTGACCTAGTGAAGCAATAGAAACTGCCACCATGGAAGAAACAGCTTCATTAAAAAAAAAATTAAAAATAGGTATATTCATGTTCTCTCAAACATAGCCAGCACTTCCTGCTAGAGAAGCTACAGTTTTCAAGAAGTTTCCATTCTCTTTCATATGAGGAATGGCTTTGTGAAGTGTTTTTCTAAGGAAGACTACAAGTAAAGTCTCTCCTCTACATCCATCCTACTGTTTAGGCACTCATGTCCTGATTGTGCATGTTAGGTTCACAGCTAATTAGATCCCAGAGATATATGGGATTCCTAGGAGTGAAAGACATGTACTATTTTGCAGGATCTCATTATAATCTTGAATGGCTTGAGAAATTAAGCTACATTATCCCAGATATTTATGTTTTACATATAATATAACAAAAAAACCATACTGTAACTCTGTATGCCCTTATAAAGTAAATCCATAAGATCTGGGAAAATGCTGCATCTTCCTCTGCTCTGAACTCTTCTTCATATTTGATTAAACAAGACTCCATTTAAGAACAAGGTGGAAGCAAATATCCTCTAGATGGAAATCTGTATTATGATGTACATCACATCATGACATTAGCAGTTTTTACCTAATGACACAACAGATGTCAATAGTAATAACTATAACTCACAGAGATAAAGAACAAGCAAACACATTATCTGAAAGGTCTAATGTACAACATGAAAAAGACTATTTAAAAAAATAAATCATTGAGGATATGTATTTTAGTGCTTTAGTAGGCTATTTCTAAAACTGCTTTTGAAGCAGAACATTTTCAAGCACCTGCATCATTTACCTGCAGCATCTCTATAGATGGGAAGGTGCCTTGATGCTGCTAATGGCAAACAGCCAAATTCAGAAACAACAAACCAGTTGAGAAACAGCCATCCCCAACACTCACCATTGCTATCCAGGAGCTGCAAAGGTGGAATGGCAGATTACACTTGAATCAGTTTGTCCGTAAGACTACTCAAGGCAGGAAAAAACCACACAAAAACCACTTAAGAATAAACTTGAAATTAATACATGTATTTATATACTGTGGTTCCCTTTTAACTCTTAAAAGGAATGGGTACAAGATTTCTTCTATTGCTATTTCCTAGGGAATAAAAACAAAAGATTGTTTTGAAAGAAACAAATTCCCAATCCAAAATAAAGCCAAAATACCACTTTAGAAGAAAAAGTGTTGAAGATACCCTATTTCTCTTTTAGATTTAATCTACTTCTGTAAAGAGACTTAAGATGGAATAAACTCCTCAAATTTAATTAATTGCAATTAATTAAATTGAGGCTTTCTGCAGCATTTCATGAGCTCATGAGAAGAGTGTAATGCAGCCTGAGGTGAACTGCTAGGAAATGCTTGCACTAAGAATTTTAGAAGCTACTCGGATTGTAAAAAAAGATTATGTCGTTCTTTTCAGTGAAAAGAACCCTTCCTTGGGATTGCCGGACATGGCAAAAGTTTCTCTCAGGTTAAGTCCTCACTTGGATCAGAAATCAGATTCACGTCCATCCCCAAGGATACATGCTGATTATTTACACATGATCCTGTGTCTAGGCAGGGTATTTGCTTCTGGAAAAGACAAGAAGGAAGCAAATATACAATGCCTCCAAAGCATATACACCTGCTTCCATAGTAAGAAAAGCAGCTGAGATATGGATATTAAATCTTGAGGCGGGAGGGTGGCACATAGTATCTTGTAAAATTGTTTTGATAGAACTATTTACAGGCCACTTTCACAACAGCTACAAGTGAGCCTGCCAAAGGCCAACTGGTTAAATCCTAAAGCCCTGGAAATCCATAGGAATTCATCACCAACTGACTTTCTATGTTTCCAACCGTGTTTTCATTCACCTACAGGTGAAACAGTATATTTAAATACCTGTTATCAGCATCTCCTGATGCTCTCTCTCAGAAACAGTCGCATTCTCTTCCTTTGCAATCCAGAGCATTTATTGGTTTCTAAAGTAGAAAACAGTCTTTTTGGAGTAAATGCCTAGTACTTCCACAGGTTTCAACACATTCTTCCCATTCTTAGGTAATGGTATATGGCCAAAACTGCTGTAAAATGGCGACGCTGGAAAAGTGAAGCTTTGCTGAGCAGACTAATGTGGACAAGGAGTATGAAAATCTGTGCTTGAAGAGAAAAGGAGAGAATAGAGGCATGTCCAAATGTCAGGCCAAACCGGCCAATCCAGAAAATGTTTCAGAGAAAATTAGTCATATGGGTTTTCCATTTTTCATCCATTCCTAGGGACAGTGACAGCTTTCCCAGGAGGTTCCATTTCTAGGTATGGCCATAAGGAAAAAAATTTAGCACCTTCCTATGTTTTTACATAGGGAAATCGTATTTTATAACAATGAAAAAAAAGACAACCCAGAAGAATTTACAGTCTGGGATTGGTAAAAGCATCTTTTGCCTTCCTTGAAACTCAATTAGGAAGGCACACATTGCTCTATAAATTAACCAGGAAGGTTACGATCGGTCTCCTGGGAAGCACCAATTCAAAACTCATTTCTAGTTGTGCATGTTTCACATGCAGATTTAGGATCCTCATCAAGCACAATGAGCCATGTCTTCAAGAAATTTCCACCAAAATAAATTACTGAAATCAAGAAGCTCGATGTAATAATTCTCCTCTTTCTTTTATGACCTTCTGCAGACAACCTGACCAAGAAGCCACAGATATGAAACTATGAACTGCATCTTAAGCACGTGATACATAGAGAAACATTTGTTCTTTATTGACAATTATGAATGCTTAAATGTGTTGCTGCATAAGTCACTTTTCTTACAACTATTACATGAGTTATATTACCTGCTTTTCCCAAAACAGGCATTTTTGCAGTGCTTCAATCTTTGCAGAAGCTTTCTGGGGGAAAACAACTACTACAGTTTTCCACAAGGTGGCATGGTTCCCCTTGCTGAAATAAAGCATTAAACGTGCCATAGAGAAACTGTTTTTTCCACAAATGTACTGGCTAATGTCATGAGTAGGTCTAAATAGGTTTGAAATCTCTTAACATACCTCTAACGAAGTTCATTTTAACAAATTCTTCCAATAGCTAGTTTAATGAATTAAAAAAAATTTCCTTCTCTTATGATGAAATAAAGAAAAAGTATTTATCTGTGCTTGCTGCCACACAAAACCAAACTTCAATCAAAGATAGTTAAGGCATATAACATGGCAGAGGAGAGCCTAAAAGGCTAAAAATATCCAGTTTTCCAAGTCATCAGTTTCAAATCCTATCTTCTTTCAGGCTTTCAATATTTGGGGTAAAATGGACTAGTAAGGAATCCACCTACCCCATTCCCCTTCCCATCCATGTAAGAAATAAAGATTCCAGAGCATTTTCCACAGGTGAAGATTTCCCCTGCTGTTTCTGGACCACTTCCCATTCCTGTGACATATGGCCACACTTGCCCTGTCCTTGGGGCAGAGGCAGATGCACTCAACAGCTCTGCCCTCTGCCTCTCCTGCTGCAAATCAATGTCAGCACTTCAGAGTTTCACCTGCAGGACCATCCTTATCTGCCGTGGTCACTGGTGCCCCTGCATAGCATCTGCACTGGGCAGAAGTCAGGTAAGGTGATTTGACTGAAGTGATTTTTAAAAAGGCAAAAATAGGTCTAATTTCTCCTCTGTTTCTTGTCTTGCTCCTCTCAATCACTTCTGTGAATGTTTCAGTGCTCAGTTTTGATTATCCATTTAAGCATTATCAGCACAGTTTTGCCTGAACTGGAAAAACAAAACCAGTTGTGACAGACAAAAGGGGACAAGCTTTTGGCACTGCCCCACTTCACAGACACCAGATTGGTACCTGTTCCATGAATATTGAAGTTTAAACAGCAAGTGAGAGAGGGAAAGGAGATTATGACACAGTTATTTGTCCAAAAAACTACTGCCATGGTCCTCCATGCAGGAACGGCTCACAAAATACTCAGTGCAAATCACCTGGTAAGGTCATAAAAAACCAAAATACTGTCTCCCTTTAAAGCTTTCCATACCATAAGGCTCATCATGAAAGGAATTACTTTCTGAGGACTGGAACATAATGCTCCTCACTTCTTTAACTCCATTTACTGTGCTCAGAATTATTGCTTGTCATTGTAATGAGCACAGCTGAAATCTTTGCTTTTAAACTACCAGTGTGCCAAGCAAAGTACAACTATTTACATCTGATTTAAACATCACAAGCCAAATAATAAAGATGACAAAGAAAATTAAGTGCCCTGATCAGTCTGTTTTCTCTCTTAAAATATATCATTAATGCTATTAAAATTATCAACTCTCTTACATACATATTTGTTCCTGCAAATAAGTAGCTTCTGATTCGGTCAGTTGCTGCAGCTGTATAGCACAGCCGAAATACTTATTTAAATTACTTGGATTTTCAATTATAGAGATTTATATACACCCCTAATAACAGATCCAAGCACAAGGCAAAACTATCAACAAGACAAATCTGGAGATAGATTTCAAAACTTTCTGCTGCTCCTTTCTCCTCAAAACCCTTAGATAACATCAGTAAAAGCTTTGATTTAATTATGGTGCTTCAGCACATACTGGTCTAATTTTTCTCTGTGAACTGCATTCCTCAAAGTAGGTTGCATTCCCTCTTCCAAAGCATGAAGTTTCTTGCTCTAAAATGTAACTTTCTTGTTAGTAGCTGTAAGTTGAAGCAGACACACAAAAAAGGAAGAGTACTTCAAAAAGGGACAAACTTGAAAATAAAGAGCAAATTCTGTCACTGAATGCCCCCAGAAGCTATCCAGAGATAATAAAAAATAGAGACCACTCTCACACAGACACTCAGTTGTGCAAGAGGACAGTTAATACAGTTAGACAGTAGAATCTTGAGCTCTAAAATCCAATTTCCCCACTTATGTCATTTAAAAATAAGTCACACTTTCCTGACCCAACTGAATGAAGCTTTAGATCTGCAAATTCCTTTGATGGAGTTAGTCTTGCATGGTCAATCCACATTGTGCCAAGAGGGGGGGGTACGCTTGATTTCAAAACTTAGGAGACATTCTGCACCTTGCAAGTTTATGTTTACAACTGCTAGATTTTTAATTGTTATACCATTGTGGATCTTCATACAGACCTTGGCTTCTGGATCACTGTTGATGCTACAAGAATCATCATCATCAGATTGTGGACCATTTCTGTGACAGTAAAAAAAAAAAAAGACTAAATCAGTCTTAAAATCATATGAAAATTACAGCACAACACAAAACAGAGTTGGTCATTCCACTGAGACTTCTGAAGTCATTGTACCTGAGCTTCAAAGAGGCATAGCGTAACGTTGCTCCTTCAAACTCCTTCAGACTTGGGTCTGGGTTCACAGTGGCTGCATGCAGGTCCTAGAGATAGAGGCAGTGCCATTAGTGTCATTTTAATACTACTATAATAGTACTAAATACACCATCATGTTATTTCTTATCTCAAAGGGAAATTAAATCCTCCCTGCAAAGAAGCGATAGTATTTCTGGCTGAAGTTGAAAAGAGGCATGCATAGATATATATTTTTTTTTCAAGCTGCATTTCATTCAGTGCAGGCATCTTATTTGTTACATCATGGCAGTTGCCCTGCTAGTTTAGATTGAATCCATTCCAAGTGGAAAGATCAGAAAAGGCAGCATGTTTGTGAGCTAGACATCCCTAGCAGTACCCCCATTCACTTCGGCCTAGGTTATGAATGATATTCATGGAAAAATAAAAGGGGAAAAAACAGCCACTGCCATGCAAAAAACAAGGGTAATAGTAGTAAAGGTTCTAAAATCTGACAATATACTTGCCTTCCAAATGTCACTATTAATCTTTCCCCCATTCAGTACAGCAAAATCACTCCATGGCTGTTTCTAGACACATAATTATTCACACAGGAAGAAGCACATTGATAAAAAAAAAAAAAGAAAAAAAGAAAAAGAAAAAAAACACAAGACACTGTTGTTAGCATTGATATTTACAGGATGGGTTAGGGAACAGATCACCTCAAACTTCAACTACTTACTCCACTATACCATGGCATTTGGAGGAAAGGGGAGAGAAGACATGCCTCTAACAGTTACTTACCAAAACAAATGATTGAAACAAGGAAAGTTAATATAAATTAGGAACAGACAATGAAATTACTCTTTAACTATGATCGTAAAAGCAAGCAAAATGAATCTGAATATGAATGTTGGCCACAGCTGCTACAGCCTTTGATCAAGAGCAATTAAGGGAAAACATTAGGATTTCCATTTGATCAGAACTTTTGTTAAAAGACCCTAATGGTACTGGAACTAGAAATACTGAAACACAAAAAATATATACAAGGATAAGATACACACAAGGTAAAAATCAAGTATTTCAAGAGAGAAAGCACAAGAAAAGGGCAAGGAAGGGAAGGAGTAAGGAGTGCAGAGATTTCTTGGTGAAAAAGAAGTTTTGAAAAGTCTAGCAGCTTTTGTTAAAAAACAACCCCAAACTAAACAAAGCACTCACCCTCTCATTTTCCATTCAAGTTTCTCGAAAATTTTCAGAGGTGTTCACTGGTACAATCAAGCAAGTAGCAGTGTGTTAGCACTAAGCAACCTGAAGTTCAGGCTTTTCTATAAAGCTGATGATTGAGAGGAACAGCTGATGCTGGAGTGGCTCTCTATCTCACCAGGAAATAATTCCCACAGTCCTCAATAAAAGCCAGGAGATTTGATTGCTGAGAGACCCAGAGCCACCTCTTTGTAGCTTCACCAAACCAAGAATTCCTGAAATTAATTCCCCTTTTAAGATGAGCTCTGCTGGGCTGTCCAGCTCAGCCCCAAGGTGAAGTGGTACCCATCAATACAGCCCAATGCATTAATCTGCAGGGTGGACTTCTCACCCTGGAAGCATTCTCAGTATGTCCCCACTGGAGGAATTATTTCGTGAGAAGCAACTCCCAAGAGTAACCCTTTCCTGATATGCTTTTGAATTAGTTGAGTTGTCACCTCCTCCTACCAAGCCCCTTCTCTTTAAATATTAGCTACTAGTGGTTACATTACCTACCGAAGAGCTTCTAGTTCAAGACCTGGGATGAGTTAGGCTATAAGAAGACACAACTATCATCACCAAATTCTCCTATGATCTCAAAGAAGCTCTTATTGAAACCTAAACACTACAGCTTTTTCTCTGCACCGGAAATGGAAAGAGGCAGCAAAATTTCTAAAATTTGAAAGAGAATGGTACAAAACACAAGGATTCAAAAAGGAAGTAATTTGACAACACACAAGAGAAAAGAGTGATCTAAAACGAAATAAAATGTAAACAGCTGTGCAAAACCAAAACACATTTTCATGCTTTTGAGGCAGAGGAAGGGAAGGAATGTTACAGGTTATTCATATTTAGCATTTATTAGCATTTTTGTTAAATCAGCAGGATTTTCGCATAATGCTTAATCCATAATTGGTTTGGATTGAAATTTACTGATTATCTCATGAAAAAAAATTGCCTTACATTTTGTGTAAAAGACATTTTCACTCTGTATTCCTTTTAAAAACTTTTTTGCCATTTCTATGCATTACAGCATCATTCCTCCCTAGCCATTTTTATTTTTTGATTCTTTATTCAACAGTAATAACTGTTTTTCTTTATGCTAAATATCCAGAGTACGCTACAACATAAAAATGGCCAACTTGATCTGTTCTTTTTTGACTGCCCTCAGCTGTGAGCCACATTCTACCAAATGAAGCAAAGCTTCTGTATATAACATTATTTAAGAGACAGGGACACAATAAAATAAAATTAAGGAAAAAAAAAAAAGGAGGAAACAAGACAAAGGGTAAAAAGGTGTTACTCTGGGGGGAAAATGGTGTTTCTAAATGTTTGGTTGACCAACTCAAAACCTGAAAGAGCCCAAATAAACTCCTTTCAAGACTGGCACATGATGCTTTGCAGACAAATGTGACTTATTATTATGGACTCACGAAAGCGAATTGGTTCAGATACCAAATGCTGCCACCCATGCCAGTCCTCAATCCTAGATTATACCCTTTCATCTGCTTAAAAAGTATGTATCTCCCCACCTTTTCAGAATGAAGCAATACAAATCCAGCATGGGGGAAGGAGTTAAACCAGCCCTCTCAAAACACATTACTTTGAAGCCCAGGCTACCAGCACAATAAAGGAATCAGAAGTACACAGCTCACACATGGGTCCAGCTTGGAGGTGAAAGCTCTTTACCACAGGTGATGCTGCCAGTGGTAGTGCTGGGATAAAGGCATTTGGGAGCCCCTAGTCTAGACAGAATTCCCAATCTTCTGTGAAGTGTCAGATTGACCTTGACCAGACACCCATATTAATCTTTCCCAGGGAGGGAACGGAGGAGCACTTGGATATGCAGCAGTGCAGTGAACAGGAATTGAAACAAATACTGCCTGCCAGTGACTTGGAGATGATAGAGTGCTGGCGTGTACCAATTGCAGAGACTAAAATCCAAAAATTCAAGATAGCTGACACTGTCAAAATTATTTCATTTTCTACCCCTATCTCTTAAACACACACTATGACTTATTTCTCTCTTACTGCTCTGCACTGGGATTCTGCTCAGAACAGCTGAATCACAAAGGATTCTTCCTCCAGTTCCTTTTAATAAAGCTTGGCATCTGTGGTTTCAAGAAATGCAAGGCTTTTTCTAACAGTTCCCACTATAATTCCAGCTATGCCTGTTCTCTGTAGCTGTTTCAGTATTTGGAAGTGGACAAAATCCTGAGCCCAATTCATGCTCCTATTTTGAACTCCAGTACTGTAAGTCTGCTGGCACTGTCCTAGAATGCTATTTTAATAACCAGTACTGCTTCAATAATGGTAAGATGCTCATCAATTAATGCAGAAACCAACAAAAACCAAATGATTTTGACTATACCTACAATTAAAAGAACTATGTATCATACTAATACAAATTTTGGGGATGTCCTTATTTTCTGTATCACTTTTTACAACACAGTATATGGTCTTGGTGCTGTCCTAAAGCTGTCTATGAATAAATCTTTGCTGCAACAAATTCCTTACTGAATTAGAACTGCCATGTCAAAACTTAGGTGAGCCTACTATGTACTTATATACATGTATGTCTTACCTAATACATCTATACTGTATTAAAACCTATGTTACTACAATTCATAAATTTTGTACTCTCATGACACTGCTGAGAATTAATGATCATTATTCATTATCACAAATTATATTTCATTTAAAGCAAACAGAATCGTGAAAGGTTATAAATACACCTAATACACTGCCACCAGGTCTGAAATTTCAATCATAAAGACACTTCAAATGGAAGTAGAAAAATATTTCAAATGAAAATATGCCATTTTTCCTCTGAAGTTTACCAACCATACTGATTTCTGGGTTTTTGTGAAAACCATCTATAACTTAATAAATCAAGTCCTTTCTCTACACTCTAGAGTAAGAAAAAAAATAATGGTAAAGTTATATCCTTCACATGTACATGTCAGGAATTTATACTAGAAGCGTGTGCAGCACTTTACATTCAGCATTTCTGAATTTTTTCTTGTTTTCTGCCAGAATGGTAACAGTTACAGTTCTTTCTCCATGAATCCTCTCAGAAATTATTTCCAGCATGCCCGGTGCACAGTATGAGAGCTTGACCGATGTAACCCATAACTGAAATGCTGTGGTCAAGTTTGCAGACCTTATGAGTAGCATTTATGAACATGTGGGAACAATCTTTCTAAAATAATGAACAAGATTGTACATATTTAAACCTATACAGGACAATAGTTTCAGGGTCAAGGTGGTGATACATACTTGAATGTCATTAACTTCCATGGAAGTTTGTTTGGTGCATACAGGAACAGAATTAAGAAAAGAAAAAATGTTCTCTCTAAATGAATTAAAAAACAAAACACCAGACCCCTAGAGACTGCCTGATCCAAAACTCAGAGCCAATACAAAGACATCCCTTGAGAGAGCTGTGGACATTTTTCTGAAAATTCAGTATAAAAACAGTTTAAAATAAACCGTATTTTATATTAGTATTTAATTCCATAGAAGTCTTCCCATCATACTAAAACAAAGTGATTGTATTTTTTGAAGCATATTCTTCTTGATGACAAATTATTTTATTTTTCTAGTTACATGACAAACAAACCCTTGGACTGTGCCTGAAAGCATTATTTTAAAAGGCAGTATCATGTACTGCTCTTTCAGTACATGTGGAGGACAGAGTGTATCTCTTTCTGTTTCTAGTTAAAGCCTGCCAGCAGCACTGATAGATATTTGGTACTGGCAGCATGTACAGAGACTTACACTTGAGAACACTGCATGTTTATTCAGCAGGAACTGCCCTGTAAAGGAACTAGTGTCTTGAATGAAGATTCATATGTCTTTTGTGATACTCCTACCAAATGAACCAAAAAGAAAGAAGATACAAACAAGAAGTCCAGCCAAAAGTCTGCTAATATGTGCAAAAATTGTAGGCATCCTGTATCCATATAACACAGCAATGCTTCAGACTATGCTACGGAACTGCCAAAGTTTCACACTCCTCAGGCACTGCCTGTCTAATTTATCAGAGAAATGTCTGATTTCATCCTACACATCCAAAGTTTAGAGTGCTTCATCAGGCATAAGCATTAAAAAATGAACATAGACAATAGATACTTACGGGGTATTATCAACACTTTGGGACATTATCAGGCCTGTTTAGCTAACAGCTAAACCTGCAAGTTCAAAAGGTTATTTCAATTTTCCTTACAGTATGTAGCTCACAAGAAGACACGGTAGGTTACCTCAGTTTCTGGAGTAGGAGATGGAGTGATGGAACCAAGTGATCCTTTTCGTGAGCCCTGGAGATCTGTTGGGATGGACACAGGACGCTGCCATTGAGTTGTTCCTGTTGGTATGTGCCAGTAGTAGATCCCAGCAATGTCATTTATTTTTTTCCAACCAGGTGGTAAGTCTGGGTCTGTCTGAAATGAATGATCACTCCATATATCTGCTGAGAATAGATAAAAAAAAAAAAAAANAAAAAAAAAAAAAAGAATCACACAAAGACACAAACAGTTCTTCCATAGGTCTGCACAGCTGGTATTGCTATTTTACAATTCCTGTGTAAATGAACACCAGAAAAATATACCAAACTATTGAGGCTCAATGTAACATGACAGTGGACAACAGATGAATAACCTGCTGTTATACTGCTACTCTTAACCCCTTTTTGGAATGACAAGTTCCTTGTTAGTCTCTTCTTCAAGCCTTCTACCAGGCATTTTTCACAGTTGCTTTTTTCTGAGTCTCTCTCATTGCTGTTACCCATATTTATGCACATACACACAGACACACAAATGTCATGATAACTTGAAATAACTCTTACACTCTGAGGTACAAACCAGACTATTTCTTCCCCAGAGCCACTTAAAAACTTCTTAAATTACTGATTTACCACTGGAGGACTAATCTAATCGAGTTCTGCAGAAGAAATACTAGACGATATCTTTACACTCAAATTTAATAAAAAGCCTCACCTATGGCCCAAATCTGAAATCAGCAACATTACCATAATCAGTTCAAGAAGTTCACAAATATTCTAAACATCTGCTTTTAAATGTCTCCTGTTGTGGCCTCTATGGCATTCAAGTATGTAGTTCTTGAATCCTGTATGTTTGAAAGCCTATTCATCTTCCACCTTGCCCAGTTTTGTTTTCCAACTGAATAAATCGACTGCACTCTCCTCAACCACATAAAAGGCAAAATCACACAAAACACTTTCCACAATTTGGGCCACATCATGCAAGAAATAATGTGATCAAATATCTAAACATCACAATGAAGTATGTGTGGCAACATCTGCAAGCCCAGCTTAAGTTTAAAGTTTAGGCATGGCTTCTGTCCTTGCTATATATGCAGATGTACACACAGCTACTCAAACATACAGTCAGAAAAGTGATATGCTATGGCTGCATTAAACTACTAATTTCAAACTAATCAACCAAAGACACAGAGGAGCCAACATACTGTTATTTATTGCTGCAATGACATGCAGTACCAGAAAGACCTAAACAGGAATTACTTTGAAGTAAAAGCAGACAAAACTCACAGCAGAGATAAAATTTTTAAGCCAGAGACTTAAACAAAAAACATTTCTGCAACAATTCATGATAAGAGAAGAAATTACCTCGTATGAGAACAAACAGTTGGAAGGAAATAATGTAAAATATCTGGGATAACAAAATACCACCTAACTGAATAATACTAATTTATTTTGAAAATTTATTCATTAGGAAGAATAAACACACCAAAATATGTTTGCACATGCTGAGAAATAAAACAGGAATTAGATTAGTTTTCAATTAACATAGCTCAAGACTTTCCCACAGCAGCATTTCCCACACCAAATGACTGTGATTTGTGCTCCTCTCACAAAGGGACTGGCCTCAGACCATCTGACAAGCATGGTTGAACAGGAAAGCACCAGAGGGCACGTGTTCATCCCAAAACACCAGGCCTCATGTTTGCTATGCAAACCTACTTGAAAAAATGAAACATGTATGTGTCCCAGCCCATGCGGCAGAATGGGAAACTGTTGGTATAACCTTTTCACAGGCTATGGTTTCCTACTAGCATGAACTGGAAAGCCTCCCTAGTGCACTGACTGTTGTAACAGATGAAAGCACTCAGTGCACAAGTCAAAGGTAATGCAGCATCACAAGAGATACCAGCACAAGAAAGATAACAAAATAAGCATCAACATCTACAACAAAAACTAACAAGACAGACGAATGCACTTGAGGCATCAGAGGCCTACTCCAGGATATCAGGACATCAGCGGCTTTCCTCTATTTGAATGTGGTATTACTGGTAGGAAAATAATTTTCCTCTGAATTTGAATGACCCCATTCAATGGAATGATATCTCAAAACATACAATTTTTGTTGCACAGCACTGTTGCAACACTCTCCTTTTCCAAGAGAACTTAGTGAGGATGATAAGCAAAGTGTGGGGACAAAGACCAGTGTCAGTTTCTCTCTGCTTAGGTCCTTGTGCATGAGGGAACCTGGTTTACTGAAGGCCAAGTAAACTTCCTTCCTGAAGAAAATATTCTTAAGTAAGGCAACAGGTCTAATGCAACAGATTTTTTTATTGAATTGGGAGATGTACTTGGAAAAACAGACATGTATTTGGCACATATATCTCTTCTTCAGGTGAAAACAAATCCCACCAATCAGCATGGCTAGGGCACTAATTCATGAACAAAAAGAGTACTCTTGAGTAAGAGAAAATGCAGTCCCAAAACGTTTGAGTTTGGCAGCATACATTACTTCAAAACAGAGACTGAAAAATTGCTGCACAGAGTTATCAGAGTGCTGGAAATTCTGTACCTGGGAGGTGTAGTACAGAAATAGCACCTATGCCACAGGACAATTTTAACTGTTATTTCATATGTTAGAACCACATTTTTTGAAAATTGGGAGACAGCAGCAAGGTAGAGTCATACTAAGACAGAAAATATATTCAGGGGAATCTGAGAGGTATTGTATCACTCAAAGGGCACATGCTTTGCTTTTTGAGGGATTCGTTTCAGCAGAGGGATCTCAATTTGCCTCCTTGGAAGCAGTAGCAGATGTGAGTGCACAGCCCCTGGCTAATGCAAAAGCAGCTCTGCTGGAGTTAGTGGAAGCACTAGAATTTCAGTCAGTCTTTCTAGCTTACAGAGGGCTTACTTCACTGTGTGGTAGCAGAATGCCCAAGTGAGACTGCTTGTCTGCAAGGCTCAACAATACTTGCAAACACTTGATCTACACTATCTAAATAGGTTAGGTAATAAAACACTCACACAGTACAGAGATAAAGATGAGATACCTCTTTTTTGTTTTGTACTTCTAGCTTAGTTATCTCAATTCTTATGATGATTTTGTAACAATTTTTCTTCTGTTAAGATCCTCTGAAGAAAAGGGACACTATCCCAATACTGGATTTGATCCAGACTGTGATTGCCTATCACCATCTCAAACATATACTTCCACAGTAAAAAAATTCACTGAAAAGGAGAGTTCATTGTCCAGGCTGGAAGCATGTTGGTACAAACAGGAACACTTTCAGTGTTTTCCAAATAAAAAAAAAAATCTGACCAATAAAAAATCTTTTAAGTCACTTCTGAATCTCTGGCCCTCCCATTGCTCACATTCCAGCAGTGGATGCACAACATAAATGAAGAATTCAAACTGAAAATTATTGTTTGTAATAAAAGAGCTGTATCAAAGCTTCCTATGTCAAAAATTGCAGAGAATGGGATAGCAACAGTATCCAATGTGATGTCCTAGTGTTTGGGCACCAATGGGAAATCACTAGCTTCATATCTGATGCCTGTCTTCATTGCTGGGCTGAAGCATAATGAAGAGCTGGCCCACCGTATTACATCTGTATTACAGATGCTGTCCTTCTGGGCAAGCAAGGGGAAGCACAAAAAGGAACTGGGAAGACAGGAGGTTAAAAAGGTTTTAATAAAAGGAAAGAGGTGGGGGAAAGTATTACTCTCTTTTCTGAAGTTCCAAAATCTTGAAATGAAAATGCTTTAGTTGTGTCTTCTGCATCTAAATAAATGCAAAATGAAAGGAAAAGAAACGCACAAAAACTTAGTCTTTTTGAAGAAATGTCAGTGACTTCTGCAGATTCAGGATTTTATCCTAAGTGAAGCATATTCACCCCCCATCCCATATGCACACTGAAGATCAAGGCAGGCACTGAAGGGAGAGGAAGACTTTACATTAACAACTGAGGGCAAGCAAAATTCAAGGAGCACTCTCCATTCAATAACACAATAGAAAGAACATAGGTCTTTTGTATTGTTATCCCATCTGTTTCCTGCAGTGGGCTCAATGTGCAAGTTTAAATTGCTTGGTTTTAACAAAAAGAAGACTCCAAAGATAACTTCTCAAGTTTTATGCACTACAGCAAAATCAACAGCTTCACCTACTCACATGATTCACACCAATGATGGCCAGCGGGCAGCCTCGCCTAAGCATCATTGCCAGAAGCATGAATGCTATCTCAGAAACAAATGCAGCAAAAATACAAGTCAACAGTTCAAGCAATTATAAATCAGACACATCTGTCTAATTTGGGGAATGTTATTCAACGAGGAGCAATAACCAGCCAGAAGCTGGTCATCTGTCACCATCTTTGCTCACAGCATGTAACTGGTTGTCATGACAACCCTGTCATCCTCCTTGCTGAATTGCTGAACCAACCACCAGTCACATGCACTTGGGGAGAGGAAGATTTTTTAACACCTTCCAGGAAAACATGCTGAAACGTGGCATTTACAGGCATACATGTAACCAGACTCTATCTGTGCCAAAATGATTTGCTGTTTTGAAAAATCAACCATAATCAGAAAAGACTGACTTTGTAAAAATCCGAAGGAAGTTTGGGATGGATCACCTGTATTGTTTTTCTTTCTCATGAGATGCGATCTTTGTCTGGCTGTATAAATGAGTTACTACAAGTATAAGAAGCATTCAAGCAGAGATTACTAATCGTAAGGAAAAGACAGTAAAGCAGATTTTTCAACAGTCAGGAAAAAATATCCAAAACCCACAACTAAACGCACTTGTTTTGCTGTCTTGGCTTCTTGTCCCTTTCAATGACCAAAGCCCAAGGTGTTGATATAAGGACCACAGTACTAGTACCGTACTAGTACAGTACTGGTACTAGTTTTCTTTACCAAAGAAAACAAGGGCAAGTGACTTCAGCAGAGGGGCTCTGAAGAACAGTTGATGACAGCTGTGGATGAGGGCAATGGATGATACTAGCTGTCCTGCTTAAATGGGAGAATTATTGGGCTCTCCAAGTTATCTGCTCAGGGGCAATACAGTCTGAGGTGCAGAGGTGAAGCCGTGAGAAACAAGCATCACCAGAACCAAGGAAGGAAGACTTGGAGGTGACCTGAACTGCTGTCTCAAGGGAACTGTTGCAGCAAGAGACAGACCAGGAAGAAGCCAGCCTCTGTCCTATCTGGAGGAGGGTGGCTGTTGAGCCAGGTGGAGTAGTGGTGACAACATGAAATTATAGACATATAGGAAGGATCACGTCAGCTTGAGCAAAAGCTGATTAATTGCTACCTGAAAAGTGCTGCACTGGAGACACATCCTATGGCTCTTCTGCAAACTTCACTGTGACAAGATCTCAATCTCTTGATTAGGGTGCTGATGGACATTAGGAAAGCTGGGCAACTAAGAAGATATACTGGGTCTGGTTGAAATTGGGCTAATTTTTTTCCTTAGCAGCCTGTAAGGACATTACAATACACATTACATTTGTGACCAAAACAAGTGCTGGAAACATACCAGTGGTTTGGTTATTGCTGAGCAGAGCTTGCATAGGGCTGAGATCACCTCTGTTCTCAGCCTCAAGCAGACTGGCTAGGCATTGGCCTGCTAGTGCTAGTGTTTGCATCGCTTTTTATATATGATTATTTCTTTCTTCACTTACTAAGCTTTCTTTTTTGTGAGTCATGACTTCTTCTCACTTTTGCTCTTCCAGTTCTCTTCCCCATCTCACTGGTGGGAGGAACAAGCCCACAGAGATTTCAAAGCATATTGGCCAACCTAAGATCCAGGAAAAAATAATCAGGTACCGTCTGGGGTGGAATGAAAAGGAGTCCCAAACAAGGGAGGGCAGCATATAAATGAATGCCCTTTCCATCAACTTGGTGCTCAAATGAGATACTATTTGAACAAAGTGCACAAACACCTTAGAAGATTTCTACCAACTAATTTTCAAAGCAGTCAGAATTATTTGCTGCTGCTCTAGCAAATGATCTACTGCTTATAAATACATTTTGCACATCACGGCATTACAGAATGGCTGGGGTTGGAAGGGACTTCTGGAGACCATCTCATCCAATCCCCCTGCTAAAGCAGGTACACCTAGAGCAGATTACACAGGATTGCATCCAGGTGGGTTTTGAATATCTCCAGAGAAACAGACTTCACAACCTCTCTGGGCAACCCGTTCCAGTGCTCTCACCCTCACAGTAAAGAATACAACCAGTATAAGTGGGATTCTACTTTATTTGAAATGCTAGTTCTCTATTCCTTCCACTAGATGGCAAAAACTTTTACTTAAAGAGTAGTCCAAAACACAGCAGACTGTATACCTCTAATTTGGTCTAAATCCACTCTGATCACACATGGTGTGATTGTGACCCAAAGGACCTCCTCACCTCAAAGGACTCTGAGCAGCAAACAGCTCATCAAGAGTAGCATTTTCATTATTATCATTAGCAAATTACTAAACATGGTACTGCAATTTAGCTTTCGGGGCTAAACCAGTCCAGTAGCAATCTGCATTTGCTTTTCTGACTTTTTTTTATAGTATCTCTTCTTCCTATGCGTTTCCCCACAGACAGCAGAACCGCAGCATATGATCTCATGTTCTGCGTTTATAACACATTTAACTACTTCATCTTGTTTTAGAAGCAGGGTTTTGTTTGGTCTAAAGAGGAAGAATTAAATGATGACCACACTCAAGGGACTGCTAGACTCAGACAGCGAAGCCTGCTGTCTGTCGCGCCAGCAGGCACACTGCACAGCACACCAAGGGAAATATCTCCCAGTATCTCCCAACCCATAACTCTCCATTTTACTGGGATTGGCTGTAGACACAAGTGGTTCCCATCTTCCTTGCACTTTCTGCTAGCAGCTAGTGCTACTTACCTTGATACAAGCCATGGAAGACAGAGGAACAGGTCATAATCCTACCAATATACTTGTCATCAATCCCAGGTACTAAAGAATGGCAACAAGGTTAGACTCCACACTTTTAATCCCATTGAACTGAGGAATAGCTTTCTATCCTCTCTATTCTATTTCTATTGTATCCTCAATAGTTTAAATTGATGATTGGTGATGTCAGTGAGTGCCTCTTTAATTTGAATGACACAAGTAGTAAGACAGAGTATGGAAGAAAGAACCTAACTAGCAGTCACCATTTTTTTTTCTTCATTTTAGAAAAGGAACTGCATAAAAAAATATTTGTATTAAAAGTCAGGTACTGGGCAAAGGTAATTTTCTTCATCTAAAATATGAGGTCTACTGACTTCAGGATCAACATTGAGAAAGGAAGGACTGCACTTCTCTGGAGAATATCCTGCATAAATATATTGACACAGTCTGAAATTTTAGAGACATGTTCATTAGTGGTTTTGTGCATATTACTGGCTAATTAAAACCAAGTGAAGTTGCTCAACGGCACAGACATACAATTCAACTGGTGGCTCGACTAAAGCTGCTTTTCTTTGACAGCTTCATTTAGAGCACTGTGCAAATGCATTAGAAAAATCTTTTTCTGAATTTAATGACTCAGTGAAAACAGAACATAAAACTGAATTACGATGGAGTTACTGTCTGAAATTAAATGCTTTACTTCACAAAAAAGAGCAAAGTTTTCAAGAGCAGTCATTTCCCCTCTCATAGGCAAGCTCTGCTCATCCTTCAGTTCACACAGTGCAGCAGATGCTCCAGGACGCCATGAAAATAACTGCTTTATCTACACACCAACCTTGTGAGGCAGGAGAGTGCAAGCCCTGTTTTAAACAAAGTCAGGGATGGGTAGGAGGAGAGGTCTGAGATGCATTAAATAACTCTCCTGGAGTCATGGCCAGACTCTAGGTCTGTGCAGGCTCCCTGCCCCCAAGCAGCAGACAAACACACACAGTGCACAGAGATCAGCTGCTGTGCTCCAGTCCACACATCAGAGTCCCCTTCCATCCCACAGTATGGACTGCTCTTTCTAGTATGGCAAAACTTGGCCAATTTAGTACTATCAGTAAAAGTCAAAATGTGATTTTTAACAATCTATATCATGGATTAGTTTGCCACTTTAAAGCCACAGTGAAATGTGCATTAGAGAGCAAATTGAAGGCTCCTGTTTTCTTCCAACGTAGAAGCCAAAGACCTAATATTTCCCCATCTCGAAATTAATTTCATGTTGCTACAGTACTGAACGGATGGGAGAATTTATTATGGTGAAAATCCATTTAGAGATACATAAGCATGAAGTTTTGCACAAGCACATTGGCCCCATGGCCCACGGCCTGCATGCAGAGAGAGACACTAAGGGACAAGCTTGGGCACCACGAGCAGCTCCCGCCCATGATGAGGCCTTGTAGGACAGTGAACTCAATCTTCACCTCCCAGCCTTTAAACTTTGAGACTTTTTATAAAAAAAAACCAAACCAACAACCAAACAGCTTTAACCTTTTCAAAAGTAATTTTGATTCAATTGAAGTAAGTATTTTCCTGCACAATGCAATAGCGCCATACGTGAAGCGCAACACACAGCATCTACAACAGGAAGGCTTTATGAAGGGGGCTTCTGACAGCAGATGGAAGCGCCAGGGGAGCTGGCTGTGTTTCACCTGCTGTGTGAGAGGGAAGCATGCTGATAGCACACAGGGGTCTCTTAGCCCTGCAGTTCATTCAAGTATTTCACATCACTACATTGGTATATCACTTCTCTACTAAATCTTTAATCATACTGTCCTAATACCTTCTGGTATTAAGAAATCTCAGAGATGTTAATCATCTCTGAAAGCATCCATCTAGCATTAGAAATACCAATATTTTCATTCTCATATCTACTTCACGGCACTCCAGCACTAAAGTTCTGTATTTTTCACAGAGTGGATTCATACACATAATTGAAGCCAGACTTAAAAATCTGCATTTAAGGAGATATAAACAGTACCTCTGATATGAGCACTAGCAAGAATTAGAAGAAAATTCAGAAAAAATAACTGTGGCCTAAATGACCCTGAGAAGTCTAAGTAAGCAAACAGTAGCCAGGAACAAACCCAACACACAACAACTAAAGTCCTATGCCAGACAGCATTTGAAAGAGAAAAATAAAGGGATTAATTTTAAAATTCTAGAGAATCACAACATAATTTCACTTGCAATTAGCACCACCTTCAATTCAAAGTCATTTAGCACAATGGATGCTTTGAAAATGAGGATAAACTTCCCTTAAAGATTTGTATGCACAGAACAAAAATTGAGAAGTTTTTGTTATTGTGAACCCTGAGACAGAATATCCCTAAACAAAAACACCTGCTTGGTAAGAATAAAAGTATGCCAAAGCACAGGAAAAATATAGACAAAATCTCCAGTGTGTGATAAACCACAAGCCACTGAGCTCTATTAGCACTGTGGAAAAGACTTTCTGGTGTTAAGAAATCTCAAAGATGTTTATCATCACAAACAGCTGATTGTCATTACATGTTGTCACAAACAGTAAAACAAGAGATGCACAGCAACAGAATGGTCCCTTCCTCCAGCTGAAAACAGAAGCTATTCTTTGGTGGAAACCTTACAATTTGTGGACATGCCAGAGGACTGCAGGAGGTCTTGGAAAGCTGGAAAACCAGTTCTGTAGGATGAGAAGAATGTTCTTTCTGGATTTCTATTCACCTTTGTTGCTGTGCAAAAACAAAAGACTGCAGATAGATCCTACAGGATTAGGATACACACTGTTTCAAGAGCTGTTTTTCAATGCACGACCTTCACCTTTGAGTTTTCTTCAACAAAGATACCCATCTCCTCTTTTTAATCAATTTCTTAGAAGTTCCTTTACTGTTACTCTTCTGCTACTTCAAATCCTCATGTACAATGGAAGGCAATTAATTACCTTTTGCCACTCTGGAAGGATCAAGGCCACCAAGTTTTTTGAAGATAGCATGTTAGTACTCACTGGCAGTTGAAAAACTTGAGAAGTAGGAACCAAGATCAAGATAAAAGTCTTTATGCCTACAGTTTTAATGTAGGATTGAACTATCACAGGACTAGTGCATGCACTTCACATGCCCTACTATACAAATGGAGGCAGCAGAATTAGAAAAGACAGACAGATAAAAATCTCTCTGCTGGAAGAGACACTGAGTGAAGTAAGACTCTCCAGCTTGGAAAATAAACGACAAGGAGGAGGGGAGGATGTTGGAGAAATCTGTAAAATCATGAGTGGTGGGAAGAAGGCAAGGATGGAAAGGAAATCATCATTCACTGTTATTTACTACTTCCTAAAACAGAAAAGCAAGAGGCATCTAATGAAATTATTGAAGAGCAATTTTATAACAAAGGGAAATACTTTTTCATATAATACGTAATTCAATTATAGAGCTCATGGTCACAGGATGTTGTGGATGCCAGAAATACAAACGAGAAAAAAATTATTAAACAAATTCATATTAGAAAAGTCTATTAAGGGCAATTAAAGAAGATAACATGAATGACATACCAAGTCTGAAATTCCTAAAACTATCAATTACTGAAAGTGAAAAAGCTAGAATAGGAGGAGGATCCCTTTATGCTAGCCCTGTTTTTTTGTTTTTAGTGAAGCTGTAAGTTTCTGCCACTGACCAAAAACGGAGAAGCGACCCCTAAAGAACTACATGAGGCTAAGGTTTGCTGTATATGGCCATTTGGTTATGTACAACATAGGTCTGTAACCTCTGTAACTCTTGTAAAAGCTCTGCCTTCCATTTACTATATCAGTTTACATTGGAAATAGTGGAACTAACAACATTATTGAAAGACTTTTATCAAAGTTACCATGGCAGTTACACTGGATCAGATTAAAAAGCCACATCTGATGCGAGAACTCTTAAATCAATAAATTCAAGCTTCCTCTAAGGGATTTATACGTAATTATAGATTTATATTCCTAGAAGGAAAATATTTATTCTCATAAATACAAAGGTACAGACTTTCCTACCCTGAGATACAGAATAATCTCATATGACAATAGAAACGCAGAAGTTATGGGACTGAATATTATTCTCTTGACACATTTGTCCCCTTCCAATTTATATTAACATGTATCCAAAAGGAAGATTTTACTACTTTTATATCAAATTATGCATCACCATTTAACAAATATAGATTTATTTATAGACAAATAGAACAGTTGGTTGTAAATATCTGTATGAATATGGAAAGGGGAACACAGTTGAACTACTGAGGAACAGTTAACTAACAGCAGATCCGTCTGGTGATTAGTGCAGAGACAACTGCTGTGGAGAGGTAATTAACACAACTTACACTGCATGCTTTTACACATGACAATTACTACAGTTCAAAAAAGCTCTTATGTCAGTGTTTACAGTCTCTGCCCTGATATTATTTGCATTCCAGAAAATTTCAGAAGTAGACAAAAGAGATGACAGTAACATACTGTAAGCAAGATGCTAGCCAGAAATTCAGTTTATGCACTGATAACAAATTCTCAGTGAATCCTGCCACCTGAAAATAAAATTAGCCCTGATAAAACTGTGGCCAGGAAAACACACAATCCTGACATAGCATCTGTAAAACAATAAACCAAAAGACAAAATAACCCAGTCTGGTGGCCTTTACACTGACCCTTTTGCATTAATGTTACTAGAAGGAGAAAACAGAGTTTTCTCACTCTTCTAAACTATGACCACCACCCTACCTCTCAGTAAGTCATAAAACCACATCCCACCAAAAGACCTTTAGCGTTTTACCAAAAGAGGTAGTTATTTTGTTCATTACTGCAGAATTCAAGCTGCAAGGTTCATTCCTTTCAAAAAGTTTACTTTTAAAACACTATAGAAACTAAATACTACTCTTGTGAACTCACATTTGTTTTTCAGCATTTTTGACAGAAATTTTAATGATTTTTTGTCTTGTGATATCTGGAATTTTTAAACTCCCCAAGTCCTGGAATCGTGGGAAAATTGCAGCTTATCCACTCAAAAAAACTCAAATCAACAAATATTCAAAAAACCTCTCATCACAACCCACAGATTCTCCCACATTTCCCTCTCAAATAAAGGTAAAAGCTGAAAAAACAAAATTAAAATGAAAGCTTAACCCTAAAAGTAAACAATGGCCTGAAATTTATTCTTGATTTTGAATACATATTGTTTTTAAACTCCCATTGGGGGACAAGGTGTATTTGTTCCAAGAAGAATTTATGTTTGTTTTCCTTTTGTTTTTAATTGGTTTACTGGCATATATTGAAGAAGTTATTAATCTCTACTTCAGCCTTTATAAATGCGTCATATGTATAAGTATTCCAGTGCAACTTAAATGAGAAATTAAAATTAAATGTATTACTAATAAAGGAACAACATGTGAAAACTCCCTCCCCTCCTTTCTACTTCCAATGCCTGGTCTGTCCATTAGCCCTGTCTCCAGATGGAGTGGTTTGCAGAGGAAAACAAAAGAGCTCCACTATGCAAATGCTAGACGTATTCCTTCACCCCCAATAACGCCTCTGTTATACACTGGAATACTTAAAATACAACCAGTAATTACTATTACAGTAGTTTTCAGGTGCGGTCCGCAGGAGTGGAACTTTTAAATCAGTACATTTTACCTGCTTTTATTAATACTGTCTGACCGTTATTGCACTGACATCAGCAAAATTTGGAAGTAGCGAACCTCAAACATTGGTCAAACACATAGATAACATCTCTTCCTGCTTCGGGTGGAGAGAAAATCCACCCCTCTGCATCATTCCTGGAAAACCACAACTAAGAAGAGTCACTACTCAATTGGTTTTGTTTTGGAAGAGCTGAAGCTTGTCCGAAATTGACAACAGTCTCCCTCAAGTCAGAGACACCTATCTACCAAAAAAAGGTGATTTGCACTGGGAAGTGTTCAGTACACTGGACCATGCCCCTCTTTTTCTGGACCAACTTCTTGAAACTTAAAAGTGGATGTGGACAGAAGCCACTGGGAGGAAGAGAGAATGGGAAAACTTCCACTATCACCCTATTCCTAAGGCAGCTTCTTTTAAGATGCTGCATTTTCCCTGTGAAGTAATTTTAGGATTAGAAAATCTTAGGAAAGAGGAGCTTGGTATATTTCAAGTACAGAAATCTGGAGTATAGTTCTGAAAGAGAGATTTCACCTGTGACATGAAATCAAGAGAACTATAGAAAATAAACCTTCTGTTTATGGTCATACATTAATTTTCATGTTGCATAAAAACCTTATTTCCTACACTTACCCTGAATACACACAGGCAATACAATTTTACAAAGCCTAACACACCCATTTTAGTGGGAAAAAACAATCCTGTAAGAAAAATGAAATAAACTTCCTCTTCCATGCCAGTGGAAGCTTAGCCCTGAAATCCCTGTTGTTCTGACATCATGTTCCCAGTTTTCAGATATCTTTGTTAAAAAAAGCATTAGTTATGTTTCAGCACATTTAACCAAAGGAAATTAATGTAGCCAGAAGACTACAAAGTTCCTTAGTTGATCTGCTTACAGCCTCCATGGGCAGAAAAGGAAGACTCATTATTCTGTTTTGGTTAATCACAAAAGAAAAATAAGGTAATTTGAGCTTAACACCAAATGTTATCTGGAAATTCTGCTACAGGTAGAGTGTGACAAACAATGTTAGCCTACTCACAAAAGAAAAAAGTGAACTAAACTTCAAATAATTTTACAAAAGCCAAACCAAATCACTGTTTCTTATTGTTAGTTTCTTTCTGTAAGGAGCAAATACAGTTGTGCTATTTAATTACAGTTCTCAAATGAAGAGAAAAGTTGTGTAAAGGTTTTGTGTGAATCAGCTTTTCAATAAAACATCCTTTTTCTACCTTGACAAATTGATTTATTTAGAGCTGGCAAGATGGACAAAAGAAAATATCCAAGATATTAATCAACATTCTTTGACAGCTCCCAATTCAATACTGGCTATAAACTGCCTCACATTTCTAACCCCTAAACCAACACTCAGTATTGCAAAAATTCCTTTACCTTGAACTTTAGGGAATGACTAGGAGGACCACTACTACACTGTTAAGAGATTTTTTTTTCCTTCCCTTTGACTGCAAAAAAAATACAGGGGAAGAATTTGTCACATGTAAAGGAGAAATCAGAAGTCTGTTTTTTAATGTATTTTAAATCTATGTAAAGATCTTCAAGCTCCATGGATCACAAGTATAAAACATCACTTGTCAATTCACCACTGAACTAATGAGCATTCAGGAAGACACTGCTGCAACCTAACCTGTCAGATACCAGCTGATCTTCCACTGAGCAGAATTTTTATTAAGAGATAAAATAATTGCCTTCAGTATCCAGACCTAAGTAATATTGCCAATCAGTGCCATGAAAAAGTAAAATAGTGTTACTTACAGTTACTAGATGCTCCCGTACAGTTCAACATGTACTGATCTGCTACCAGCATCCTTTAATTTGCTATATACATGTCTCAACAGCTTCATATTCTCCTTCTGTGTAGCATCTCCAACTCAAATATGAGAAAATACACTGCTGTGTTTAAACAGACACTTACTTAATTAGTCGAACGAGGAATGGTACTTTAGATGGGAGGGAAGAGAAGCCACCCCCATTCAACTGCTGGTAAATGTAACAGAGGAAACAGCACATGTTGACCATATAAATGACTGCATTTTCTACTAAGACAAGAAAAAATAAGAGAGATGGCTATACATGAATTTCAGCAGTGTGTGCATACACTGCATCCTCTACTGAATTCCTTCCACCTTGCAAGACATCGATGTATTTTCTGACTGACGCTACTTAGGAGACAAGCTTTTGAAACAGTACTTTCAGCCCACAAGCCTTTAGATGACAATCAAATCAAGATTTAATCAGTTCAACTTTGAACCAGAACAGCCTGCAAATTGACCCCTGGAACTATATTTATGTGGATTTTTTCTCTTCAGCTGCCTATATAAACATGAAAAGTTTAAAAAAATGCAAAGCAAAGATCCACTCTTCAAAAATAAAATTCTGCCTAAGGATGTAAACCTCCGAGTTCCCAAAGGTGCATTGCAGGAATGGTAGAAATTGATTTAGTGAAAGGCTTCTATTAGTGAGAGCACTGTTCTCATTGCAAAGTCCCTCCCCTTGCTATAATCAATAATTTAAGCAAAGCCAAGAATCATGTCAGCCAAAATGACCAGGATAACTTGACTGTCTCTTTCTTACAGAGTACAACTAAAATTAAATTAAGGTCTGAATGGGAATGTATTCTAATTTAAAAATTAATTTGGCCAACCTGCGTTGTGCTGTTTGCTTTCATATCGAGTAGGGGAGGAGGGATGGGGTCCTTTGTTCCTTACTAGAAACTTTTCAGGCTCAGAGAAGTGTCCAAAACCACTTCCAGGAAGTAAAAGCCAGAACACCTTAGATTTAGAATATTTTATCAGTTCCATGCAAGCAAGAAATGTGCTCTACAAAGTTAAAGCTCTTACTTGTGGATTATGACAGTGCTACTCCTCTCTCGGTGCCCTGCAATGATGTCTGAATTAATAACTGATGCAGTGTTTAAAATTTAAATCGAGCTCTGCAGAATCTCAATTCAATAGCAATTTTTAAATTTTGTTATTGTTTAGGATGAAATAGTTTTATTAAGAAACATTTTAATGAAGAATTCTGAGAATGATTTTCAAGCAAAAGCCTTGAAGTAGTCTTACTACATAATAAATTAGTCCACTGTATCAAATTACGTACATATAAAATAATCAACATAACAAATAGCAGTTTAAAAACAACCCTTGTAACACAACACCATATAAAAATGGATTAAAATGCCTCAGAGACATTGTTAAGCAGAAAGCAAAAATATATGCTTTATATTTAGATTTGTCCTCTCCCTCTCTCCCCAAGGATTTCTCATCACCAAAGTATCATGGACAAATCTACCATGCAAGCCGAAGGACACACACTACTGGGCTTTAGAAAACCAGATCCAGACACTACAAGGAACCCACTTAATGTCATTATCTTGAGCTCTGTGGCATCCAGATACTGGACACTTGTGGCCTAATCCTGAGTACCCAGGGACTCTCAGAATGAAGCAATTGAGACTTAACAGCAAATATATGTGCTTTAATGGGATTGCTTTAAAAAGGCTTCATGTCCCTTAAGGCAGGGACCAAACATCCACTCTCAAGCGAGGACTGAGTTCAGAGCAAGGTCTCTGCATCATGCCAAGTCGTATCACACAACACCTCTTCTGGCCCATGGAGATGCTCAGTACTGCTCTGAATCTACCCACCTTCTCTTGATGCCACAGCAACAAACCCAAGGCTGCCTGCAGCACTGTCTACTCCTTGTCTTGGTGGTACATGCTATAGGTTTCTGTATATCCAGAAATTTCTGTATGTCCAATACCATAACTTGAAACAGCAATTGTGACCCAAGGGACCCACACCTCCACTTCAGACAATCCCATGTAGTTAATTAGAGCTGTATTCAACTTCAATCAGCTAATGCTTGACTTACGTGAGAATTCAGCACATGAGGAACCAGCGCACCAGGAGCCACTAACTTGGGGAGATTAAAAGAAATACCTCCAGGTGCAAACATACAAGGATTGAAACTTGAGGAGGATTTAAGTCTGTGTCCCTCACTGTAGACACCTCCTTTCACAGGGGCCTGAACTAAGATCTGACCATCTCTTAGCAGTAATTCAGTATTAAATAACTCAGAACTCCCCATTTTTGTATTACGTTTTCAGAACTTCTGTGAAATAACATCCCAGCAGAAGCAAAATCCCAATACTCACTTCTGCTGCCAAACTTAGTCCATCCAATTTACTGTCATTACCTTTGTGCTAGCCTTTCTTGCCTAACCTACTGTCTACAAAAACTCCTTCTTGCTTCCAGCTTTCCCTCAGTTTGTGCCAAGTTCTCATTTATCCCCACAGCTACAATTACTCTCCTTTTGATTCCCCCTCCAGTGGGTCCCTCCTCCAGGTCATGTTCCCATCTTCCAACCCATCCTCCCCATTTCACAACCCGCTTGTTCCCCCATCAGCTTTCTCCACTGAGAGCAGCAGGGACACCAGCTCACTGCTGGGCCTGACACTGGGATCACAGCAGGTGCTCACAGGAACAACTGCAGCAGCCCAGGTTTTGCACTTCCACTCTGCAGAGTGCAAAGAGGCAGGAGTATCTCTCGAGCAGGAAACTTCCCAAACTGGCCATCCCCAGCTGGTACACCTGGTGAATCACTGCCACCCCAGCAACTGCAAAGGCCACTGCAAAGACTAGAGACTCATTCTGCTGAGTAGTCATACCGTCCCTCTACCACACTTCCTGCAGCTGATGTACAGGAGCCTAGAAGATGACAAACAAGCACCCAAACAGGCTGCAAAGAGATTCAGAGCACACAGACCCCACCTAGAAGAATATAACCTTGTTCTCAGCTTGCCTTAACAAATAGAGGCCTGTACATAAAGTGTTCTCCCAAAGGTAATACTGTTTTTCCCTTCCCTTCCCCAGAGATATCTATATCCATTTCAAAGCATCAATCAGGTGGATTGAAGTTTGGCCTGACTTCTATGCAGCATTCAGAAGTGCTGAGGCAGAGGTTTACTGGATCGATTTTGGTCATAATTTTTTATTACTCGAACAGCTTTATGAACTGTGAACTTTCTTTTTTTTAAGGAAAGGTAGTTAGTCTGGTATCAGCTTATTGTGGCTTTTCTTCTGTGCAAGTACCTGCTTTCTCATCCTTCTGAAATCAGAATCCTGACTTTTCCCCATTACTTTCTGTTTTCTCTGCTGTGATTTGTTTTCCCTTCCTCTTTGCTTGGTCCTGTGTCTGAAAATCCTAGGCATAGAAAAGCTTTCCCAATAAGATGCATTCAACCTCAGAGAGGACATGCAGCATCCAGAACTACACGCATCCATCCCTAAACTACAGAAGCTTGAAAAGTTTCCAAAAATAGTTTGTCAAGTTAAGTATCTGACATGATTAAGATTTACCACTTCCGAAATTTGAGCTCAGAAGAGTTTCCACTTTGCTATAGCACACCAAAAGCATGTCCTAATAACTCTTAACATTACACATTCATGTAAAGTGCATTGTGGAATTAGGGGAAACGTGCAGTGCTCTGGGCATCTCGTGAACTACTCAGGCAGTAGTATGACACAGGCATTTACTTCCCCGTGTTGTCCTGGCACCTGGCACCTGGCTCTCCTCCCCATTGCCACCTTTCACTTTCCTCTGCAGTTATTCCACATGTTCCAGGAGCAGGTCCTGCAGGCATTTGTTTATCCCACAACTACACATTTTACTGCATAGAAAAACAGTAACTTTTAACATGCTCAAAATCATAGTAGTGCACTTATACAAAGCAGCACTATGATGTTTTCTGGATTAGGAATTACATGCTTTACTAAGGCAGCATGGGAAGTGTCCCTGCAAAGACAAATACCAAACAAGAAATGAAATATCAAGGGCAAAACAACCCAAGTTGTTAGACTCCCATCAAGTGGCCAGAAGTTCAGCTGGAGTAAGGTCAAAATCAATAAAGCTCTGTCAGTTAGGACTGGGCCACATTTGACACTATTAGCAGCCAAAGTACTGAAATAGCCAGAGCAATGCTTTAGTAGTCAAAGCACAGCCACCACAAGGCAACTGTCTTCAAACTCCATCTCCTCCAGCCCCAGAGCACCCAGGGAGAGATGTCACGCTAGGAGAGACCTGTTTTTACAAAGAATAGGACAAACCATCCTAGATCCTTTGGGAACAACATAGCAGAGATTAAACAAGGAGCTATTTTGAAAACAAAGGCACAGAAAATGAACAAATTTTATTTCTGCACTACAGGGCAGGTGTTTCAGACTCTGTTTAGCTGGTTAAGTCATCTCTGAGTGTTACTTAACGTGCATCCTGCTCAGCCTGTGGTTGTTTCTCCAAATGCAAATCCTAGCTCTTTCCTCTTATCTCTTGTCTGTTTTGGACACTACCAGACATCTCTAGGGACACCAGGTGGGCAGTTGAACCAAGCTCATCCTAGGGAGGAAACTGAATGGCTCTGATGAACTGAAGAAGCATTCTTTATCTTTTTGGCAAACAGCTAAGTATGAAACTGTAACTGTGATCATACAACATATTCTGGAAAACCTCTTCCGTAGTCCCAAATTTTGGTAATTGCAAACAGTTTGGGAGAGGATGCTAATCATTGGTATATAAAGCATCTGTTCTCCCATTCCTGAATTTAAGCACATTAATTCTCTTCTACATACCCATTTTTACTATCTATTCCAATTCAAAAGGGTGCTGATTACCATTCTTAATTGTGGAATCTTCAGATTTCAAGTCAGAGCACTCAAGCATCCAAGATATAGATTTAGGTAGCTCCACTGAGAATCACAGAATAAAAACCATCTGATTGCCTAAACACAGCAAGCAGCCTCCCTGTGCAACTGATAGTGACAATGTGTACTTGAGAGGATCATCTTTCAAGTTCAATTTACTATCAAGTTCAATTTATTTTATGGCCTTCTACCAGTAGACCCTGATACTGTGAACATCGAGTAACTGTGCCGCCCTTGAAGTTTTGTTTCTTTTAAACTGACCCTAAAATCTTCTTATAGGGATAGCTAAATAAGAGACAAACATGCAGTTAGTAACTTCACATGCAGAATGTTACCTACACAAACACTGGGGATATAGAGCAATAGTCACCTTTCTTAATTCTAAGCAGTCAGCAAATGGTCAAGCCTGAGACTATAAAACATGCACTGTTCTTGAGACATGGCTATCAGTAACATGCAGGACTAAAAAAACCTTAACACCTCAATATTAAAAGTTGCCAGCCTTTAGGATGCACAGCAGGTGTGAACCAGAGACTCTTATTCCCAAAAATATGAAAAGTAGGTGTTTACTTAGAACCATACAATTGTATAGGTGGTTCTCTCTCTAGTTTTATAGGACTTATGTTAATCCACCATGTAATTGAATGTATTTTTAGAACATAAATATTTTTCCCCACTCAGGAACAGAAAGCACGTTCTGAGCAAATAGCAGACTTATTGTCTGTATCAGATAGGTACTGCAAAGGAAGAATTCTGCTTTTAAGAGGACATCTATTTTAATTTGGTCAAAGGTGCTGGTTAAAATCAGAGGCAGAACTGACCACTGCTATAAATCTTTCTGACTAGTTCATGATTTACTGTAATTTTTATTGTATTAAGAGGGCTATTCTCCCCAGACGTGCCGTTATTTCAGAACACTGGGCTCTCTTTACAAGAGTGGCACTCCTGATCCCCAAGGGCCAAGTCTCACAGCTGCCATTTCTGCACTGGATTGAACTCATTTATTTGTAACCAGCTATTAAAATGCCCTCTCGTACTTGCTTGGAAACCAGCACCAGACAGGCATTTGGTATACTGCAATTGCACACAGCAGCAGCACTCCGGAAAATGAGGACACTTGTGGTTTTAACACCCCTTTGATTTCAACCAGGGAGAAACAAAGCATCGTGTGACACAAAGGCTGAGAGACCAGGGAGTCAGAGGAGGCTGCTGCCCCTGCACAGCCTCCCACAACCCTGAAGAGAGCAAGGAGAGCAGCTGGCATAGAGCAAGAAACATCTGCGGCTCTCTAGCACCATGTACCCCACATATCAGGGACTTCCGTAATTATGGGGCTATTCCTGGCTCTAGAAGGAGGGGGTTTTCTTTAAATTAAAATAGAAAGAAAAAGCAAATTCCAGTTTTCTTGTTGGTTTGGAGGCAAAGAGGATTTTTTAAATTTCCTGAAGAATTCCCATTCTAATTCATTAGAGATTATTACACAGAGCGCTGCACTTTACTATGGCAGAATAACTGCACTGAAATTGTTTTTCAGGTGATACAAAGATTAAGAAACGTGCCTGCCTTCTAGGGAGCTTCTCAAGAAAACACAAACCAAAAAAAGCAAGTCACAAACAGAAAACATCACCCTCATTCTCTCCTAGGTTTGAACTCTGGGGTACATACTTTGCTGCTGCTTGCACCTCACAGATTCATACAATGAATACATACAAATTCATCCAGGTGAAACTGATGAATACACAGAGAGGGAGAGAAGGAAGATGGTGTAGTAACACAAGATGTGTTTCTTTTGAAAACTAGACTAAGGAAATTTTCTAGAGAGAGAAGGAGGAAGCATTCCCAATGATGTGAACCCAGTTCCAGTCCATTTGCAGTATTAAAACCACCTGGAGTTGGTGTCTGGTTATTCATAAGACTCTACAAATGACAGAGGATTCAGCTGGGTAGATACAGTAGGTCCCAGGGGAGATGCAGTGCCTGAGGCCAATGGGGCAAGCTTGCTTGTTTGGGGGACTGCCTGCAGTGCCAGGTGTCAATCAGCTCTGGTGGCAAGTCACTGCCTGTTTCTAGGAAGGCTGCCTGAAAACCCATTAGGGCTTGGCATGTGCTGAGATCTCGATGACATCCCATTGCTTTGCTGACTACAGGTTCTTTCTGCTTCTAAAATCACCTCAGACTATTTTTTTTGAAGAATTAAATCTCAGAAAGAAGGTTAGATAGCTAAAAGCATTTATAAAATTATCTGAAAGTTGAGGTCAATGCAGTTCTTGTCAAGATGCACATACAGCTAATTTCCCTGGAGAAGAAAGACAGGTTTTCTCAAAACACATTTCTTACAGTGTACTTTGCTTATGGTGTTCAGTGCCCATTATTAATGGATTCCATCCTATCTGTTTATCAACATTAACATTTGTTTAAATGAGTCAGTTGCTTTGTATCTTTAAATTGAGTTGTATTTATTTTTGACCTCTTCACTCATAAAGAAGGTCAAGGCTCTTGAAAAGACCTTTTTATTAGACCACACGTAAAAGTATCCTGCCCTAAGGGGACTTCAGGAGGATTATACCTAAACAATGATGCATTTCCAGTGCACTCAATTAAGAATACATGTTTCAGGTTTTTTGATTTATACAACTCCAAAAGAAGACACATGAAAACAAAACAACAAAAGTATCGCACAAAACAACATTCAGATTTCCAGGATTTGAATAATGAAATATTGTTAAGAGCAGGAAAAGGAAGACAAAACAATTCAGAAACCCTGAAAGAAGCATATTGTTATTTTCAACACTGTCTTCCCAGGAAAACCACATTTCTAACATATTTCTGCGTAAACTGAAGTGGTAAATACAATTTCTGGACTGAACATTATAAATTCCCCAGTTATCTGCTGGACTACATTCTTTTATGGATTAACTGTTCTCAATACTGGGGAATGTTTTCACTTTCCAGAAATCATATGATTAAAACTCTACTGCATTTCTTTTCCCTAGATAAATGTCTTTCTTCCTTTGGGCCCTAACATCTATTACTGGAGTATAAATGCAAGGGTTGGAGAGTGCTGAGCTGTGAAGATCCTGCACAATGCTCTCCTCCTACCTCAAATGCAGTGGCAGTGAAGAGCCCTGTCCGTGCCCAAAACCACAGACCTCCAGGACAGACACCACCAGGGCTTACAGCACAACTCCCCAGCTGGGAGGGCTTCCCTTTACCCATGCTGGCTTATAGGGAGCATCATCAGATGACTAGGATGGAGTGGGCACACTTAAAAAGTTGTGCATTAGAGAAGTAAAAATCTTTACTGAACCTAAAAATCACTGTTCGGAAAATTTTTTTTGTTGTGTGTAGGTAGCTATCAGTAGTTCAGCATCTCCAGACAATCATGTTCTTCTCACAACATGCACCCACTGATTACTGAAGAGCAATTATTTATAAACTAGCAAGAGGTGCAGTTAGCATATTTCTAGGATCCTGTACAGGGCATCTGCTGGCGCCTTTCTTAAAGCTGCTACAATTGAGCAGGAAGTTTCCAAGCATTCCCAGGCAGACATGCAGCCATGTGCAAGGCCAGTGCTTGTATTTTGATACAATCCACTTCCCCACTGAAACTGCTAAACCACCTCTCTCCTTCCTGATACCAGCTGAAAAAAGCTAAGCAATCCTTTTCTAAAACAGCAGCTGTGAGGAGCCTTTGCTTGCGTACCTGTTTCATCAGGCGAGCTCGGTGAGGCGCTGTCCTGGGACAGGGTAGTCCAGCTGGAGTCCTCATCGCTTGGGGCCAGGTTTTGAATTCTATGGAGGGCACAGTCTGTTTTGGCCCCAGTTTTTGGGTGATCTTTCTTTGTCTCAGGGCTTGATGACACTGTGGCAACCTGGCCATCCTCTGGACTTGGCATCTTGTTCTGTTTCTGGGGCAGGACTTCCCCATTGACAATAACGGTAGAAGCCTGGCTGTTGCTTTGTGCAGACTTATCTTCCACAGCAACAAAACTCTGCTCTAGATCTCGAGCTGATGTCTCTAGATCTGCATAGTAATTCAGGAAGCTCTTGGTCCTCCTTGGCTGCGAGGATAGTATTTCACAGCCAGAGGAATCCTGTGGGATCGGCTCATTGCTTTCAAACTTCTCAGAAGTTACACTTACGCCTGCAGTGGTACCGAGGTTTTTGTTGAGATCCTGCTGCCCCTGCTCGGCAGCTTTCCTGAGCTGGTTTTCTCCATTCTTCACCAGCTTTATATTGGCAGAGCTGTTCCCCAGAAGGGGCTGAGCTGCTGGATCGGCAAGACCCATGGCTGTCTGAATGTTAGTCAGCGCGTACTTTTTCCTGCATTTGGGAGGAGTGCTGTTCTTGGTCTCCGTGTGCCTGATTTCTGCATTGAGCAGCTCGTTGTGAGAGGAGCGCAGGTTCAGCGTGTTGGGTGGTGTGGCGGGGCTGTTGCGGTTCACAACGTCCGTGGTGCTGCCGCTTGCCATAAACACTGCCAGCGTGTCCACACCAGAGTCGACTGAAAAGCAAAAGAAACAGTTGTGAAACACATTCGTTAGATGCACTGTTTTGCTAGGGCTTCTAGTAAAGGCATGTAGCACTTTAGGTAATTGTTTTGCAGGAGGAAAATTACCACCACCTAAGTGGGTAAGAGAAGAGACAAAAGCTTATCTTATTAAACAAGGAAGAATAGAGGCAGAAAAACATACAGAGAGATCATCAGGACCGCGAAGATGAGAAAAAGCAGAAAGCTTGACCCTACACAAGACAATTTTAGGGCAGATTTTTCATTTCTGATTCTGGCAGGCAGACTCTGGGATAGCAGAGGTGCCCTTTGCAAATACCTGGGACTATCACTATCATCCTTATCATAACTGTTCTAGTATTTCACCTCTGTGTCAGATGATGAGTGAAATAACTCCTCAAGTGCTCAGCACCAGGAAGCAGAAATTTGAAATATTTCTAAGCAGGTTGCAGACAGATGCTGCTTCTTTTTCATCTTAGGGAAGTGCTGTAAACTGCTAAGCCTGACTGGCTGGTCAGTTGTTGACTGCTAACACCTGCATTTTCTCTGCTATTTGTCTTTCTTTCTTTCCCCTCCCTCCCCTGCCACCTTCCTTTTTTTTTTTTTTTTTTTTTTTTTTGTGAAGGGAGGTAGAGAGTCCGGGAATACAAGTAGAAGATTATTTCACAAAGGTGTATTTGATTTCCAGGGCAGGGAAAAAAATCCCTTGACAAAATACCCTGTTGGAATTCAATCAACTTCAAAAAAAAGGGCTGGCTCCAGAGATGGTTTACTATTTCTATAGCTCACAGAGTTCAAGCTTGAGGATAAAAAACGTCCAAGGGCAGAGTACACATATTACACTGGTAAATATCATTCTTTTGTCTACTTGTAAACAAGTTTCTGACTTTTCTTAGCCAGGGGCACAACTCCTATTTTGAAAAAATATTAAGTTTATTGAAGGAACAGATTTTTAGACTATTAAAAATTATCAAAATACAGATATTTTTTAAAAACTAATTTAAAAACTCTGTAATTTGTTCCTGTATGGTCTATTTATGGCTTCTACTAATCTGCACAAGTACTCCATGAACACCTCAATTTACTGTAGTAGTCACTGTTGTTTGATACCTGGCAACTAAATTAGAGGCCAATTAATAAATCACTCCCATCTGCCACAACATGAAACACCCTTTCTGTTGTTCCTAATTCTCAGATATCATTGACTGCTTATATTGCACATAAAAAGGTATCTGGGGCTTATCCAGGAATGAAAAGTTGTAATTTGAGCTAGCTGATGACACACCATTCCAGTTGAGCTGTGCTGCATCTTTGTGTATTTGATATATGACAGAACTGACTGCTGCACAGATTTACAAGACAGTAAATATATGGGTTTTAGAAGAACATATAATACATAAGCAGAGTGAAAAGGAGCACTTCACAACGCTACCTAAGTGCAGGCACAGTTGCTAGTGTTCCCTGCTCTTTGATAGGCTGTCAAAGCTGCTCACTTTACAAATATCACTCTGGTTCATTTGAAACCAAGTAGATCAAGTAATAACACCCTTTGTTCCCTGAATCACCCAACCCAAGGAGTTGAAGAACAGTTTCTAAAACTTGTTGAAAACAGCATTTAAACTAAATTTTACAATTTTTCATGTTTGCCAGTTTCTCAAGCCCTGGTCAGTCAGCTGAAACCAACTGCAAATTCTTTAGAAGACAGATCATCCCATGCACACTGTGCAAAAGCCATCATCTTAGGTAACGGCTAACAAACATCCTGAAACAAACTTTAGCCACAAGAGATTTTAAAATGCAACTATTACAAAATTTAAAGGAACTTTATAGATTACTTCTCAGATAAACACATCATATACACACACAGAGCTTTCCGGATCTTGTTTAAAACCAACCAGGTCTAATGTAAGCACCATCCCATCCGATCAGACGTTACCAAAACATTTGATATGAAACAGCTTCTGTTTATCAACTGGCTGCTTTGTATTCTTTTTTGAATCATTCAAAATTTGACAACATGAAAGTCACATAAAAACGTAAAGTAATAGGGCAGGATAATCTCCCCCTCAGTGCCCGACCTTTAGAATTTGTGGAATTGCATGGTATCTAGGGATTTCACTAGATTACATTTTACTTCATGCTTCATCAAATTAAAACAAGCATTTATGTTTTTCACCAATAAATACAATTACCACAACATGGAAAAAGATTGACATTTATTCTTCTCCTTTGTTACAAATTAGCTACTTCATGCCATGTTTGTCACTATTTTTGTAACTGAACAAATTTCTTAAAAAATAATCTTCCTAGATAAAGCTTAAGTATTTGCCTGCCAGCTTATCTTTAGCCTGTCCCCTGCTGTTATTGTTTCATTGCTCAGAAATATTGTTAAGGATAAGCCCTTGGAAACATTGCTACAAAATGTATTACATTTTACTAATCTGCTTGATAAAGGCTCTCCACTGATTTGATGAACATTGGCACACTGTACAACGACTGAGCCAGGGAATCCCTGTGACCCATGCAGTGTTTGTGACAGGTGTTAAGTTGGGCTGGTATATGACCATGAACAGAAAAATGACAAAACAATCCCTTCACTAGACATATCTCCCCTTCCTAACTCCAGCTCAGGTGGTTCATTGATCAAACCATCATGACCAAATGATCAATGAACAGGCAGACAGCAGGACAAGGGGTGCACAGAGTGAAGCAGGCTGTTCTCTCAGGGGTCAAGAGTCTGATCACTGGCCATCACCCTGTGCTCCCAGCCAGGCTCTGGGATGCACATGGCCAGCTTCCCTCTGCTCTTGGAAGCAGATACAGAGGTGAGAAAAAGGAGGGGAAAAAAGAGAAAAGGAGGCAAAAAGAGAAGAAGAAATACAGATGGGCAGATCTTCCATCTCAAGGGTAGAAGTTGCTACAAGGCTAGGACTAACTAAAGTGCCAGAAAAATTGGAGTGCAAGGAAATGCCTAAGAGTACTGAAGAAAGATTGCATAGTAGAACAGTGTAAGGAAGAAGAGCAATAGCCTGTCCCTCCTCCTTTATACAGGACACAGAGATGCTTGAAACACATCACTATTCCCAGAGGAAGCACATCGCAACTTTCTAATTAAAAACTTAAAAAAAATGCAGGAACACTGAGTTCCTGCACCCAGGGCTGCCACAGGCACACTCCATCTCCCTCTCCGAAAGCTCCTTGTGCTGCCTGGCCACCACCAAGGACAATGCTACTGGCACAGGGCACTCTGTTTTCAATTCCTCTACCTTCTGCTGAAAAGCAAACACAAATGGACAACCAGACCAGGAATCAATGAGTTATATATATATATTTTTATATATATATATATATATATATATCTCAGCTAAAGTGGGGAAACACTGATAAGTGATAAGTGAGTAAAAGTAGGGTATTACACTAAAATATATTCTACTCTGGTGAAAAGCTAACAACAATTAGGACATCAGCATTACTGGAAATAATAACATTGTTAAATTATTGGTGTTTCAAGACAGCACTTAACTCAGTAGAAGATCTGTCATAGCAATTCATTAAGGGTTTCATCTTGCTTACTTTTAATATGAACTCTCAGCCTCAACTGTAGACTTTTAACATTTTTACAGATATAGATTAAAGTACTTTTACCACTATAATGTGTTTAACACAGAGTAGTGCCAATTTTCTAAGGATCATAATAATACCAATAACGCTATTACTTGAATGGCTTTTATTGATGTTTTTCAATCTTGTCATAAAACCTACAGAGCTAGAGGAAAGAGAGAGAAAATGCTATTGCAAACAAAGAATAGAGCATGACCAATTTGTCTTTGACATCTAATGACTTTTTTGCATCGTATTGTCTGTGGGAAGTTTACAAAAAGCTGAATAGAGAGTTTCTTCAAAAAGGCATGGTTAAAAAAGAAAAGAAGTGCTTACTCTTTTTCATGTGTAAGTGCAAAATGAAAGTGAAATATGGGCCTGGAAAGAAGAAGAAAAATAAGAGGAAAATTTCACATGTTTGCATAGCAGAATCTTTTAAAGGGCATCTGACCTGGAAGTACTTCTGACATGGCTCGCAGGGCGTCAGCAATGCATCAGGAAATAGATTATAATTTGAAATCTGAAAAGAGGGACCATTTAAGAATTAAAACCAATGGAAAACACAAAAAAATACCACATTTTAGAAGCTCCTGAGAGATGTTAAGCAGTCAAAATAAAGCCCACAGCATAACAGTGAGGATCTTTTGAGTTTTTAATAAGATCTGACAGTCCTTAAAGTTTCGGAGAGGCTAGTCTGCAGCAACATGAACATGTAATTAAAAATATAAAAATATTTTTGTTAATGTACAACTTTACTAGGAGCACAAATTCAAAAATATCCTCCAGTTTTTGTCAACATACTGTAGCAAAAACTTCAATACACTGGAAAATATGAGGCTTTCCCCAGTTATCTGGCTACAGCTTACTCAGGAAACCACAGCACCATTGGGAAAAGAAAACACAGCAGTAAGGCAGGTTCACAAAAAATTTGCAGAATGAGATCTAGCATAGGGTTGATCTCACAGGAGGGAATCACAAAAAGAATGCTAGGCAGTAAGTTCCAGTATGGGACCCTTTCCTGGCCATCTTCTCATAAATAAACTATTTTGCCTTAAAGTCTCTGGTTTTGACATGAATGACACACACAGTGAGAGACAAGATACTCATGACTATTTTTGTCACTGCATCTAGGAAATACAGGAAAAAAATAATACAAACCTTTCCATAAATCAGATTTCCTTTCTGCAGGGATATCTCTTGAGTACAAAACATTTAATGACAACTTCATGCCATGGGGCTACAGCCCCAATTCTTGTACACTTGGGCTCTAGTTAAAGTCTGGGCAGCTGGAGAGAACACCTTCATTATATAATGATTGCAGCTCAACAGTGGCTAACTCCCATCACTTCAAACGGTGAATTCCAAAGTTAAAACAATCATTCTAAAACTATGACCAGTTAAATGATAGTACAGATGTCAGCCAAAAGCATCCTAATAAATTCCAGATTTACATTATTAGCTGCAATCAGAATCAAGACTAGAAGCTTCCTTAGTGTCAAATGTCATTAGATTCTTCTTACCTAGATATCCACACAAATTCCAGGTGACACCTAACACTTTCAGAATGGAAAAGGAAGGAAAATACTCAAATGAAGTGCTATGGTAAATCAGAGACTACAGCCAATGATTTTCTTCTTGCTATGCCCGACTGGAATGACATCTCTGTTGGACTGAGCTTGGAAGCCAGAAAGAGAAAGCTCAGCAAAGCCAAGAAAGCAAATTATGATGGTGGGCAGAACAGTTTGGGGAATGCAAGAGCAGGAAAGGGGCAAGGCTGGAAGCACCTTAGAAATTATGCTCTCAAATCTATCTGCAGACTCCTCCACACAAATCTCTGAGCAGCTGAGGGTGGGAAGGACCTCTCCAGATCATCAAATACAACACCCCTGTCCAAGCAGGGAATCAGTGCTCCTTCCTTCTCTACTTCACCCTGGAGAGATTCATATCAGAATAAAATCACCACTTCAACCTGATTGCTAAATGCAGCTTCTCCCATTTCCAGCTATTTCCTGCTTCACCTAGTCCTACTGAAATCACCATCTGGTAACCAGCTTTCTGTACTGGCTCCTCCATCCCCAAGAGGCACCCTGCCAGCCCCTGCTGCCACAATAATGACATTTCTCCTTTTAGAGCTAATCATGCTGCCAACCAACCACAACAGCCTAGCAGCAGTGCTGTTTCTGTTCTAGTGGTGCTCTTATTAACATGAACCCATAAAGCTGATCTGTCTTTATATTGTGTAATTGAGGAAAAAAACCTCCAGATCCTGCAATGAGTTGTAGCACTCAAGTTGAATATGCCTTCCCATTTACCGTATATTCCTTCCCCCTTCTCACAAAGCCAGTCAAACTCCTCATCCAGAAAAATTCTGAGACAAGATGCTTCTCAGAATTACAGATACAAACAAAAAGATACAAAGATACAACAGACAAAAAGTACAAAGAAAATTAATAAAAAATAAAAATATTGATGACCAAAATAAACCAGCTAAATCCACTATTTCTGTACTTTTTTAAAATTAAGATAAATACATCTAAATAACCAGTGTATATTTGACTACGTGACTGAAACTTTGTATTACAGAGAACGTGGATCATCTTGTGCTCCTAGAGTATTCTTAAATCAAGTAACCACTTTAAGAAATAGAGTAATTCTTTTGTTTATATAAGGTATAGCCATGACATGCCATAACGACTAATCCTGCATTTAGTGAGGGAAAAAACAAGATGGCATGCTAAGTCTTTTCCAAATTTAATTTTCTCCCTTTAAATAGATTTTCCCCCATGTGTAGAATGGAACAGTCTGGTAGGCAAAACCAGTGTTGTGAGTGCAGGAAGATGGAGTGTGTTGTATCTGTTGGCTACTTGTGATCACAGACAATAAGACCTTCTGCCATTGGATCTATACGTTCAAAGCAACATTTGCTAAGTAAATGGCTGTAATTTTTTCTAATCCTGTTGTTTAAATTAAATTCCTGAGCCCTAACATTCCATTTTTTAAATCGTTGTATCAATTACTCAATCTCTACAATAAAGATCGCACCTCAGACTTATTTGTAAATTTACAAATAGCCTTACTTTTAGCATAAATGCTAATACAGGGCACAAGCTTAAACGTCATTCTCCCTTAAACAGACACACAAACTCAAATTGTAATCTGAATTTCTGCAATTGAGATGACCAATAAAGCAAGAAGGGCTTCTATATTCTGCAGCTTCAATCTCAAGTGCCATCCAAAAACAACACTTACCAAGTCTGAAGGTAAACAATATACAAAGCTGATCAGAAATCAGAAATACCAAAACAAAAGCAAAATGTCATATGAAACAAAGTTAGGATAAGCTGTGCCAGTGAAAAAACATAACCAAAATGCTTTGTAGGACAAGCAGCCTACCCATATGCTTGATGGAGCATTAGAAAGGAATCAAGGGACACAAATTTGGCACATAAAATGACTTAGACTGATTCCAAACGAGGGATTTTTCAGCCCCACATAAATTTAACGTAAATCATTTGTCAGTTCCTAAATCAGGAAGCAGAGACACTCAAAGATGACTGATACCTTAATAGGCTTAAGGAAACCCACAAGGTCCAGGACCAGCCTTCCGGCTGTTTGAAACAGCGCTAGACCAATCCCAAGCTCTTTGATCAGGTGACACAGACACCAAAAGTAGAAAAGAAATTAAGCACAGGTCATAACTCTAGTAAGAGAAGTAGGTAGAATGTTAACTGAGACCCTATCAGGTGGAATGTTTAAGTTCCAGCACAGATGCTGTGCTGGGAAAAAAAAATTAAACAGATTATTATCAGTAACCACCTCGCACACGCCTTGTCTGCGGCCCTGCTATTTGCAGCTTGCAAACCCTCCCTGTTCCTGCAAAGCATAGAAACAAGGCTGCATACTCCTGAGCACAATCTGCTTCTCCAAGAAGAACTAACTGCATGCACATAAATAAAGACATTTCAGTTTCCCTTTTAAAACTAATTTATTTTAAATTTCTGATGGCCTGGCATCATGATTTCACCTGCTACAACTTCATCTGCCCTCTAAACCACATATTATAAATTTATGGCTAGTTATACATTAAACTTTTATCAATCAAGGTTATCCGGAAAAGTTTTTATCCTCAGATTACCCAGACTGGTAGCAATAGCTTTGAGCCACCTATTTTTACTGCCTCACATTTGAGATCTTAAAAAGTATTTGAAAGAGCATTCTACTGCAAAAATTGTTTTCTCTTTACTGTGAAGTTGTACTTAATATCAAATTAGGCTCTAGAGATGAAAATTTGAAAATTAAAAAAATGGAAAATAATACTTCAGTCTATTCTCTACAACTCTATACGGAAATAAAGAATAAAACTATGTGTCTATCAAAAGTATCGATATAAAGGAAACATCTAATTTCATTAATTCCTAAGTATTTGCAAATAATTTCAAATTGCTACCAGTAAGTTGAGACCAGTGAGTAAAAATAAAAAGTCCAAGTCTCAGTCACAGAAAAGAGCAGTAGAGTGACAGCTTTTGCACAATGAGACTATCAAGACTCTCAAGAATAGCAAATTAAGATTTTGCATGTTGAAAAGATTGTTTGTGCTCCAGGTACATTAAAAACATTCTGCCTCTCACCTAGGTAAGGTTAGTGTATATGTACACTTTTAATTACATCTGCTAAGTTGTTTGAAAATTGGACTCATGTGTCCTACCTACACATTGCTTGCCTCCAGTAATGGAACAGAGCTCAGGGTACATCCAACCAAAAAAATGTCTCTGCATTTCCAGTCTGTTTTTTCATCAAAGCCTGAACTAAAATAAGGCTCATTCGACAAAGACATACATTTCAGCAAGGCTGAAAGTTCCCTGCAAAGCTACGTGTTGGCTTCAACCAAACTTCAATGGGACAAATCAGAAATATTTCAAAACATACTTAAAATAATAATATTTTATGTATTAACATAAAATGTAGTTTATAAACCAAATGTTTCAGTACTGCTTAAGCTGACAGAATGCCAAGAGATGACTAAAAGAGCCATACCCTACAGTAACTCTCCCAGTACCCTACAGTAACTCTCCCAGTGTCATTATGGTACTAGAATATAGCAATGACTTGAATTCTGGCCTGATGCAGCCAGTAGAGCTCCCTGAAAAGGCTGCTGTACTATGGTGAGAAACCTCTGCCCATAGTGCTCATCTATAAAACAAACCATGTGCTCATAAATGAAAACAAACTATCATATTTGCGCTTTATGGTTCCCATAAAATAAACAGATCAATCCATAATAAAGTGGAAGGAGAATGTAACAGAAAAGCAGCTGCAGTAACCGGCATTTATATTAATTACACTGAAATGTGGCTGAAAGCAGATTCAGTTTCAACAAACTTGGCTGTAGAAGACATTGAACAAGTGGAAAAGATCAAACTAGTAGTATTACTGGCCTGAACTGCAACATGGAATCTTGAGTTCTTGACATGCTAGAGAAAATTCTCTGTTCTTCTTTCTTAGCTACAAACTCCTAGATCTTCCACAAGGTATCGAATACCAAAGGAACTAGAGTTTCTGTGAAAGGGGACAAACACAAGATGCAAATCTACTATCACGGTGGTTCTCCACAACCATATGCAACCTCAAGTGGAATTACAAGGAAACCTTCAGCTTTTATCTCTGATTCCCCCATGAAGAAGAAATTGACCTGTCAGGGTTCTGAGATAGGGCTGCTATTTAATTACGGTAAGAAATAAATGCGTAAGTGACAATAGGCATTCAGAGTACTACACAGTCCCTAAAGAAAGCTTTTCATCTGCAGGCTCTGAGTCAGCTCCTATCTTCCAACATGAGCATGTGCTTTAGAGCTTCACCAGGATTACTCAAAAGGAAGATGAAGTTCTTATGCCAGTCTCCACACAGCCTACTTGGAAAGGCAGAAACCAGAGAGGCTTTAATGAAGAGAGCAACACGTGTCATTGGGTACTTCTGCAATTTCGACTCCATCAGTTGTCTGTATTCTGCCTTTTCAGCAGCTATTATGTGGAGCTCTTAAAGAAACTTTACAGAAAAGTGTCACCTGCCCAAGCATGATCTGAGTAGTGCTAAAGCTTGAATCTCATTTACACCAAGACGTCTTTGTTTTGAAAGAAAAGGTCAGGAAATGCAGGGCAGGATTTTGCAGATGTAGAATTTTATTGACATGCTTCTACCAAGAGTAGCACAGTGCATATACTCCTCCTCCTCGGGGTTAGGCGCCTCTTTGGGTCAGTAATCTGTTATTCCAGGAGCAGCTCCAAGCCCACAGAGCCACACCACAATACATTTTTATACCAACTCATCCTGTGCTAATGATAGCAATGTAATTATCAGCACTGGCTGCAAGACTGGAAGTTTGGGGTTCTTTCAGCGGTTTGTAATGTCACCGTTCTCACATTTGTTTCTTTATCTCACTGCAGTGAAACTAAGGTTTTCCAGCAGTTTCATGAAACAACAGCTCCCTTGCAAGCTCAGCACAAAAAAAGGCACAGTTGGGCATTCCTTGGGAAACCGGACAGACCGAGGCAGAAGAGAAATTTGAGTGCTCCTCAAGGGAAATCAAACCCCAAGTTTATAAATTCAACCCTGCTCTCTCTGCCCTCAAGCACTCTGAATTCTTTATAAGAGCAGCTTTATCATGGGAGGAAGAACCAAGACTCAAACCTCTCTCATCTGCAGTCCAGGGGAGTGCCATCTCATGAGGAGTATTTCCTTTCATCGTCATCCTTAATTTATGAACAAAAATGGCATTTTCCAAAAAAAATTTGCTTGGGACAAAAAAGTCACCATCTAACAGAAGTTTCTGAAATAAAATCTGAGTCAGCTCTAATAATTATATTGAAGAATCACATTAAAAAATTATTCCATATGGACCTTTGTCTGAGTCATTAATAGGTCAAAAATCCAGAAATCCACCTCTACCTGCCACAAATCAAGAGGATGACTTAAGAGTCAGAGATGTGGCACCACTGTCTGTGGGCAGTGAGGGCTGGGCTTGGAGTTCCAGGTGCAAGCAGGTCCCTTTCTCCCAGTGAAAGCTGATGTGCCACTGCAGGACTGAGCCTCCACTCCTGCACACTTCAAAGGTCAGGGAAGTGCTGAAAACTACCACCCACGTATTTCTGTACTTTCTCACTTCTGATGTCCTCTGAAAAAGTGGGCTTTTTTCATTTAAAGAAGTCTCACAAAACTCCGCATTTTTAATTTTTATTATTGTTATCACTACTATTACTATTGTTGTTTTTGCTGCTGTTGCTGTTAAAGCCCTTCGTGAGCATTGAATGCCAGCAGGAAGGCACTGGAATCAAACCCATTTTCTTCAAAACACTTGGTCAGATTTCAATGTCATGCAAAAGACTACAATTAATTAAAATAAATGAACTGTTATGCTCATGGACAAGCCCTTTAAAAAGGTTTTTTTCAGACATACGAAACACTTTATGCACAGAAAAAAATTTTAGTATGAAATAAAATTTGAGGCTACCTAAACACCACAAACCGAACCATGCTTTCACAAGAGCTGCTGCAGCCAATGCAGAAAAGTGGATTTTGTGAGCAAGTATTAGAAAAATACAAATGAAAAAGATCAGGAGAAATTAATGAAAGAAGTCTGTTTACAAAGGCTAGCTTCTCCGTAGGTGGAGACTGTACATCCATCCTTAGTCTGTATGTTTTCACAAGGAAAATACAGAAAAAAAAGAAAATCCAAAAAAATAGCACATGAGGGAGTGTTCAGTCAGCACAAGCAGCATTAGACAGAGCCAGGGATATGCCTAAGACTGTTTTGCTTGCTGACAGTAATCTAGGGACATCATTGCTCTCTAATTACACTTTTTAAAAGTCTAAACCAGCAGGCACCTGTTAAATTCACAGATTTCCATTTTACAATTTAAACACCTTGCTGGTTTTTATACCTTCAGCGCCTGTGTAGGAAATATATTTCCTACTACTGGGCTTCAAAAAGCCATTTTCTATTTAAACTGTTATATGTTTCCACAAATACAAAACCTTTTCGTATTCGTATAAGACCATGCACTATCCTATCCAATAAATTTATGAAATCATTCAACGAAACAGTCAACGCTATAAATGGATGAAATGTTACCACCAAAGAAGCAATACAGCTGCTATACTCCACACAAACCAAGTCCTTCCCTTCACAGTTTTATTTAGGTATATGTTTCTGTACAGACAGAGGAAAAAGTCAGGGACTAAAGCTTAAGGCTGCACCAAGTCCTTGATATAAGATCAATATTAAGATTGCAACAACTATAAATATGAAATACAATAACTAAGAAGGTGCAGTTACTCATCATTTATGCAAAGAAAACCAAAGCAAAGTCATATGCTTTATCAGGACTTCTATCAAGATCTAATCTGTTATCAGAGATTTCATTATGATCCACATTTCCCAAATACTGGGCATTTTCAATACCATTATTGCTGGATGTCCAAAACATGTTATGTTAAGCACCAGGAAGCTGCACAAATCATACAGTAACAAAATCAAAAAACAAAGAAAGTTTCCTGGTTTAGAAACTCTGACAGGTTAAGGAAGGGGAAAACTGAGCTTAACAAAAGCACAAAGCAGTCATGAATTAGGTGTTTTGATATCTCTGTCCTCAAACTGAGGAAGTTCTGGTGCCAGCTGATTCTGACACAAGTTTTGGCCCTGGCAGATGATGGGAGCCCCAGCCTTACCCCAAGTAAACAATTCCACTTTTCATGCCTAAAACTGTTCAACTAGACAACATGAAAAGCATTTCAGGCTTTTCTGGTAAGAATTTAATGGCTATTACTTTTTCTCTCTAAGCAGTAATGGATTTGATTAGATATTTCTACACCAGAACATTTGAAATCCCTGAGCTTCAAGCCTAGGCATGGGATATGAATATTGTGTCCTGCAGTACACTGAGAGGCCACGTTTGAAAGCTAGTGTCTAGAATTAATGTCAAGTGATTCAAACAGAGCAATCCAACACGGTACTCCAGCACTTGACCACCAAAGACCTGTCAAAATTGCAACAACCATTTATTTCCTCCATTGTAGTACAGACAATATCCCTCAAACAAGTCTTTGGACACAGCATCTAAGCTGACTCCAATGCACCATTTTAAGGCATATCTTTATGACATCTATGACTAGTCTGCAGCAGAAAGTAACCATGCTTTACTACTTCCAAGGGGTTTAGCCCTGTGGTTAGGCAAAACCCCAAAAAGTCAGGTTCTGAATGCAGGATCTCACCATGCAGTTCCTCCTGTCCAATGGCAAAGCTACCACAGAAGTCCCTGTCCTGCCACAGCTGTCAGCTCTCACTGCAGTTTACCACTTGAATCAGTCAATGCAATTATGTGTGGAGTCAGATGCCTGAAGTGGACAGGGGTTTTAAAGAAGTCTTTTAAGGAACAGAAAGAATGGTACAGAAGTGAGAGCTTATTAAGCTGTCTTTGATGCCAGGAAAAGCCTTGTGGGAGCATGTTCTTTTGCTACAGCAGAAGGAAGAGTGAATACAAAAGTTAACCTACCACAACTTCTTCCCAGTAGTCTGAGGGATTAACAGAAAGTGCACAAGGATCAGCAGCAGACTTTTGGAGGTGGGGTGCTACCCCACAGCTCTCCAGGGAGGTCAAGGTCATATCAGCTCACTTCCCAAGCACCATGGAACCACCAGAATGTGGTGGCTGATGGAAATAGTGAGGTGATAAATTCAAGGAGCTCCCTTTTTGCACTTCTACAGAAGGCAATCTTCAGTAAGAGATGATGTAATGCAATCCAATAGGAGACAAGTCAGAGGGAAAAAACAATGTGAATAATACTGAACTGAATATAAATAATCTGAACTGGAGATGTTAGCTGCAGTTGTAAGCAATTGCAGCTATAGTGCACAGTGATGTTTTAGGTTGAGCTCAAGTAGCTTGTTCATTTGAAGGTATCTGGTATTAAAAGCTTGAGATGCACGGGAAGAAGAATAGCAGCTAACTTTAGAACTCTATAATAAATGAAGCTGGAGACCTTGAACACGAATCACAGCACAAACCACAGCACACTGCAGTAGATCTGGTCAAGTCACACGGCAAGCCACTTTTTAAAGTTCTAGAAAGGATCTTTGCAGTTTGAACATAAATCAACATATTTACCATTTGGGTACACACACAGAAGGGCTGGCATCGATTAGAATATGTCAGCATTCTTTATAAATACTATTTCAAAATTTATAGGCTTAGCAGCCTTTGAAAGTAATAAAGCAACAAGTAAATCAGACGGATTGCATACATACATGAGCTGCTTGGCCGATAGTGAGCCCCGGGGTACCGCCTGCCCATAGTGCCAGTCAGCACATTACCACACGCTGCCAGCTGCTTCCAGAGCACAGATCGAAACTCTCAACTGAGGGAGAAAAAAAAAAAAAAAAAAAGCGAAGACTTAGTACAACAGCTGTATCTTTTTCATTAAAATGCTAATGACCCCTACAAATTCCAGGATAACTACATCCATAAATTATTCACAATCATGATGTCAGAGAAGATGAACTGCTGTGCTATACATGCAGCACGAATTTATTATTGGTGGTTGGCCTCCATTAATAAGCTCGCATAAATTTTGAGGCACAAAGAAATCTCAGGTCATTCAGTAGCTTCTTTTGGCCCATGACAGAGACAGAACAACAAACACTGCAAGAAAGAGCTTGCTATTGGCTTTTAATAGAGACAGCCAGTAGGTGAGATTTAAAAACCATGTTTGTCTTAAATTTTGTGAAGCATTAAGCAATCATTTATGAACTGTTTACTATAGAAGCAAAACTTATCCGTGCTACACAACACTGACTGCTTTGTTCTGTCCTGTTCTATCCAGCAGTGTCTTTACAGGAATGCAGGCTATTAACCCAAGTATCAATTTTCTTGCACTATCAAAACCCTAAGCAAAAAAAAAATTGCATGGCGTATCTAATGAACAGTGTGGAATAACAAATCCAAAGCCTTAACTGAAATGCTACTGAAGATGTCAAATTACTAGTATAAAATGTTTTAATCTAAAACAAAGTCCCATTGTTTTTTTCTTTGGTATAGGATTTTGTACCAAAATATGACTTCCGGTTGCTTTTAAGCTTTACCTTTTTCTTAGCTTACCTGAATACCCTTCATATTACCAGGTGTCTACCAATATATATTGCATGTTAACCACATCATTTATTAAGACACATACCCTCTTATTTCATTTACTCCCTTGCTGGAAAAGCAGAAAATTCTGAGGAGTGTTTTTCCTTATTCATTAAGGATTTTTACCGTCTCAGGATGCAGCTACAAGCACAAGCTTGCTCTATCCAGGAAATAAGGAGAAATATCAGGACACAGACAAAATAGCAATGCACTGAAACTGGGAGATCTCTCCAAATCATGTCAATTCCATTACTGAACACAGTGCTAGCTTATTCCTGAATTAGATAAGCCTTTTATATATACTGGCATCCATGCAATTCTCTGGTGAGCTGGTCTGGGAGCCAACACAGCTGAAAACTCCATATACACACATATTTTCAGTCAGATTAGGCTCCTGAATTGGCTCATGATGGTTGCAGAAGTATTGGTAGCTACTGAGAGCAAGTGGAAAGACTGGGACCATGGCAGCCGGAGCTTAAAATGACTTTAAATGCAACTGCATAACATTGCTACACAGCCTATGTAGATTACTTCTGAAATAGACACCTATAAGGCTGCATACCTGACAGTCCAAAACACAAGTAAAGATCTCCATTGTTTTCCAAATCAGTGCTGACAAAGCATGTCCTGTTCAATTCCCGTCCGTGGGGAAAGTTCACTGAATCAATGAGGCAGTACTCTCTTGCCACTAAAAGAATTCTGGCTGTTAAGATTAAAAGTGAGTGGTGTGCACTAAAGTTAACATTCAGTGAAAAAACCCTACGTTTCCTTCACAGGACAATATGGGACAACTCCTTGCCATGGGTCAAACAGACCTCTTCAAGTTTTTTTGGTGACCTACTAGTTCAACATATTGTAAAGTTGTGCAAGGAAAAAACAGGCCGATGGCTGCTTCCCCTTTCCTGTTCTATTGGAATAAAACTAAAAATACATATTTATTAGTTGAAAAAAATTAAGTCTCTCCTCACCCCAAATGGACCAAGCTCATAATTCATAACAAAATGCAACAAAACCGTCTTTAGCCGTGCAAGGATTAGGAAAAAACATTACTGAGGAGAAAACAAAAACTGTAACCAGATGACAGTATTTACAATTCTTTTCCATAGCTTGTGGAAGAGTTTGATCAATATGTATGGAGCTGCAAGATTATTCATTTTTCATAAATGCATTACTGTCTTTCTAAAAGGTATACACTTTCCCAAAGCAATCTCACTAAATTATACCAAATTTCTACAGTTGAGACAGGCTATTCCTTCTCTACCTCATACCACAGTACTAAAGGGGGCCTTCTGCACCATACCTTAACAAAAAATCCTAACAAATATAAATTAAGAATCCCAAATCTTACAATCATGCTCTCAAACAGATGAACTAAAGTACAGCATGGTTCTCCTAAGGCAGTGTGCCCACTCTGGGAACAAACCACTCTTTGTAGAGGTCAGGACCCAAAGGTATGACCATTTTAAAATATCACATTTTAAAACTCCATAAATCCCAGTGAAAAAGACAACAGAAAGATAGAATCTCATTATAGCAAAGGTTTAATCAGTTATTGCATAAAATGTGAACTTCAAAGATTTACAAGGTGGATTAAAGCCAACTATCAAAAGTCAATTAAGAAGCAAGTGTCACACAGTAAGTGAAGCTGAACTGCTCTGCAAAATAATAGTGATATTGGGCTGTATATACCAGGGAGGACATACCCAGATCAAGAAAAATTAAGATGTTGCTTGGGCTTGGTTTTGGGGTTTTTCTGTGTTGTTGTTTGCTGGTTTTTGTTTGTTTTGTTTTTCCTTAAGAACCACCTTTGAATTGTGACCAGAGTAGCCAAAGCAACCTGCCCTTTCTTTAAATGTATCCACTCACAAAGGTGAACCTCGGAGGGATTTCTGCTCTTCAGCAAGCTCAGGGGACTCTCACAGAAATGTGACCAACCTTGTTGGTACCCAAATCCCATAGCTAAAGCATCTGAAAACTTGTCCTTATTTTCCATAGACATCTATGAGACTGATAAACAAAATGGAAGGAGTTCTCAAACATTGCTTTTGAAAAATCCACGTATCATACATGTACAGGTTTGGATTTGGTTTTATTTGTAATTTTACACAACACAGATATCCACAACTCCACATAAATCTGAGTTAAACCCAAATGTACCTGATAAGTTGGATAAAGTCTTCCTATTAGTTTTCAACCTGCTGGCTCACATTTGTTTCATGACAAATATGTTTCTTAACAGCTTTCTGTGTTTTTTTGCTTATTATTATAGTGCAAATTTGCTTTAAAATGTTTTATAGTGATTTTTCCATCTTTATAGTTAAATTTAAAACTACATATACACAAATGGACATATAGCCTTATGGATTCTCTTAAAGAAATGATTTGATATAGCTCTGCATGAAGATTCTTTTCTGTCCCTTTCTAATAATCTTCCCTGATTTCCTTTCAGGTGGCCATCCCCACGCTGCAGCAGCTACAGAGAATCATGGAAACAAAACCTGAGCACTAACACTGCATACCTGCTACCCTGGGAGCACCTGAAAGCACTTCACCTCAGACCAAGTCCCTTTTAGGAGCTGTGGTGACAGAGCTACCAGCTATTCATCATCACACATAATGAGGACATACATCATCTTGGAAAGATGCCATGACTTTCAACTGTCATCTTCCTAAGCCATTTTCTTTACAGAGCTTTTCTTGCAACTCTTCCATGTTTTTCAGGTTTTATGACTACTACATAAAAGTTTCATTTTACTTGTATTAATCTTTTGATACGATGAAAAAAAAAAGACAAACTAAATTCTGGTACTCTTTGCAACTTGTTTTTCTCCAATGAGTGAGTCAAACCAGGAGTTCTGTCTATACAGCTGGCACACAGAATCCAGTTTGATTGAACTAATTTTCTTTGTTTCAGAACAAACAATTCATAGTCCAACCTCCGTACTATTAATGGCCATTAAAGCTATTTTGTGTTTCACCCAAATTTATTTTTTCATGCATGCTGCTGCTTATGAGGTCAGCTGACTCCTTGACCTTCCCTGGTTCTCTACAACCAACATTTCTCATAAATACATGTGTGTTCAAACATAAATATAGGTACATTCATACTGGCAGCTATAATCTCATACAACAGATTGTGCCAGCAGACCTATCCTCACACGCCCAAGAAAAAGGATATGAAAAAAGGAGATGACTGCAAATTAGCTACAGAAGTCATCCAAGTGTGACTGACTACATCAGTCAACACTTGCACGGAACAGCTGCACACAGTGTGGGGAAAGAAAAGGTTATTGCATGATGTTTCTCAGAGGACAGCTACTCAAGAAATCATACTCCAGCACTCTCTGTGTGATATTCTGACAAACAACATGATCCTACCTTTAAAGTCTTGCTTTGAATACTAAGAAATAGCTCTGCTAAGGAATGGGTAAGAGGAATGCTGTGCATTGTTTTAAAAGCACATACAGGCCACAGGTCCTATACAAAAGAGATCCATTACAGCAAAGGGTTCAGACACTGAAAGAGGCTAGTCTAGGGGACAAAAAACCTAAAAATCAGTCTGTAAGACTGGTGGATGGCTCATTTTAAGAAATCACAATTGAAAATGCACATATATCTGCATATATAATGCAAATTTATTGCTTTTCACTTTGCCTGCATTCAAAGTAGTGACTGGCAGCATCACCTGTTGGACAACAGTAGCAAAACACAATTCAAATAAGCAAGAAAAGTGCCAGCCAGGCCATTAGGAATTTGTGCTGCTGATTTCTGGAGACACCTACAGAGACAGCACTTTCATTTTCTGTACTAGGAACAGCTATTGGACATGGACCTCTCAAGTCAAACTGCCTCTTGGAGAAAGAACAATGTTGTCTACCAGCTGTATCTCTTGTATTATTGCATGTTTGACCTTTTTGGAGATCATCAATGATTCCTAACCATTACTTTCATCCACTAACTACCAGCATTTTTTAAAAATAGGCATTTTCATTTCAGGAAAGTTTTTTTCCCCAAGTCTTCTGTTACCTAACTTATCCATCCTTCCAGTTTTGTCTGCAGTACTCACATCAAGGAGGTTATGCTGTCCCCTCCGCCTGCCTTTGCTGAGAGGCACAGAGCCACCCTGCTTTCCAAACAACTCACTCCCCGTCATCTCCACTTGCTGGCACAGGATTAAAGTTTTCCGGGAACCGGAAAGACAAGCACAGCTCCACAGACAAGAGGATGTCCTGCCTGCACTCCAGCCCGGATGCATTTTCTATGGTTTTACCACACTTGGACCTAATACCAAACATGCTCAGATATCTAAGAAAGTCCTGTCCTGCCCAAAAAGTCTGGCAACTTCATAATTTTTCCTTCCAACAAATTCTCAGTACTCAAATTCTTGTTGCGTGCAGACATTCTTGCTTGCATTTCTCTGTCCTGTATACTTTTTGGCTGCCATTGTGCTTCTAATTTCTCCCCTAATAAGTTTTGATTTGGATGCTTTCCATCTTCTTTGTATTTGAGAAGTCCTTTATGAGGGCATTTCTTTTCCTTGGTCATTCTTTCCAGGTACTGTGTCACCCACCTGCTTAGTTAAGGTTCCCATACACCATGTGGAGATGGATGCTATTATTTCCCACTCTGTTCTGGATTACATCATCACTGTTAATCACTTGAACCAATTTCCTACTGTTTAAGGGTTTATCATACAGACCCTAACTCATCAAAAGCATGTTTTTCTGAAATTTAGCATTTCAGTACTTCTGCAGCCAGATCACATACAGCAAGCTGAATTCAAGACATTCGTGGTCCCCTGCCCATAGCCCCATGCACAGATGATACATACTTTCTCAGTAAAGCACACATGCTTTTTACATTTATTCTAAATTATCTTAATGCAGATTTTGTTCACCAAACAGTAACAGAAAACATCAGGACATTCTGTGTATAACTATATAAGCCCATATATATTTTAACACAAAGAAAAGCACTGTCTATAGCACTTGCAAGTTTGTTAAAAATACAGTTAACCTTATTCACTCAGTGCAGCTATCTGAACTGGTATCAGTTGTTGATCTCAATTTTACTTGCTCATTGGTAAGGATTTATTAAGTTAGAAGTAATATTGCACATTAAAAAAGAAGAACTGTGGTGCCCTGAGCCTTTGGGGCTGCAGCAGGTTGGGCTGTGTGCCAGAAGGAAGCCTGGCAGGCTAAGGAGCTGAGGGAGTGCAAAGGCATTACATGATCAAAGCAATCGTCACTATGTAACAGAGATCTCCCTGTAAAGCCTGTACCAAGAGGGCAATATTTCAGACATACATTCTGAACCTCATTTACACCAAGATCCATGAAAAGCATTTTTCAAAGCTGACTGTCTGGTAAAAAGAGTATTTCTAAATGAGAAGATACTTATTTCTTCTGAAGTTAGAGATGCCACTGTGCTTTTGCTTTCTGTGGGAGCCTTTCCAAGCACAGTCAGGTTTTCTGTGGTAGCTTTTCACCACTACTCTCCACTTCAATCTTCCCTGTATCTTGTAGGAATCAATACAGCATTGCTGCCATCCATCCAAACACAGATGCAAAAATTGGAAATTGAGACAAAGCAGAACCAGATTCTCTAGAAAAATGTTGCAATTTTTCCATTTGCCAGCTTTCAACTAACTACAGTGAAGAGCTACAACTTCTCTCTCCAAACTGATGTATCCGCTAAACCCCAGAAGTTTGTCAACTGTCCAGACAGAAAAACAAAACCCAAATCCACCACCTTCTAGATCTTGCTGGGTAGCATTCATTAAATACTGAAAAGTGAGATAATGACTTTGTATTATTACTCGAGACAATTTATTCATTTTGTCCATTTGCATCTTAATGATCTAAACTCCCTGTGTTCTACCCTTGCAAGAAAGCAGTGAGCACAGCAGAACCCACTTACTGCTTGAAAACTGGAGTTTCAAGACAAAGCTGTTTCTAACTGCCACGGATACTATAAAGCCCTCCAAAGAAAAGAGACAAACAAACCATATTATGCAGGATTTGTAGCTTTACTTAAGTGAAAAAGTATTTGAAACTCACATGTAGCATACTGAGGTACAGCCCGCCTTTTTGGATGTTAAATGACAGAGACACAACCCACCCTGCATCTGAATCCAGTTTTATATTAATGTCAGTCACCCAAATCTCTTGCATAAATACAAAACTAGTAGTGAGACAGACTCTCATTAGGGCTCTTTGATAGTTTCTGCAAAGCTAATGATGACAGTTATTTAGAATAATGTAAGCATATTCCTGGGTACCTTCTTCCTTCACAACCCATAGTGTATTGACAGCTGCTGAAAAACAGCATAAACTTTTCCTAAGCTGAGATGCAAAGTGCCATGTTTATCTGGGACAATGCAGTGAAAAAGGATTCTCAGCACCAGAAAAGAAAAATTTATTAACTGATTCACATGTCAACATATGGTTCATTATCTGCAGTTATCACATAAAAGTTCTGCTTTTCTTGATGGGAGAACTTATTCTTAAGAAAAAAAATTAATACTTAAATATTTCAACATCTGTCAGAATAATCAGCAGAGTTTCATGTTGTTGCTCATGTTTCCTAATCCTAACTCAGCCATAAATAATCACATTAAATATTGTACAATTCCATTTAAAAAGCAATTTATTTAAAACTTTCTAAAGTACTGGTAATTTCTACCTCATGGTGTCTTTTTCCATTTTTTGACAAATAAGATGAGTATGGGGACAATGAAATACCACCTCAAGACAATCAACCAGCTATGACTTATTAGGTCTCTCCTCTCCACAACACCCTCTTCCCCCACACAAGACACAAGGCAAGAGCTGTGTCCTTTGTTTGCAAGGGAAACTGCTATCACTATAGCAAGAAATTTATTTATTTTTGAAAATATCATATACTAAGCAAGGGTAAATGGATGAATCATGTCCTATACTACATCTTTTGTTACCAGTGGCAAAAGCAATGATGAATGTTGGCAGCAGTAGGAGCAGAAGCACAGGTTTTGCCTGCTGCAAATGGAGAAGTTCCCCCAGGGTTTCCTTCACAATCTATTACTATTATTAACAAAATCAAGCACCAGAAAATTAGCCTGATTTTGTGAATAACATCTTTTGCAAACTAGCAGGTATTTTCCCCAGTCCTCATCATTCTATAGTTCTGTGATTTTAAGTGATGATAACACAGCAGGAACTTTCTGACAGCTGGTGCTGATTAATAATTTGCATGGCAGCTCTGTGTTTTAGAAGAATACTGCTCCAGTCCCATGTAAGAATTGAGGCTCTGTCCAGTAGGTACAGAGACTAAAGGAAAACAACCTGGGAAGAAAAGTTGTATCTTTAGCCCAGTCTCCTGTGTATTACATACTGCTGACTCTGCTTGATTAACATACATGAAAACCATGAAGACCAAGACTAACCCTGAACCCTTCCAGAAGCCCTTAAAAGACATCTTTACTGGACTGGCTAAAACATTACCATTTCACATAACTACATACAAACATGACACTAGCCCTTGCTGGCTGGAGTCCCATCATTCTGTTTGCACAAAGACTAATTAATAAGAAATATGTCATAAATATCTCTGAAATTCTTCTGAGTGAGAAGTAAGAAAATTCACTAGGAAAAGTAACATGCACCATGAAAAATCATTTTCTAAATGAATGTCTAGGTACTAGCATTTATCTTCTCTCGGCATAGTGACTAAGCAGCTAAAGAGGAAACCTACAGGATAAGAACTTGCAGCTGTGTATCCCACAAGTGAAGCAAGAACTTGAGGCAGGTATAAGATTTGCTCAGCAGCTACAAGGCTGGCATACAACTAAAAGGTCACCTCCATCCATTAGGACTGTACAAAGTAACACCCTTGAAAGGACCACATCAGCAAAAGCCCAGAAGAGTGCTGCTACCTTTCAGAAAAGTGAGAAGGCAATACTGATGGAACAGCTTCTATCAGCAAACAGTGCAGTTTCTCCACAGGGCTCCGCCAGTGTAACTACTTGTACAGCACAGACGTGCTCAGCCCAAGTCTTCCTGCTAACAGCACTTGCTTTATAGGCAGACAATTCCAGACTTCTCACATGTCGTATTTTGGAAAATGAGAAACCCTGTTGGCTTGCCAGGTACTGGGAAATACATCCCCGGCCTGGTAAGGTCACGTGAGAAGGAAGGGAAAGCCATGGCATCAGATGCTGCTGGGGACCATGACACCAGATAATCTCACCACGTACACAGCCTCAGCTGGAGACTCAAAGCTCTGTGGCTGGGGCCGCTCTCCCACTCCAAGACCCAGAGAGAACTGTCTGCATACATCACAGAGACTGCACTACTGTGCTGCACAGAACATCGACATCCAGCACAGGTGTCTGCATTAACAGATAGCATTATTGACACCACAGAGGAACAGCACTACTGTGAAACACCTCTGCTGAGTACAGCTTTTTTCCCACATGTCGCACAGCAAGTTGCAGTACAGCTAATCTGCAAAAATGGATAAACCAAGAACTCTTGCTGAAGTACTAGAAGAACTGAACCACCACTGTTCATGAACATCATGATAAACAATCTAAATACTGCATAGAAATACAAGTACCCCCAGTCTCTGTGCCAAAATTTCAGTGTTTACGATGTGGGACATGAAAGCTTCAGAAAGAGTGCCCCCACCCTAGAGGATCCCCAGACACGGAGCAGGTTACTTACTCTTCCCCGCTCGTTGGTGGAAAGCCTGTACAAGAGCACCAAGTTCTGGAGCACCAGCACCCCCTCAGGTCGCTGCAGAAATCAGGCAAGCTGCAAAACAAAACCAAAACATATATTTTAATCTATGAAGAGACAAGAAGAATTAATGAAAACTACTGAGCTTGCAAAGGTGCTGGATACCAGAAGAAACCCACACAGCCACCCTCAGTGCCAGTGGGAGCCACAAGGTAGTGGGAGCCTGGGAATCAGATGAGCACTGACAAACAAGTAACCCAAGCAGCCACCTTCAGTTTACATCCTTAAAACCATCCGCATTCAACAACGTGCACACGGGAGAACTAAAAGCAGAACAGGGATCCATGTATCACAGTGCAGGGATCTTCCCAAACCAAGCAGGTGTCACAATCTGCTGCCAGCCTATGGCAGCTCGGGTATGTAAGGGACACACTGCAAAGCACGCTTTAAATTCTCTCTCCCTCCGCACTGCAACACAAACCTGCAGCTTTCCCCATGCACAAACACTGAATGCCATGAAGAAAATTAATCCAGACAATAGACATAAGCCCAAGTTATGAAAAAGCAGCAAGAAGTGCTCAGTAAACAATATGTTCATAAAAAATCACGCTTTCAATTATGCTTGTGTTCAGTAGATATCAAGTATGTAATTTATTTTTGTAATGTCTGTACACTGCATCACAGTCATTTCATCCCTGGCAAGTGGTTACAATAATGCTGTAGCATATGGTACTGAAAAATATGTATGTATTTTTCAGTACCAAATGCCACAAATATACCAAAATATATATAAAACCTCACACAGTGAGGTTATCCTTCTATCAAGAGATGTTCCAGCAGCAGCAACATATCTGTCACTCAAACTATGTCCTAGGATTCAGGGTGGTGTTCAACTTTCTATTTGTTCCTCCATGTGGAGAAAATAAATACACAAGACCAAAGATACAAATCTCATCTGCTGTAGAGCTTAAATAATATTTCTTTCTTTATTAAAGCAAAAGCCAGGCTAAATCAAGCCAAATTATGTTCCATTTTAGAGAGATTTATATTTTTCTTTGTTCTAACAGAACTATAAATCCTAGAAAGAGCTGAGACAAAACAGATCATTTACGAGAGTTAAACAGATTCTTTCTAAAAATATATTTGTCCTTTGAAACTTGAAAATAGATCTTTTCTTAAGCTAGATAAAAAGTAATTTTAAAATACAAAGCTTTTTTTTAAAAAATCAAGAAAATATACTCATTTTCTTTTCAATAATAAACTTGCACTTTAAAAAAAAGTTCTTCAGGAAGAAAACATACCAATGCTCATTAAACTAATATTCTAACCCAATATAGGACATTTGTGAACTTCTGTATCAGATGATCAGATTTCAGTATTCAAGACAGGGGGGAAAAAAAGAGGGAGAGAAAGAAAACACACGTGTTGTTAACACCTTCCTACCAGGAAAGCCAAGACACCAGCAATTCCTGCAGAGATACATGTGTTTATATAAACAAAACTTTCTGGGTCAAATGCTGAGACCCCAAACTTCCTCACAGGCTGAGCATACATGCCAGCTTTTCCAAATAATTTTAAAGTATTTCTTCCCAACATAATCAAAAAGATGCCTCTGCCTGTCGTGGCACTGCCATTTTTATAATTAACTGTTCTCATCCTATATATCAAACTTAATTTGTTCTAAACCAAGCCTAGAGTAAATGCAATTGAAACAGCAGTCAATTCAATAAGCTCAAAGATAACAAAATAATCTCAAACTCAAAATCTTTTTACTCCTGAAAGGAGACAGTTTTTCAACACAAATGACGATAAGGTCAGCTATCAGTTCTGAAATCAGAGGAAAGCCTGAAATACAAAATATGGGTGTCAAAGGTAGGAATGACCAGCCTCTCCAACAAAACAGCAAATAGAAAATTGCAAAACAAAGTTTCATCAACAGACATCTGAACCCTGACCAAATAGGATCTTAACACTGGTGGCATAGATTTCTGGAACTGCACTATCACACACCCATTTTCTATTTCCCAGCTGAGAATCCACCACCCTGAGTGTTTTTCCCTTCCTCTGAATCCTGCTGAAAATGTCCATTTCTCCACCCACATTTTTACCACATTGCCTGTCTTCAAAATTGGCAGACTTGAAAATGAAGAGAGGAATCTTTTTCATCCTGTTTATAAACCTTCATATTTCAAGAAAGGCTCAGCCAACAGTGGAGCCAGCTCAGCCTCCCAGACCTATGCAAGCAAGAATAACTCATTTAGGACTTTATTAAAAGCAGAAAATTGAAAGGCAGATAACATGCAGGCACTGATACCCTTAGTAGACAAGTAATCAGCAAATGTTTAACACCCACAGATGATAAAATAGTGATATACCATTAGTATTAATGAAATGATCAACTGGCTGGTTGAGGTAACAATAAGTGCAAGTTAAAAAAATTAAATTCTATTTATTTTCTTCTTTTGCAAAAATGGGGTGATAGCTACAAATATTTGAAGCAGGATTTCTGGGTACTCAGATTTCCATAGGACACAGACTTGCAATCCTGTCTTCATCTAGCCTAAGAAAGAAGTGATCTCACAGGAGCCAGTGTGAAACCTGATCTTGAGCACATTATAGAGTTTCAGCTAGAAATAATAAAACCAAACAGAAAACACCAGTCAGCAAAGAAAAAATTTGGAGTTATTGCTCTTCTTGAAAAGCTAGAGCAAAACTTACTTTTGTACACGTCTCAAAACAGAGACAGACATCTATCTGATAGACTCCCCATGGACTTGTAACATTTAAACTCAGGCCAAATCTACTTTCTTGAGGTTTAGCAGGAATTTACCAAGCAGCTTTTTCCTTCTTCGCCACTGCAGCCTGTGCTTGTGCCTGGTGGTTTCCTGCTAACAGCTAAGAAGGTTAGCTGGCTTGACAGCTCTTCTTTCCAATCTCCTTATTATTGGAAAGAAACTTGAAAGTTCTGGTTAATACAAAAGAGGAGGAAGGTTTCCAACCATCAAACTTCAGCTGGAGTCATTCAGCACCAGAATCAGTTCTATACTTCAGTAACTCTTTCTCCTGAAGCACACACACTATATAAACAGTGGGTGGCTCAGCAATAGCATAGTGTTTTTCTTTTTGTCTTTAAATAATAAAATAACCTGCAGCAGCAAGATTTTTAGATGTTTCTGCTGACTTAGAATGAGGAACTCTGGGAAAAATAACTACAGAGTTCACAATTCCTGCACTTTTAGAATGGAAGCACAGTTATGAACTCAAGTGTGAGATTGAGGATATTACATATGTACAGTATTCATCATACAGAACTGAGTAAGCTGGTATCAGTACAAAATTGGTGACAGTTTTCATACTGCAGCTTCTTCTGGGCACACACAGACATGCAGACATGCCACATTCAGATTATCAGACTAGGAGCTCTGCCTTAAATTGTCTTTTAAACGGGAATCCCAGGATCCCTCCATTAAATTGCACCTTCTCCTCCAATTTCTTAATAGGAGAAAGAAGTCATCCAATGTAACATCAATAATTAATAAGTACATCAAGGCCATCTATTTTAGGGATATATTTCAGTCTTTCCTTCTAGAAAGTACATTAACAGTGTCTAACTTCAGTCCATCAGCTTCCCAGTAAGCCTCATGCAACCACCCCAAGAACCAAGGCTGCTGGGTTTCGTTTCCAAAAGGAGAGAAGGAGAGCTTCATTTTTTATGAGGCTTCTAGGGGTCTTAGTCTGGAAATAGTTTAAAAACAAACAAATCCCAAGAAAACAGCCTGATAGCCATGGAGGACTCACATAATGACGGCTAACAAACTCATTAAAGGTGGGGTGGAGGAGAAGGCTGCTGTCACACCCCAAGAATTCCCTGACACTTTTAGCATCTACCTTTCTCTGCATCTTACCTTCTTTGGCAGCAGTTTTTGCTGAATCCACAGAAAGAAGCATCAAACACACTAATTCACTTACTGCCCTAGAGGGCCAAAAGAAAAATTGCATTACTTTAGATGTTTTTAGCTTCCCAAATTTTTGAATGTCAGGAAGAAGCATTTCTTTCACAATTAGTGGATAAAACACTGAAATGTACATGGCACTGTTTTATTTATGAACCCTGACAAGTCCAACAAAACTGAAGAAATTTGGTGTTCCACTTTTGGCAGGAGAGGTCCCTCTCTTCCCCTTCCATGTTAAAAAGCATATTCTGGACATCTTCCTGGAAAGGGCAGGTGGAGGCCTCAGGTCCTCCTGGGACTTGGGCATGTGTCTTTTGCCTCCTGCTCCCCACGATGGAGACTGACCAGGGGGCCACTGCAGAAGAGATTGTGAGGAGGGAAAATCTCAGTATTTATGAAGGATACTAAGGTCTCCTCCCTTCATTTTAGTGATTCTTTTATTTAAAAATATCCAAAGCAGATACTGAAGGGTGGTTTTCGTTCTGCCTTTTCAAGTTTTGATCAGAAGAAGGCACACGTGGGCGGGACTAAAACATTTATGCCACTCTCACCCAAAACTGTATTTTCATTTTAGCAAATTCTCCTCACCACTGCCCTCAAAACACTCATGCAGACCTTCACATTGCCAGTGACTGCTCCCAAACACCAGGGTATTACTTAAGCCCTCACGCTGCACGACTTACTGCTTTTCTCAAGTCTTACTGTTCGCTGAACTGTGCTGCACAGACACCAAATCAGAAGAAAGCAAAGCACTGGGTGACACTGAAGCAGAATTTATCTTCAGCCTTGGAATGGCTGACATCTCCCAGTGCTCAGCACTGGCTTCAGCTCACATGGCCCTGTCATATTGTGCACTCCAAAAAGCCCACATTGAATTGTGTTCTGCCGCTATAGCTACACATAAATCATACTACCTTACCATTAAAAACTTCCATGGAAATACCCTACACTTACAGGTATTTTCACTGGTGAGTAATTCAGCTTCCTAAGGGTAAACCAGATAGCTGGGGCAAGGAGCTGTTCCAGAGAGTGTGTGTGTTCCAGGATGTACGTGTGTGAGGTCTCAGCACACATACATCCAATGTGCAAAAGTCATTAGAATAGGGACAGCTTAGAACCATCCAGAACACAGCTCCCACACTTCGGGACCCTGCCTGGAGCAGGTTTGCAATTGCTGAGCTTCGTCCCAGCAGCACAACAAAGCCTTGTATCCCCCTTTCCGTCCCTCAGTCCCCTCCTCTCCAACTCTCAGTATCACTGCAATCATGACTCACAACAAGAACCAGACAATTCCTGCCAGTACAAAGTATCTGAGCAAACATCTGGGCTGAGGCTGACAGTCGCTGGGATATTATGCCAAAAGCACGGTACAATCAACATAGGGGGTACGTTATCGTTCAACAGCAACTCTTCAATCAAGTACCACTGCAGCATGTTTTCCCCCCAGTGGATGGCAATCAAGCCATATTTTCTGTTTCCTCATCTGTCCTGACCCAAATTTTAGAGCTCGCAAAAGCCCAACATACAATTTGATGATAGCACTTCAGCAGCAAAACAAGTGTGCTTTGAAAACACTTAAGTAGCTGAGTTGTGAAGACTTTTAAAAACCTTAAAAGTGGAAATAAAAACTTGAATCAATATTTGAAAACAAAGCAGTCTGGAATTTCTCTCAAAAAAATCTTACTTTTAGCAGCACAAGGGGGTGCAACATGGCTAGCTGAACAATTTTCCAATATACTTCAGGAATAACTTTCACAGAGGCATCATATTTTAAGGAAGGAACTGAAAGCTAATATATGTGATGGAGACCAACCACGAGGGTTAGAAGCAACTAAGATGCTCTTCTGTAAGCTGCCTGGGGAGAAAAACATCTCCAAATGATACGACTTCTTAGCAGACACATCATACTTGAGACCAGGTTTTATCTGTCACTTAGAGACCTGTGGGTGATGAGTATTCAGGTCACACACACACCTCTTCTGCAGCAACCCACAGCACAACTATTCATGTGATAAACACCCACATCACAGCAGAAACCAGAGGCAATGAATAATGCAAGAGATCCAGTCACTACCACATACCATACCCATGGGATATGGAGGCAGCATTTTAGCTTAAGCCATCCTTCCCCCTCCAGGGAGCAAGCATGCTCTTTAGTAATTCTCTCTCCACCTCAGATTCTGCATATACATTAACAAGTCAAACCCAGCAAACCAGGACAAGTAGTTACAGAAGAAATAGGGACACAGAAATGCAATACAACCTCTCACAAGATCACATTAAAATATTACATCACCTGCTCAGCTAAAGAGCTCCACAAACTAGGAACAGTTTCCCCAAAAATGCAGTCCTTTGTTGACACCTCCCAAGAGATCTACTTTCTCACCATTAAGACAGTAATTTCTCAAAGCATTAGCTAAACTAGGATAAATTAAAATGGAGCCACACACAGCCTTTCCTTATAACTCTGCCTGAACAAAGACTGCTTATTAAATGTGCACTGCAAAGCTGAAAGAAAATCTGAATTTGTAAGTCACCTCCTTTCTAAAAACACACTATCACCTTTCCTTTAGGCACAAATTCTCCCAGTAACTCACTTAAGGTATTATTTCCTATTCTGAATACTATTATCACTGTATAACCCCTCTTGTTATTCTCCAGTACTTTCCACAGCTTATGCTGCACACAACAAAGTGCTCCGTCTTAGAGTATCCTTGAGACCCACCACACCAGGGCAAGGCAGAGATAACAGATATCATGACACAAGGCACTGGACAGTGCCAGCTTGGCTTCTCTGGCACACTCTGCCTTTCAGCATCCTGCTTAGTCAACCACTCTGCCAGCACACCTGGCCTTCACACAGCTTTTGCCTTACCCTGGGCATCCACTCAAGCTGCAGATTTAATGTGCCACTGAAAGAGCACATCTCTGTCTCACATCTGTGCTGTTGCATGCTATTTCTTTTACGCTATTTTCATACACCCAAGAAAATCTGTATAGGAAAGTTTATCTAGCAAGAGACCACATTGCATTCATTAATGCCCAGGCAGACTCTCAGACTGTATGCTTAAAATGACTGCACTAACAAAAAGAAAAAAAGACAGAATAAAGGCTCATGTCTCTCTCCAGTTTTAGTCAATCAATTTTAATGATACTGTTACAAGACCTCATAATTTCAGCTTCAAAGCCAGCTAAAAGATGATAAAGAATTTCTAACTTCAACAACAATGTACTAACAGAAGACATACTGATTCTGCACACTAGGGCAACATATTCAGAACTTTTTTGCCTATGTGTGCTATATGTTGTAAAAAGGGATGATCTCGTCTACCTTACAAGCCTCTCTGTCACTCTGCTTTGCGGTGGGACAAAGCTAAAAAAATATTAGAGCACATTTTTGCCCAACTCTAGAAGATCTTACACAAGCCTAAGAAAGGTTTGGAATAGACCATTGCATACATGCTTACTAGAAGTAAGGCAGAAGCACTGTTAGAAGTAGCTATCAAACCTGTTCTATCTCTACCACATCAAATATAAACACTGTTGGGGTTCGGGGGCTTTTGGATTGGCTTTTTGTTTGGTTTGTTCATTTTTTTTTTTAACAAAACAGGGTCAGCTAGTACTTGGAATTATTTCTTGCTCAAAAGAACTGGTGATAAACAGAAAAAATCTTTGGTTAGCTTATTCCTTTATTAATCATCATTGCTGGTGAGCTGACTCACTATCTAGGGTTGATCTCTTAAGGAAGTAAAAATATTTTATCAACTGTTATTTTACTTAACACTACAGTTCTAGTGCTATGCAGTATTTTCTCAATTCACTACCTCTGATAGGGAGCTATATTAATGGTGCAACACCTGATGAAAAGAATGAGATTCATTTTCCAATCATCTTCAAAAAACATGCTCATATTTTTCCTACTGTCTTATAACCTGCTATGAGGCTAAAATCTCTTATCTAATACATTTACTTTTACTGTTTTTACTGTACTTTTCTAACCAGCCTGAGGCCTCTGACAGAAGATATCCTGCAGTTTCTCCTGAGAAAATGATAATTAATTACTTTAGAAACAACAGGAAAACATACTTTTTCCAGGGAAGAGAAATTAGGAAGATAGAAGATACAAACTCATCAGCTACAGAACAGTCAAGAGAACCACTACCTAAAGAAAAAACTCAAATGGCTGTCACACGATAAGAAATTTGGTACTTACATGCCAGAGAAGTAAGTCCTGTGTCATATATTTGCTTCCTGCATAGACCAATGACTTCCCATTGTTTTTAGTATGACTCAGAATGCAGAACAGCATTAACTACGCCTCTACCCAAAGTTATACAAAGCTTTCTTTTACCATCCTATGGGCTTCAAGAGTTTATTCCTCTAAGCTTAGCCATATTCTACCTTGCAACATGCAAGCATACTCTTAATTCATTTGAAAAATCTCTTCCAACAACCGCAGACAAATCATCAAATCCAACCCGACCTTGCGCCCTAAGACCACAATCAGCAATTCCACTTAAAAAAAAAAAAAAGCTTTTCTCAGTTACAGCTTCTGCTCATGTATGATTATACATCCAAGAACTACACTGCATGCCCACAAGTCTGATGTGGCATTTACTCATAAAATAAAAAAAGTAAGAATCCAATATTGATTAGGAAGCTTTTCCAAAAGACAACCACTTTAAAAGTGGTTTATTTAACACAAGAGCAACAATAAGACTGCAAAAAAATTACTAGCTATATTGGTTTCCCCAAAATACATTCATTTATGTTCTTTGCAAGGTCTCCACTCCTAAGGTATTAAGACTTAGATTTTTATTAACAAGTGCTGTGTTTGTGTTTATTTTTTAAAATAAGCTCATATACAAAACACATGAGAAGCAGCTATGTCTAAATCAAAAAGGTTTTAAATTAATTTCCTCTTGAATTGAAAGGAAATTTTCCTACAGGACATCACACAATTAAGCAGCCAAATGGTTATATTTACACATCACGTCAATACTAAAAGGTTAAACCACATTAAGATTTCATTGCAATATTGCAGAGTCTTCAGTAAAATAGCCTGTACATTGCTAAACCACTTTCATTAAAAGACATAAATGCCTGTCTGTCAGAACAGACCTGATTTAAGCAGCTGTTACCAGATGCTCCAAAAGGAAGCAGTAAAATTCCCTAATATTCCTAACTAATAATATTGCCTTGCTCTAGCTCACTTAGAACCCTATCATTTCTGGCTATTAATTAAAACCTCCTGTCATCCTTTTGTTTTATCTAAGGTGTGGATTCCAGAGAAATACATTGAATATTTTCCAATTCATGCAGAACAATCCATGTCAATAAGAAACCAAGGGGCATCATATATAACCACAGTGAGAGGAATCTTATCTCTCAACACTGTGTGCCCAAACTGATTTTAAGACAGAATAAGAAACAGGGTTTTTTGCCCCCTCCAAAGACTGGCCTGGATGCCCACTGCAGTGCTTTGTCCTAGCACCTCAATTTCAAGAATGCCAGCTATGTTCAGCATTTTGCTTGGAGGTACTGCAGGAATGCAGGGTCAGCAGTAGCCACAGGTGGTCAAATTTACTCAACAGTTAAGTTAATCAGTACAGCAAAAAAATGTTACCTCTCGAAGAGAGACAGCAGGACTGGATAGCTTTCAAAATGAGTACTGATAAAGACTAGAAGCTGGCTTGGGATAGTTCTGGGGATAGATGATCCTCTCCAGCTAAACTGTGACAAAAGATGGAAAGTACTATGAAATCAAAAAGAAGGTACTCTAGAACAAGAAGCAAAGCATATGATAAACCGAGTTGAACTGAAATGTTGATAAAGGTCTTCAGGAGGCTTCCAGTAAATCAAAAGAAATTTAGCCACTAATTTCACTGAACCTAGATTGAGGTCTGTGCCACAAGTGAAAAATAAAATTCAAAACACTTCGTAGCTTAAAAGTATTTTTCCTCACAGGTCACCTCCAAGAGGTCTTGGATTTTATTATAGTTCAAGTGCAGAATTACAGCTCTAGGAAACAAAATCACTGATCAGTCACACACCGTGGTTGAACACAGACTGCTGAAATGGGACCACCTGAAAGTCAAAAACATTAAAATTCTCCATCAAGCCCTTCAAAACCTAAATGGTACCAGAGGTGGCTAGAAAGCATCTACAATCTCTGCTGAAGTCACAAATGGCAAGAACAGTAACTCCCATTGTTTCCAGTTTACCCACCTAGGAAGCTGGTTATTTTCAGAGCTACTGAGGGAGAATTAGCAGCTCCAAGACTTCCTGTCAGAGGTAAGAGTGTGTATGTGTATATATATATGTATAAGTATGCATGTGAATGGACACAGGCACACATTTTAGGTGCCTGCAAGACCAGGCAACTCAATTTAAAATTAACTTATTCCCATAGTTAAAAGCAACAGTGAAATTTAGTATTATTATTGAGCTCAGTATAAATTTGAAATATGCAAAAACAAGAGCTGGAACAGTCGTTAATTTCATGCAGGCAGAACTTAAATAAGAATATAGTCCTGAACTAGACAAGTTAAAATCCATGTATGAATAGTGCTCACAAGGAATCATTTCATGTACATTCAGCTGCAGAAGGTAAAAGTCAGGGTTGCTGTTCCACAGCCAGCAGAGTGATGGTAACTGTACAGTTTCACATCTATGCTGATTTAAGCTGACTGTCCCTTTCAGCAGCATTTGGCCTTTAGACTGGCTCCACCACCTCATCACAGAGATATGGGCACAAAGATGAATCTTCTTTGAGGGACTAGTTTTCAGTTGAGTTCTCAAATTAATCAGCCTGGACAGGAGGCCAGAAGAATGCCAGGGATGATGAGATGGTGTGTTGTAATAGCTTGAAGAAGATGGACTGACACCCTTGAACAGTTGCTGTTAGCAGTTTTTAAAACATTAATTTTGGAGCATCCAAACTGATGTGAAACTGTGCCCATAATCTTTCACCATGCCTTTAAATTCTGTTGAAAGATGTCACATCTGGCACATGTGACAGGCCAGGAGCACTGCCAGCACTAATGGTTTGGATGACACATGTAACCTGTGTGCTCAACTCTTCCCTCTCCACTCTGTTTTTTCAGTATTGTTTAAAAATAGAAGGGTGAAAAAAATAAAAAAAGAAATTTAATTGGGGTAGCATCGGAAGCTTACAGAAATCCACACATCCTGATCTAATTTCAGCACAGCCAAATAGATCATCCTCATTCTCTGAAGGAGGATGAATAGCTGACACAAGGACAGACCTGCTCCTTGTGATCTGGGAAAGAAAGGGATGGGTGATCCCAGCACTGGTCACACAAAAGCTCCCTTCAGGGACCTAGATGTTCCTGGCATTTGCTGCCCACAGTAGCAAGTATTTCAAATGAAATACCTTTTGTCAGAAACACCAGCCAGGCTGGGCAATACCCACAAGTCCTGGGAGCTTCAGCAGATGCAGGAGACAGAGTACAACAAGCAGCCACCAGGTTTCACTTAGAGGAACATCACCCAAGTCCCCATACACTGGATACCTGGTCAGAGAAACATTCACCTGACAGAGATGACAGTGCTCCTGCAAATTGAACAGTTTATGCAACAGCTGCAATAGTATTAGAGTAGAAATAAAGATAAAGCTTGAGAAAGCATCAATATTACAGTTCAAAGGCAGCTGAAGTCCAGAAAATGTAACAGAAACCAGAGAAGTGTTACACCACAAGGGTACTTTCAGTCACAATCATTTAGGCATAACCTTAAATCAATAAAGAATGCTTTGGTGTAACTGAGGGAAAAACCTTGTTCATAGAAGTAATTAGCAGACAAAAACTGTTCCAAATGAAATCAGTGGGGCTAGGATTCTGCACCTTGCATTCATAATTAAGCCCAATGGGTTTTTTGCATTCCTTTTCAATTACATATCCATTTAGCCAGGTATTTATAAATTCTTAGAGAAACCAATGTACAAATAAATAATTCTCTAAAATAATTTTCCATATAATATGCCAAGACAGATATGTGGTCAAAAACCCGATTTGAGAGGATGCCTTAAAATTCTCAGTGTGTTCACGCAAGTCGTCACCTGATCTCCTGGCATATTTATTACCAATCATCTCTTTAACTTATCCTGTTTCTGTCTTCTTCCAACAAGCAGCTTGTGAACTATCTTAAAGACAGTCTGCTAAAAGAAATAAAAAGTCAAACCTATTTCTACTTACAAAAAAATTCCATTATCCACTGTAACACAGGCATACTGCTCTATATTTAAACCTTAATAAACATGATTTTTTAAAAAACAGTTACAGCTATTCAGCAAGTATTTCTGTAACACAGGTTCTGCTGCACACCTTTTTGCAAGATCACTGTATTAGAACAGCAGAGAATACTTTTAAAAGCACACGATACTCAATGAAATACTCCAGAAGATAAAGTCCTAATTGGGGATACCAGCATGTAAAAGTCACCCTGCAGAGGTTGTTGACCAACAGCAGACCATCAGATTACTACATCCTTCTTTGTTGGTCATCTTAACAGGCACATGAGGAACTATGCTTAAATTTAACACCATTCTGATGTGGCTGGTAGGGTCAGCAAAAACACAGCCTCCAAACCTAAGAGAATGGAGTAGCTATGTTATGACAGACCAGGGTATCTGACTACAGTGCTGCAGTGTAACTGAGCCAATTCTGCCAATCCTGACAACCAGGAAAGAGACTGTGTTTTGTATAAGCTAAGTAAAGATTTCTATTATTATGGCTTAAAGAAAACAGACTCCCAGAGAGGAAATAAATGTTACCCAAGTCATCTGGCATGTTTACTCAGGTGCAAAGGACAGCAACTCTCCCAGACCGGAGATAGCACTTCCTTGCCACAGTCATGTCCACTTCCCCCCTTGGTAAAGAATACTGTTAATTAATTTGAATTCTGCCACTGGCCTAGTTCCAGCATATGTTCTGATGTCTTATTGGTAGTTACTTATGCTTTTCAAAAATGGAGAGGCTTCAGGTAATAAAGCATTACCCCAAACCATCTCCTCTCTTCACTAATTTTGAGACAGACCAATGTTGACATTAAAATGAACAAAACAACTTCTAAAGGGATAACTTTTAAAGAAAACAACAACCCTCTTTTCCCTCAAATTAGCACATTTTGTTCCAAAGCTAGGTCTCTGTGGGGGGACGGACATTGGCCGGACACCAGGCGCACACCAAAGCTATTCTATCCCTGACCTCCTCAACTGGATGGGGTGAGAGAAAGCTCCTGGATCAAGATATGGACAGGGAGAGATCCCTCACCAATTAGCCATTATGGGCAAAAACCTCCACTTGGGGAAATTAATTTATTGCAAATCAAATCAGAGTAGGGTACTGAGAAATAAAATCAAATCATTAAACACCTTTCCCCAATCCCTCCCTTCTTCCCAGGCTTAACTTTACTCTCATTTTCTCTACTTCCTTCCCACAGTGGCACTGGGAATGTGGGCTGCAGTCAGTTCACCACACATGGTCTCTGCTGCTCCTTCTTTCTCAGAGAAGGACTCCTCACACCCTCACCTGCCCGAGCATAGTGTCCCACCCACAGGAGACAGCATCCCACAAACTTCTCCAGCCTGAGTCCTTCCAAGGACTGCAGTTCTTCATGAACTACAAGGGTCCCTGTCCACAGGGCACAGTCCTTCAAGCACAGGCTGCTCCAGCATGGGTCCTCCATGAGGTGACAGTCCTACCAGGAAACCTGCTCCGAGTAGGCTCCTCTCTCCACAGGACCACAGGTCCTGCCAGGAGCTTGCTCCAACATGGGCCTCCCATGAGGTCACAGCCTCCTTCAGGCACCTACATGCTCCAGCATGGGCTTGTGCAAGGGCTGCAGGTAGATCTCTGCTCCATCATGGACCTCCGTGGGCTGCAAGGGCACAGCTGCCTCACCACGGGCTGCAGAGGAATCTCTGCTCCAGCACCTGGAGCACCTCCTGACCCTCTTTCTGCACTGACCTTGGTGTCTGCAGACCTGCTACATGTATTCACACTCCCATCTTCTACTTGCTACTGGTGTTGCACAGAGTTTTTTATACTCTTAGATCTGCTATCCCAAACTACCACCACCACTGACGCACTCAGCGTCACACGCACTCAGCCTGTGGTGGGTCCCTCTTGGAGCTGGCTGGCATGGGCTCTGTCAGACACGGTGGAAGCTCCTTGCAGCTGCCTCATACGCTACCCCTGCAGCCCTCCACTACCCAAATCTTGCCATGTATACCCAATACAGGCACACAGAGGCCCAAGGTGCTGCCAGGCCACCGCAGCAGCCCAGGCTGTGGTCAGTAACCACATTTACCTTCTCCTGACCTTTCCGAACTCCAGTGCTTATCCAACAAGTGAGAAGCCAAACTGTACTTACACTGCAGATAGTCTAGCCAACTATTTTAAAACTTTATTCTTAAATAAAAGCATCTATCATCTGCCTGTAAATACAAATACACAGCATACCAGTCTGCCCTTTCCAAACATATGCTGCATTTTCTCCAGCTGAGAGGAAAGAGTTGGTTTTAAACAGTGACTAAAAATTCTGTTTACCATTTTTCATTCTAAAAGCACAACTGCTGCTTTGCAATGAACATCAACTTTCTGATGCACAAAACACGACCAATGGTATAATTTAAGTCAATTTAGTCAAAGGTTGCCTGTGCCTGACAAAGATACAAAATAACAAACATTTAAAACACTGTACTGCCTTTGCATGTTTAGAACAAATGCACTTCCTTAAAAAAATAACTGTTTAAAATACTTTTCTTCCAATTTGTCTATTACCTCAGCAAAGCTTATTCCACATGTTACTGATTAAAATAAAATCTAGAAACTGTATCTAATGACATTTCATTCTCACACACATTGTTTCACACTGCAGACATTCCCCGACACAGAGAGTAGCTTATTCACCAGTACCTTGATACTAGGGCCCTGTCCACAGAAAAGGTGGTAATCAAGTTTTATGTAAAAAGAAAAAAGTGATGGTGATTACTGGAGGAAATGAAACAAAAGAACAGTGATTACAGCTGGAAAAAGACAGAGGTTTTAAACGAGTGATTTTATTTCATCTGATAGTGCTAAAAGATCAGATTCTTCTTTTGCACTTAAAACCTGCTTCTCAACCCTCTATTTCTTGTTCAGAGATGTGCTTTTAGCAAGGATTATGTTGTCTTTATTCACACAATAAGAGAGAACATCAGAAATGACAACAAACCTCAGACTTCCTTAGGCTGAATCACCCACACTCAAGTACAGTAAAAGGTAAAGACTTGCAACCATACACTTGTATTAATGAAGAGACAACATACGAAATAGGAGCATTTATCTTTTTTTAAAATCTGTTTTATCTATCTATTTTATCTATTATTTTTTATCTATCAGGTGAGCAAGTGTCATTTACAAGATTTCTTTAAATTTTAAGCTAGTGAAAAATCATAGCTGAGGCTAAACACAGAGCAACAGCACAGAGATCTAGGATTTTATTTTACTAGTTACAATGAGAGGGGCCTTATACAAATTGCTTAAGCTCATAGTAGGGTAGTTCACAAACCTATTTAAAGTCACAACCACCACATGCAGTACCTGTGGCTTCTTGACAGGTGTCTTAGAACAACCTGGAGGAGAGAACCTTTAACACCCTCTAAAAGTGTATTAATAACTTGTTTTGATGCTTGGAGACCCGCCACTGAGGTATAACCTGTGCACAAAACACAGAGCCAGAGGAGTTCTCTCCATGATCTCCAAACCAGAGAACCATAGCAAGATCCAAAAAAGTGACAAACCACTAGAAGAGACATGAAAAAACACAAAGTGACCTATTACTCACAAGCAAAACTATCTCAACAGTCAGAAAAGACTCAAGACTAACCATTCTTATGCCACAGCCCCTGCAAGATAAGACAGATCTTCAGGAACTCAGCCAAACCTGCCTACGCTAGGCAAGCAAATTGAGTGAAGAACCTACTGTCACCTACTGCTGCAATTTACCATCTTCTAATATTCGTGACTCCTAATTTCCAAGATAGTAGAGGCTTGCTGAAAGTCTGCAAAACATATCGAGTCATTGACAAAAGATAATTTGCAAGTACATACTATTACCAGCAAACCTAAGCTACACCGTTATTTTGTGCTCTTATGGTTTCCTTCAATTCAGGCCCTTTACAATAAAACAAACAAAAAGCAGCTATATGAAGATTGCTCTAAGTGATAAACAAAGCGGCAATTTTTGTTAGCTAGTAACAGGACAAATCTATTGTAAAACTTCAACATTCCAAGGGGTAAGAATAAACAAGTAATAAATACTCCCATTTGAGTGAAGCCCAAGGTTAAGATTAGGATAAATCTTAACTCACAGAAAACCCAAGGGTCTATAAATAGTCCTGACCTCAATGCATTTTTTCTAAAGCAATCCTTTTAGTTGTTCTGTTTGATCAGATGCAGCTGTGAACAACAATAAATCTGGGGCTGAACAATTTACAAAATAAAAGATAATGTACATATCTGAGTCAGTGACTGGACCATGTAAGGAGCTACAACTTTCCTAACAGAGATAGTCTTTCAAGTAACTATTGCACCAGCTCAATAAGTGCTCAACTCAGCAATCCAGGGGAGCAATTTCCCTCAGCAAGATGTCTCAAAACAGGGCAGGTTTAATCCTCATTCATTTTACTACACTGGTTGAGTTGTGAGCAAACATGCAGCAAACTAGGTCAACTTCTTAGTTTAGATGAAGAAAGAGTAAAAGCAGCTCAAGACTGATCAATTGTCAAGGTGTCATGAATCACACTTTCCCCTTAACAGCTCCAGGAGAAGCTGCTTGGTGTCTTACAGGAATAACTCAATCCTTCCACAACACCTACAATTACTAAATAACTATCAAAAGGCTTGTTGATAGTTAAAAAACTATCTACTTGAACAGGCTTTTCAAAAGCATCTAACACTGATACAAAGTTCTATGAAAGCATAAATCTGTCATGGAGAAAGCAAAAGACCTGAGCTCACACACACCTTGCTCTCTAGGGATGCTGCTGCTGCTGCAGTACTTCACTTCCTGTCCAACTATCAGCCCAGCTGTCAGCGTGATGACTGATTTAACCCCCACACCAGCTGCAGCAGTCTTGCACAGCACAGAAACTTTATACTGCTGATGCTTATGCTGGGGAAGTATTAGAAACATTTATTCCTGAAAGTCCATTCAGGCTTTGCAGCATTTTCTTTTCTGACAGATGTCTGATGTCTCCAAAACTCAAGGCCAAACGAGTGTCAAAGGTCCTTAAGCTGGCAGTGGCACATAATGAACAAGGAAATTGCACCATGCAATCACAACCGGATAATTAGTGTATATTTACTTTGTCAGAGGAACACAAACAGGGTGAGTAAAATAGGCTCAGTAACCACTTTGATGCTGGAGGTTCCATAGAGGCAAGAGGCAATTTCTCACAGCTCTGTCTCTTGAGAGCATGCAGCAGGGGTCAGCTGCTTCCTCATCACACCTGCAAGGAAACCCAGGGGACTAACACCTCTGGGAATTCATATCCACAACACAGGCATAAAACAAGCACTATCTGACCGAGGCACAGATCAGAAACAACAGCAATGGTGATATACTGCAAGATATTAAGGATACAAGAGTAGAAAGCTGCGTTTTTACCTTCTATGAAGTGCTGAATGGCAATGAATACCAGCTACTGCATTTCATGCCTGTCTTCAATTAGGGTAATTCCAGTTAGCTAGTTCTCTTCCCTACTGCAAGAAACTCCTGACGTTTCTGAAAAAATAAAACCCAATGCACCCAAAAATCCAACATCACTGTGCCCTGTGAAACAACAGAACGACACAAGTTTTGCTCCTCTGCAAGAAGTAGGTCCTTCTCCCCTTTCATTAGAAATGCTCTAGCTTAGATTTCCAGACTGTTTCTGTTCCCACTTACCTGGTGGACTCGGCCCACCCTGAACCCCCCAGACCAGGGGAAGCTCAGGGGAACTTTTTCTCTCACACTTCCTGATCTTCCTGTGCCTGTTCTGGCACCCTTTCAAAGAGCCTCCACAGGGAGTAGGGTGAAACCAGGCAGTGTATTTAACTCACACTTAGTGATACATAAAATCAAGCCACAGCCCTGACTGAAACAAGAGGGCAGGATCACATCACACAACATTGTGGGGGAAAAAAAATCCCACAAAACAAACTAAAAGAATAACGATAGCCTCTTCCAGCAGTAACTCACTGGCTTAGCTGTAATATTAATTTTCATTTTACTCAAATCCATTTGGCTAAAAAGATGCTCTTTGGTTTATGAGAACTCTTCTTCCAGCATACCCAAACAGTCGAATTTCTTTTCCAGCAGTGCTCCAAACTGAATGGATTGCATACAGCTGCAAGGCTGCAAAGCTGGGTGATTTCACTTTATACTCCAAGTTGTGGCAATTAGAAAATAAACAAATACAGAAAAAAGCAGTATTATTTCTCTGAAAGCAGCATAACTCCACCTCCCCATTCAACACCACGCTAAGGCATGTCCTGTGTACTTGGACATACTTTGCAAGTACTGCCAAGTATCACACTGACCTTCCCTGCCCTCACTGAAGCCAGAAGCTGGTGACTTGTAAAATTTTCACCTTATTTTTCAACCTTCAGTCTAGAAATTCTGTGCTGTTCTATGAATCTCTGTTCCTTTGAAAAGGGGAACACAGCAGAGATAATAGCTGCAAGTTGGCCAACACCATATATAAACCAGAAATTTAAAAAAGCGTACTATTAGTTTGCAGCTGAAATTGTTTCTAATGCAATTAAGTGTATTTCAAGCTACATACTATATTTACACATTAAATTATAATTATTTGGGTAATTTAGGTACAACACAACTCTCTTGCTGTATGTAAAATCAGCTTTTCTTTATCATATTACATGTTAGTGAGAACTCCCTTCAATTTTGATGAGTTAGTACAGGAGAAGAAATGCAACACCATATTAGTACAGATCTAAGGAAAGAATTACTTAGCTAAAATTCCACCATCTACTGTTTTTGCAAGCATCTAAAAACACAGCCAATAGTCACTAGAAATGCTGAATAGGGTTTTTAGAAAGTGGGACACACACACAGAAAAAAAAAAACCCCAACCAAAAAAAAAAACAACAACCTGAGCAAAATTGCAGATCCATCAAAAAATCACTTTGAGTTCAGATTGGTTTCTTATCACAAAGGTTTTGAAAATTGCTACTGAAATAACTATTTCTTTTTTGGCAGGACATCAAGAAAAAATACCCGCAACATCAAAAAATGCCCATTAAATAATAAATATGTCCCCCAGATACTTTTGACCTCAAAAGGAAATGGTCTCAGCCATGGTGAATGATGCCTGTATTACTCCTCCTCACTTTCAGAGGTACATTCAGGCACCAGTCCTCCATGGGAAGTGATGTGATTTCTCTAGGGAGGTACCTCAAACGAGGCACATTGCCCAGATTAGAATGGCACAAAGGTGAAGCACCTTCCATGGTCATTTCCGCAGCATGCAGAGCACAGAGCTGAAGGGTAGCATCAAATAATGACAGCCACAGAGAAAGAAGACCTCCAAACTCTGCTCTGATGGAGCATCATCCCATTCATTGAAACCAGTATCCATCTGTTCAGGACAAATGCCGCAAAAGCAAGTTCTGCGAGAGCCTCAGCACACACCCAGACAGAAATGCCAACCATTTCACCCACCCACAGCTGCTGGGGTCAGGTGAGAAGCAGGAGTGGTGAGAAAGGGGGGAATAAATAGAAGAGCTCAAGAGAGTGACATTAACTTCCCCATCCAGAACTGCTGCCTTGTTTCCTCCAAACCTGCAGCAGGACTTTAAGAACCTATTGGAATGCCAGCACCCAAGGAAGTGGTACACAGAATGACCCAGTCCAGAATGCGATGTAGGAGTGGGAACTGTATTTGGGTTAATTACAGAAGACTAGTAAATCTAACTTAGAAACTTCCAAGAGCACAGCATCTCAGCAGTACAGCTACATTGCTTAGAGAGCTCTGATTTGCCCACAAACCCCCCAGTTTGCACATGGATCACACAGTGCAGATTTTGGTTTCACTCAGCTGCGTGCTGATATAAGGCCATAACTTTGTGACCTGGCTCTGGAAATCTGTAGATTTCCATTTTGTTTTTTCAAGTATGTTTTTATTTATCAGAAGAAAGAAAAAATCCTCTACTTTGTAAAAATGCATAGAATTTTTACTTCTGTTCCAAGCCAAAACCAACACCAGATGGAAACTCATTTAAAATTCTTGCATCCTTAGCTCTCTTTCTGCAAGAAGGCTACTACTACCAGCTAAGCAGAAACTACTACCAGGATAAAGAAGCAAATTTTTAAAAAAATCAATGGAATATGAAAGTGATTTACATTATATAAGATGAGTGAACACAGAAGAAAGCTGACAAACCAAAAAATAATGATGTCTTAATATTTACTTTGAAAGCACTGAAAAATCCTGAAAATACCATCAAGTCCCACCAGATAAGAAATGCGTAACACGTGTTCCTAAGGACAGGGGAGGAAACCTAAAGTAGTTTTACTCTGCGACAAATCTCAGCTCCTGAAAAGATAAAAGGCCACAAACTGACTTGCTATGAGTCAGACCATGCCAGTAGCAGAGGCCAAAGACACCCAAAAAGCCATCTCACATCCGTTCCCTACCCTTGGACTATGCAACAAGTTGAGTGAGAAAGCCAGAACAGGAGAGAGAATGAGACACCTTGTTGCTTCCTGAGTTTCTGTCTGTAGCTTTAAGGTGGCTGCTCTGCATGTCACTGGGTCGCATTTCTCGCTGGAATAATAGGAACAGTTCTGTAGGTGACTCATTCATAATTCATAAAATCTTAAGCATTTTGTAGCTCCCACTGTGAATGCAGAGCAGACTTTTCTAGTCTCATTTACCACAGCCAGCCTCAAAACAAACTGATATCAAAAATCAGTAACAGAAAAGTTTTCTGATACTGAGAATACTTTGCAAATACTGTAAATACAACACTTATACAGCAATCTTATTCAGAATGTGTGTAGTGGCCCTTACTGATCAGTCACTATAGAAATCTGAACAATGGCATGTCTTTTTAAGAAAGTGAGAGCTGTCAAAGTGCTATATTTATAGTATTTGCAGAGCATTCTTTATTTAGATTTCTATGGTAACCAGTAAGTAAGAGGACTGCAGTTCGTATTTTGAATTTTTTCATTCCCCATAGTCCAAACCACCAGTACTACTACAACCTTTTCTCAAGAAGGAAAAAGCAATAAGGAAACATCTTACAGACTCAAATAGAGCCGAGTCTTTAATAATTAACTTGAGATGGAGCTCTTCTCTAACATAGCAACAAACAAACCATTCATTTAAGCTATCCTTTTTGAAGTAACTTAGTAACAAAACCAGTCTGGTATGCATAACCCACCAGGCAAAACTTGTCAGAACTGGATGTCTGCTGTTACCTAATTTTACCAGTCAAAATGCAACCATTGAAAAAAAAATGGCAAGTTTGTTCTCCCTCTGTCACATAAGGAATCAGGGTCCACATACATTGTGAGAACCCGTATCTGTGCAGGGGTGCAGTACTGTTACCACAGGAGGAAGCACGTTCATTATTAAACCACACCAATTTAATTTGAAAAGCGGGTCAGACAATGTACTGCAGCCCACAGTCACCCTACACCTCCAGAGCAGACTGTAGCCAGGCTGGTCCAACAGCAAATTGTCCTTCCTGTAAACACTACAGGGCCAGCATGAGTAGCACCAGCTCCCTCAGCCACACAGCCTGGTTGTGGGTTTTCCCATCAAGTCCTCCTACTTACGTTTTGGGATAATAAAACATCAGGAAGAAGGATATAATTGCTCTGTTTTGCAAATAATCAGATCTCAAAAAGAGTGTTATTTATTTTAAGAGAGAATTGCAAAGCAGGGAAAAAAGCTACCTCTCTCCCAAAATACAAGGTATGTCCATTTTAACATCAGAATTGTATGTATTCTCAAGTACTCGCTTCCCTCCCTTTGCTAGTCTTGATTTCTGCAGAGGATGCCATTCCCAGACACTAGTCAGTTAGCCTTTAGCTCCAAATATCCAAGACTCATTTCCAAAACTCTCAGAGAAATTACTCCACTGGCAATGAAAAATTATTTATATGGAATATTCCTCTCCCACATCTGGCCACTCTCTTCTCAGCATTTTGGTAGTCAGAGATGGTACCACACCCCAACCTTCTGGAAGCTAATGAGCAAGACTGGAGCAAGCGTTCCCCAAGCAAGCCCATTTTTGCACACTGCATTGAGTTAAGTTTTTGGGAACTGCAACTCCTCCCTAGACATAGACTATTTTTATCAAAGAAAGAGGAAATCCTGTCCTCATATCCTGTGAGTTCTATCATACATCCACAATTCCCAAATGAAACTGCACAGGACCTTGAGAACTACAGCACTCTGGCAAGACTACTGAGGGTTTAGTCATGAGAGAGCCCAAAACTGCCTAGAGGAAAGCAATCACTGAAACACAGCACAGCAAGAGCCCTCCACTGCCACGTTCCCTCCCCACCGCCCAGAAGCCAGACAGATGACAGCCAAGGCAATCATGCTGCACCTACCTAGAGTCCTCAACGAGGACCACTCAGTCTCAAAAGCCACCTTTTGCTGAACCTACTTAGCACAAGATAAAAGACACCTACCACCAGGGCTTGATCAGCACAGGCTCAGTCTGCATTCAGCAATGCTTGCCGTGGGACAAGTGGGACATCATCAGCAGCCCCACAGGGCCTCCATGCCCTCACTGCTGCCTGGAAAGTGCAGAGAAGATGGGAGAGGCACTCCAGCTACCCAAAATATCCTAAAGCACTGAGAGCCAGGCACTCCTTGCAGCTTGGACAGCTCGCAGAGCTGGAATAAAACAGCAGGTAAACACTGGGGAAGGTACACTTTACAACTAGAGCCCCATGAATGGGCATCATTTTGCCTGTTTCCCCCAGGGGCCTGTAAGCACCAGCCACTTGACCCCTCTTGCCAGCTTCTCCCGCCCCCAAAACAGTGGTGCCTGAGCACAAACAAAGGCATCCTGTTTTAACACAGCACTTTATGGCAATAGCATGGAACAGCAACAGTAGGCCATAGTCAAAAAAAATTAAAGAGAACAGAAGTTCTGTGGAACAGAAAGCACTTTCAAAGCACCAAGTTTTACTGGGATGCAGAAGCCAGTAAATGAGCACTCAGTTTCGCTAAAACTACTCCAGACTAGTAAAGCGTAACATTACACAGGGTAATATACCTGAAAAACAAGAGCTTGTTAGATACAGTAGAACTGGAATACATTTTCTACTTGTGGCTTATATCCCTCCCTTGATCTAATAAATCCAATTAATTTCAACATCACTGAAGGAAAACAGAGTACTTAATCTTCCTCGTGGTCCTATCTACTTCAACTAACCAGTTTAAACAGGGAGAAGACAAGTGCCTACCAAGAGATGTGTCAGGCAGAGGCAGGCTCCTTGCCAATAAAAACTGCAGCATGTTCATCTCTGCACCTCCACATCAAGCCTCCTAAAAAACACTCTTCACAGCAAATCTTAGAAACTTCTTACCATGAGCTATACTGAAGTATCGCCCATTGTATTCTGCAAAGTACACTGCAAAGGTCTCAAATATTTCCTCACTCAGTGCTTGCACATGTTAACTCATATAATCATAGACTATCCTGGGTTGGAAGAGTCCCACAAGGATCATCAAGGTCCAACTCCTGGCCCTGCACAGGACAATCCCAACAATCACACCATGTATCTGAGAGCATTGTCCAAACATTTCTTGAGCTCTGTCAGGCTTGGTGCTGTGATCATTTCTCTGGAAAGTCTGTTCCAGTGCCCAAACACCCTCTGGGTGAAGAACCTTCTCCTAATATCCCATCTAAACAACACCTGGTGCAGCTTGATGTCGTTTCCTCAGGTCCTATTGCTGGTCACCAGAGAAAAGGGTTCAGCATATGTTCCTCTGCTTCCCCACTTGAGGAAGTTGTAGATCTCAGTCTCTCTAAAAATAAACCAAGTGACCTCAGCTGGTCCTCACATGGCTTCCCCTTTAGACACTTCAACATCTTCATGGCCCTTCTTTGGACTCTTTCTAAAAGCTTTGTATCCTTCTTACACTGTGACAACTGACATAGCACGCAAGGTGAGGCTGCCCCAGTGCAGAGCAGAGCAGGACAAACCCCTTCCTTGCCTCACTGGAGATGCTGTGCCTGATGCACCCCAGGAGACAGTTGGCCCTCATGGCTGCCAGGGTACACTGGTGACTCAATGTCATATTTTAAAGAACCACAACTCACCATTTAAGTGGCACACTTCAGCACATTCTCTGCAGAGAAGTCACTCTGAAGCACCCCCCTGCATTCAACTACTCCTCTGCTTGGTTACACTAGCCTAACAATGCACCTCCTGTGTACTTACCATGCTGCATGCTGACTAAGGTCTAGGGAGGCATAGTCACTGTAGCCAGCTAACTCCTTTTTGTACTTACTGAGTGATTCCTAGCCTGACTCCCTGACCTTTGCTGCTGCATCCTCCCACCACACACCATGACAGGACCATCTCTATTCATCCCACGTTTGATGACTAGACCCAGACAGTCCCTGCTGGAGCTCAGAGACAGCAGGAGTAGCAGGGACATCAAGAACTGAAAGAGGCATCCAGAAGCACTTTTTTTTTTTTTAAAGAAGAAGATATATATACCCATATGCCTAACTATACTTCGATCCAAAACACCCAAGCCAGCAGCCACCACACAGCAAAGGAAACAGCTGCTTCTAGAAGCTTCTTCTTCAGCAAGAACACTAACTGAGAGACATGCATGCCAGTAAAGTGTCCTTAGCAGTTCACCATCATATACCCATGTTCCAAACAGAGGGGGGGAAAAAAACCCAGTCCCTTTTGGTTCGTTCAATTACAAGCCAGTCTCCTGCTACTCACAATACTGCAGTGGTACTCCTGTACAAGGGCACTTGCTTTTGAACACAAATCTATGATACTTTTTCTCCACAGATAGGAAGCACAGAAACTAAAAGATCACCATCTGATAATAGAAAGAGAAAACACTGTAACATGCATTAAAAAACCCAACCAACAAAAACAGGAAAAATGGACTGAGTGGCCCAGCTGTCATCCTGGCCACCTTGAGGTTCTGCCATGCTGGAAGGTAGCACTGTAATCCTCAGGGGGTGCTATTGAAGGAAAAGCAGCCAGTGCAGAGCAAAATGCTCAGAAGAGCAAGGGAATAAGGAGGCAGGACTTTGGATGACTTTTGCTTTAAATGTTTCTAAAAGGACTAAATTATTTAAAACAATTCTCTTTTCTTCTGTTTGCAGCATATTTTATCTTTTTCATTGAAAATCCCTGTGTGGTTCCTGTGGCTCTACGTAACAAAGGGCACAAAACTTCCCTGGAAAAATATCTCTAGTATCCAGCTACAGTGAAAGGGGAGCACATCTAACACAGTTTGGCTGACCCAGACAGCAAATGTTTGGCCTCTGTAGGTAATTAAGCAAAATAAAAAGACAGAAGAAAGTAAAGGGAAATTAAAACAACAGAAAAGCCAGGCTAGGACTAACACCCCCACCACCACCCCCAAACATGTCCACATCAAAAAAGATAACACGAACATAGATATTCATAAGGAATGACATAAGAACATTTTGCTGCACTGTCCTCCAGTAAGTGTTTGGATTTTAAGGTCATATGTAACCATTCACAGTTTCCCAAGGAAAGGGGACTCAGGTGGCAGCAACAGTCCCTCTCTACTTGTGCTGACTTTTAAGAAAAAAGCAACTAGAAAATGAAAAGCCCATGGTAGGCACCATAAACCTACTGAAGTTATATATTAGCATTACAGAAATTTAGATTCCAGAAATTTAGATTTGTCCATATTCTGAGGTATCTTTTAAGCATAACTATTCCACTTGATTGAAATAATTCTGCCAGTGTGCCTGCAGCACTGTAAGCTAGCTAGAAAGAAATATATACCCATTCCTAGGAAAGGGCTGGTTGGAAAATGCAGCAAAGGCAGGGGAGCACACAGAGCTGAGGAGATGCTCAGCACACTGCACAAGCCTGAGGTGCCCAGCCTCCCCAAGGCACAAAGGGGAACAGGGAGCCTTCCTTCCCTTTTCTCAGCACAAACCTGAACAGTCAGGTATTATTTTCTATTGTCAGATAAGAGCTGGCTTTTGGAAAGTTAAGAGTCTAACAGCTAATCAAGAAAACTCCCTCCAGAGAACAGACCACTTACTTTCTGCAGAAATCATGAACACATCCAGTTGCTTCTAATATAAAGGTCCAATTACACAGCAAACCATGCTGCTAACACTGCAGTCTCACACTTAAAGTTTCACTACAAAGGCATCATCGCCAAAACTACCAGTTTACGCTGTCAAACAGCACCTTAAGAGCATATTGCAGTAGTACTTTCTTTATATTAAATATGCAGAGCATAGAAATAAGTCAAAGGTGCACTTTGAAAAGGTAGTCAAGTACTTTTCTTCTAAACACAGATTTCAAACAGATCATTGACAAATGAGAAGACCTAGGAACACCACAGGGGTGTGTTCTCCAAATACTTTGTTCAGAAGGTTACCACAAAAAATGCAAAAGGCCTCCAAAAACCCCTACTTGAATCTAGCCAGAAATGCATACCACACAAGCACAGTCCTTCCACTAAGAAAGTAGACTATGGGGTGGTTTTATTTATGCACTGATTAGGCTGTTAAAAGCATTCAGAGGTACCCCACCTACCAGAGTGCATTCCTTAGGGTGTGTAAAAACACAAAGGTCCTCTTTTTCACTGAAGATCTCTAAAACTGTAACAGAGAACAGATTGTTTCCTAACATCTTTCATACAACCCTGTTTGTGTTCCTGCAATTCAAACACATTATTCATAGCATTTAACTTCCTCCTCATCTTAATCCCTTAAATTTGATGAATATATCAGCATTATTTTCCCCACAGAAACACAGACCCAATCTATAAAACAGTAAGGCTTAAAGACCTTCAGATACAGTGCTATTTAAAAAACAACATAGTAGAGTCCTAGTGTTGTAGTTTAGATATAACTTTATCCACATTACAAAGTAAAGATACAAAGGACAAAATACGTTTGACAGGTCCTGGACGGGTGACTGGTGTTGCAAGTGATGACTATTCTTCTTTAACCTAGAAAGCCTTTTCTTTTAAATACAGTCTTGTAGATGTAAAGCCAAGAGCAATATTAAGTGTACAGAGTACACTAGGAACATCAGCAATGCTGACTCAAAAGCGGGGATCCATCCCTGAGATGGCACCAGCCCAGACTGCCAAGGCTGCACGTTGCTGCCCAAGCTCAGGCACATTGCTTTTGGTCCCGAGCCAGATGGCACAAAACCAGCTCAGATCTCCTCCATAGCCACAGTACATTTATGTGCAATGCAGATAATCCTTCTACAACAACCAAGCGCAGAAGGTGGGGGGTACACAATACAATTCACTACAAGAAAAATTCCAACAACACTTCACTGAACAAGACAGCAAATTTGGCCACATTATTGCATTTGTATCTTGCCATAACCACCACCATCTAAAGTCAGCTTGCAACCCAGCTTTAAAATCAACAAATAAAACAAATAAACTCAAAAGAATTATACTCATTTGCATATCAAATGCTAATGACTATTTCACTGTTTTAACCCTTTTCTTATTCCTTCCCTAATGTTAAAACTTGGGTTTCATTTTCTTACCTTCCCATGCTTTTGCTGCATGCTGGCTACAATTTGGTAGAAACAACCTTAAGATTCTAAGATGTGTATTTGGAGAGATGCTGGAAGTGGATATTGTGTATCTGGACTTTAGTGAAGCCTTTGATACCATTTTCCACAGCATTCTCCTGGAGAAACTGGCTGATCATTGCTTGGATGGGAGCACTGGTCTTCACATAGAAAACTGGCTGGATGGCCAGCCCCAGGGAGTGGTGATGGGTTACAATTAGCTGACAGCCAGTCACAAGTGGTGGCACCCAGAGCTCAGGACCAGTTCTGTTTAGTATCTTTGTCAATGTCCTGGAAAAGCAGATGAAGTAGTTTGCAGACAGTCTGTAGATGACACAAATTGGGTGGGAGTGTTGATCACTGGAGGACACAAAGGCTTTCATAGAAGGATCTGTACAGGCTGGATCAATGACCCAAGGCCAGCTGGACGAGGTTCAAGAAGGCCAAATGCTGGGTCCAGCACCTGGGTCACAGCAAACCCCTGCAGTACCACAGGCTGGGGGCAGAGTGGCTGGAATGTAGCCCAGTGGAAAAGGCCCTGGGGGTGCTGGTCAACAGCCAGCTGAAGATGAGCCAGCTGTACCCAGGTGGCCAAGAAGGCCAATGGCATCCTGGTTTGTATCAGAAACAGTGTGGCTAGAAACACACCAGAAATATCAGAAACAGGGCAGTGGTTGTCCTGTCCTCAGCACTGCAATTCCAATACTGTGTTCAGTTTGGGGCCCTTCATTATAGGAAAAACATTGAGGTTCTGGAGTATGCTCAGACATGAGCAGAAAAGCTGGTGAAGAGTCTGGAGCACATGTCTTATGTGGAGCGGTTGAGGAAGCTGTGGTTGTTTAATCTGGAGAAAAGAAGGTTCAGGGGGGCTTTAATCACTCTCTACAAGAGAGCCAAGGTTGAAAGAAGGTTGCAGCTAGGTGGGGGTCAGGCTCTTCTCCCAGGTACGAGTCTTTTGACATGAGGGAACAGCCTCAAGTTGTGCCAGGCAGATTCATATTGGATATCAGGAAAAATTTCTTCACTGAAAGGGTTGTCAAGCATTACAACAGGCTGCCCAGGGAAATGATGGAACCACTGTCCCTGAAGGCATTTAAAAGACATGTAGATGTGGTTCCTGGAAATAGGACTTGGTGGTAGACTTGACAGTGCTAAATTAACAGCTGGACTGGATGATCTTGGGGTCCAACTTAAATGATTCTATGATAACGGATACATACCACCAGCACACTATACACAGAAACCAACTAGGAGCTGGAAAATATTTGACCTACGTGTACAGAATTATTGACTAATGCTCAAACACAGTTTGAAAACAATTTGATCTCAGCAGTTACGTTTGCATGAGGAACACCAGGCAGCATTCACACACTACCTCAAACTAACATACACTCTGTTATCTGGTCCAATCTTCCAATTGTTCCTCAAGTTATGTAATTTTTACAGAAAACGTGTCTTTATTCAGCCGCTTGTTTTTTTCTACACTTACGTTTTCCTCTCTCTATTGATATATATATCTATACACGCATGCACCAAGATCTTAAAATGTGAACTATAGGCAGGCATAAAGGCAGCTTTTCTTATGAAAATAAAACTAGAAACCTGAAGCTTTAACCATTTTCATTAGAAGTCAAAGTTATCATGATGATTTAAGTGTTCATTTGTTACTGTTACAATGTCTCTTTGCTTTCACATTCTGGCTAAAATCAGCTGTGGAAATGACAGAAGAAAGGGTGGTTTTTTTAACACCATAGATTTTAAGCCAGAACAGAAGCAGGAAGTTCTGGAAGTTTCACAGGAAAGCTAATCAGTTTAGTTTTATTGCTGGAAGCTACCTCAACATTTCTTTTAACATTTGAATAGAGAACAGATATGAATCTCTGAAAATTAAGGTTCATGTGCAGCAAAATCAAGGCAACACATGAATGAGTGCTGTTATCAAATTGAACTCTAACCACCATCAAAGCTCACCACATACATGGACTCTGGTGTGATGTTTTATTTAATGAAGTGATACAGCCTTAGTTCCTCAGGACAGGGAATTTTGAGTTAAAATTTTGACTTAAAATAAGACATTGGGAGCCATTAAAAGTTAATACTGAATTATCCCTTTAATGTTCCTGAAAAGTTTTAACAACTACACAGAAACACTTGGAAAGCTGTATTTCAAACCATACGCTCTTCCAGTCATGTACTTAGAGACAGTTAAGCCATAACAATTAATTCTGGATGGGAGGTAGTGGACGGCAGCTGGAAACCTGAGCTGAGCCCCCTCCACACACAGTTCAGAGCAACCAAGAGCATCTGCCAGCTGCCCGTCCATCTCACTGCGCATGAGACTTCCTCTCCACAAATCTGAACTACTGTAAGCTTTCACATCATGGAATAAAGCACAGATTTTCATCATTACTGCTTAGCTTTAATTCCAAACAGTTGCTATTTAAAAGTTAACAGGATATACATTTGTATAGAAAATGCGGACTAAAAAATAAAATAAAATAGAGTTCTCATGCTTGAGGCATTAGAGATGAAAAGTTTCTTGGCATAAAGCTACATAAGGAGGGGAAAAGAACAAGAACAGCTGGATGAGATCCAAGTTTTTAATGTCTTAAAGCAACTGACATTTACTGGCCAGAGAAGAAAATACTTCAAATCATTTCAGCCAAAATAATGTTTTTCTTCCTAATTCTTAAATAGCTGTAGTTACCAAGGCAAGACTACCTTATACACCTGGACTGCCTTTCATTCTTTGAACTAGTGCATTATGCATAGTAGTATCAATGTGGATGTGTTTTACAGAATTAATTCAATGCAAAAAGAACCTGTACTGGACTGCTCTATGGATATCACTAATAACTGTCACACAAACCTGAACTTCTCCAAAGTAACATGGCCAACCACAACAGGCACGCTGCTGTCTGAGAGCAGGTTTGTCAGTCAGTAGTTTCTGATGCATTTTAAATGAAGTGTGCTTTGCACTGCACACCCAATCGAGGAGGAAGCAAGGACTGCCTCATGCACCTCCCCAGGCAGCATGCATTTGCCAAGATAACCAGATGATGGGAAGGTGGTAAGATACACATCAAACCCGGGCTGGGAGACCAACTGCAAGGGTCAGTATAAGGGCTCAGTGTGCACAAGAGCCAAGAGTGGCATCCTATCTCCCACATCCTTGTCTTTTGAAGTATCTCACAATGCAGTGAACTGAAAGGAAAGCTGCAGTAGGGAGAGATAAAAGGTAGGAACCTCAGATGACAGTTTCTGATATAAAGCAGTATGTGACAGGACCATGAGAAGTCTGCAGAGAGGTGACATGAATGGACAAGAAATAAAACACCAATGAATTTGAGTATTAACAAATGTGCACTAAATGTAAGCTTTTAAACTAGCTATAAAACCTCACAGGACTTTTTAACTAAACCATTAACTGTAACATCTAGAAAGGGACTTGAAACAGCTCAGCAAAAGGTTCAAGATATAGCAATGGTTTAAAAAGCACAACCTCAAATTCCATAGCTTTGCATAAATACAACTGAGATTAAGAGTAATGTTAGCCTAATTAATGTCTTCTAGAGGACAATAGTGTAGATTTCTTTATTTCTTTCATAAAGAGGTAACAAGTCTGGCTCTGGGAATGGAAAAACCCTCAAAATACACTGTCCTCCTGAACAATCCAAATCTGCTGAAATACACCAAAGTATGCTAAGACAGAAAATCACTTGGAAAAGGAAGCCTGGCAGTTTCCACTTGCATATACAAAAGAGTGTGTGAGTACATAAATACAAAAACTAATTCCTGCAGGAAGTCATGGAAGTCAAGTATGGAACATTTTATGTATCAATATCAGGAGAATTGTTCTATCTACACCAGGTTTATTACTAAGATTCTTTTATCAACAACCTTAAAGGCACAGGTCTACCTCTAACCATTATAGACCACGATAAAACAACAGTGGGAGAGACCCCCTAAAACCCAGAGATGCTTCTACTTTTTCCTCTGGAAACATACAGCAGTGACACCTCATAGACACAGGGTCCGATCCACCCTGACAATCTTCCCCCAGTCTCAAACAGCACCATTCTGTCTGGCACAGACAGAGCTCATTCCACAGTGGGTCTGGCTCTGCTACCAGGCAAAAGGAGCCCTACACAGGAGCAGTAGTACCCGCTGAAACTGGAACAGATTTGGAAGTGAGAAAGGGTAGATTTAGACTAGACATAAGCAAAACACTTTTATGATCAGGGTGGTGAGGCACTGGAACAGATTGCCCAGAGAAGCTGTGGATATCCCATCCCTGTAAATAAATGTTCAAGGTCTGGTTGGATGGGGCTTTGAGCAACCTGGTCTAGCAAAAAATAAGATGTACCTGACCACAGCAGTGAGGTTCTTGAACCAGATAATCTTTAATGATCCCTTCCAACCCAATCCGAAACATCCAATGACTCCATGATTCTACCTGTCCTCTGTGTCTTTCCTGGCTACCACCCATACAAAGCCAACCTGTTTGGGAAAACAAAGGAGCACCAACCAAACAATGCCAAGAGACAAAAAGATACAAGATACACAAAGACAACTATACATAAAACCATGAAGCCCTGCACACTGATCCTCATGCAAGTGGGAAGGACAGCTCCACATGAACAGTACACTCAGAGAAATTCTTAACTTCTGCAGAGCTGGCTACCTCTCAAGAAGGAAAAATAGTTCTCCTTTGGATACTTTCTGATCTTAGACCTACCTCTTCCATAGTTCTAGAATATTGACTGAAATGACACTTGGGTGCATTTTCGATCTGGAGATCTGTCAGACATCTATCCCAGACACAGAGCTCCCCTTGTCCTCTTGTCGCTCCACACATAATACACATACCAGAACCAACCCCCCCCCTCCATAAATTGTGCAAAGTTTAAATTGTTTTAGAAATTGCATACTCAGTATCTGGGAAATTCTTAATCATTTTCTCAGTACTGCCTGTGCTGCTAAAGACTTTTCAACCCATTCACCTCAGGAAGCATACATTTAGCATGAGCAAAGATCTATTTTCTTGGAGAAAAAATGTCCTAGCTTGAAGTGTAGATAAATCAATGTCCCTAAGATTAAATTATCTTGCTGCTCTCAAAACAAGCCCAGAAGAATTTCTTTCCAGCTGAAAAAAATAAAGTTTTATGCCTTTTTCTGCCACTTTGTAAGCCAAAAAACTGTGATTACGTTTTTTTGGTGTTCAGAGTTAATTAAGTGGTCCTTGGAGACCATCAGGATTTGCTTACATCATCTTCCTTTCTATTTTAGGAAAGCAACCTGTAGTGTTGTCCAAGTCATTGCTTTTCCAGGATGTCAGCTCCTCCAGTGGGTAACCTCTTCCACCTCATCCAAATCCTATCTTCTCCTCAGGGTCTTCTTTTTAAAGTCCCTTTGTCCCAAGACATGGTCCCAGGAAAAGTAACCCGCTCTAGTCTGTGCAAGACCATTCACTTTCTCTCCCTACTGAAGGTCCAGACATCATCTCTACTCAAACAGAAAATGAGGGCCAGATTCTCTCACTCTCCTGGTACCAATATCATGAAATTAAGTCCTCATACATGAGGAGAGCCTCTCCATACTTGGGCAAAAGCTCAACAGTTACTGCCCAACTATCCACCAAACTGTGTTATGAAAAATCCCAGTGAAGGATGGAATATTCACGAAGAGAGTTACAGGAGTGCCACGCCAACAATGGAGCTGCACACACACAACCACTGTAAAATACTAACAGACATGTAGCTCCTAATTTCCTTCCTTTTCTCCTACCTGTTACCACAGGTGAGTGAAATACCAACATTTAACAAGTCTGCCTGGTTGGAAGATATGACTGCCATCACCAAAGGAAATGCAACTGAAAATCCTCCACTATTCCCCCTTCAAACTTATCAACTCCAGTCATAAAAAGCATATTTCACTGCTTGTTGATCTGCTATACACTCACCTTTGGGCTCTGGTAGATTTTACTCTCTGGGAGACCAATCACTTCAGGTAGAAGATCTATGAGCTTCACAGCTACATTGATGGCGACCACTTAAGATCAAAGCAAAAAATGAGGGAGCAGTGAATGTATCAAGAGACCAGTTCCCAACAGCTATCTGTACCTAAACATACAATGGAGTTGATCATCACATAAGCCTATGGTTAGTGGTGTCCTGATGAAAATAGGAATTCAATTCCAATTCTTCCAGAATAGTCAGAGGTCTTTTGGTATTTCCAGGATGTCTTTTTAGTGCCTGGACTTTTACAGTCTGAAACAAAGAACATGCACTTGCAAAAGAAAGATAAGGAAGTGTCACGTACAGTCTGAACATAAAATCTATGCTTCAGCTATAATGAGTGTTTCTGCAAAAAGCAAAGTGAGGCAAACACAAGCAGGACACTGATGGGAGAATATAGGTGACTTCTGTAGCAAATCGTACATCACTGCATACAACATTTCACTGTGGGCAGCACACTGGAAGGAGGGAAGGCAAAAGAAAAAAGAAAAAATGGGGTAAATGGAGAAAAAAAGCACCTAAAATGAGAACATTTTGACCGTCCTGAAATCCCACCCACTGCAAGGACTCACGATGCTCATGGACCCCAGGCCAAACATACTCCACTGAGGAGCCTTGTTAGTCCTTTCCAGAAACAGCATGGAAGTTCACTCTTTCCTTTACACTGGAGTGAAAGTCCCCCTTACACAGCAACTCCACAGGTAAAGAGTAGAGAACTGGAATCACTAACACCCTTGCATGAAGATGTCAGAGCCCAATCTGTCAGAGGAAAGCCCCAGCCATGAGGCAGCTGTCTTCTGCAGATGCTAAGAGCCAATGCTTCCATTCAGACACAAGCCATATGCTAACCCAGTATGTTAAAACCAGATTTTTTTTCCCAGCTATTCCATCCAGCACATTTTGTTCAATGGAAAGAAAACTAAAACCTAGAAAAGTTGTTGTATTCATTAATCTGTGCAGACTCACTGCAATCATAATTGGGCAGCCTAACTGCTCAGAAGATTATGCCAGTGATTCAACTGCATTGCAATACAAATAAAGATATCCGCATAAAGTGGGCTGCAAAGTACTAAATATAAAGATCTAATGAAGTTAAACATTTGTGCATCATTGCCCTTTCTAATAGAGTTTGGAAAATCGAAGGCAACATACTATTATACATCATGTGCCATTATTCACATAAGTGCCTAAATTACAGAGTTTTAGGAGATACTAGTTATATGCTTATTAAAAAGTCATTTATTTCATCATATAATACACAGACCTCTTTCCAGATTGAAACAGGAAACATGAAAGCAACATCTGAATAGCAAGTCTCAATTAAAAATTATTTCTGCTGCCATAACAACAGCTTTTCCCTCCAGATTTTGGTTTTCAATCTCACACTGAGCACAGCAGGAGGAGAATTTCTGAACTCTAATTCATGTTCTTCGCATTTATCTTCTTCCAAAAAAAAAAGTGTGCTAAGTACAAACTATGATAGGAGTTCACAACTTCTCAAAACACTGCATAAAATTGTTCATACTCCTCAAGTACAAAGTTAAAGGACCTGAATAAATCAGTTTTAGACTAAATGTTTAGACCAGAGGCTCTTGGGGACAAGGGGGAGGTAAACATCTGCACCAGATAGAGCTGAGATACAGAAATCATTATTTTAGAAGCAGAGGACACTCTCAAATGTGCAAAGGATGTTTAGATATAGGGATACAACCAAGTCAGCCTTTGTAGCACTTGTGATGGAAGCCTTGGTACACCTTGCACACACAGGGATGAAGATGCTGAGTAGCTGTCAATCATTTGTCCCTCCATGAAGCCCTGGTGATATTTCACACTCAGCTATTGCTTTTTGGTTTTCTTCCTTGCTCTTTTCACCTTGTGCCTAGTTGATTAGAAGCTTGGCTACCAGTGGAATTTGTTCAGCTTCAGAGCACACTAGCCAGGGAACTCCACAGAGGGGCTGCAGCAGTGCCAGCGGCCGTATGGAGCAGCCCCCAGCTGGGGAAGCAGCATCCCACCAGCCCCTCCTTCAGCAGGGGAACAGGGACAAGGAGCGATGCCCAGGCACAAAGGGTACTCCAAGTCATGTGACCTTTGACACTCTGGAATCAGCTGCTCCTCAATAAAGTTTTTCCCACCGTGTGAACACTAACTCCCAAACCCCAAATTCAGGGTTTGATGAGCCTAGCTTTTCACATGCCATTTAATATCAGAAATGGCTTTCTAAGCACTCCCTCTCTTCTCCCTCAAAGGATTTCACAGAGCTTCAGGGAGATAGAAGAAAACTTCCTCTCAGAATTTAAATGTGAATTTATATTCAAAACAGGCTTAATTCCTAAACTGCAGTTTGTTTTATGTGAAGGGATTTGTCTTTATCGCAGAAACCACAGCTGTTAAAACAGTGTCTGATAGTACTTTTTTTCCTATCATCACTATTCCTTCATTAACCACAGTGTATATCTTTTATCTCAGCTGTCAAAAAGCAGCTCTGAAGTACTAAGTTATACAACTTGTACTTCAGAGTTAAGAAGGCTATTACCATCCTCACATCAGAGACACATCAACCATGACTACCCCAACAACGCACAACACTGAAGTCACATAAGCAACATCTTTCCCAAATTGTTCTTCTAATAATTCAACGTGCATGTCCTCAGCAAGAAACACCAAGCAGGATGCAATCCTCCTCCACAACCAGCTTTAACAACCAAGGATGCCACGCAGTTTTTGTAACAGTAAGAGAGAGCACCAAGTCAGAGTGCAGCTGGCAGCAGTGAGATGCCTGCTATTCTTCCTTTGACTTCTCCACACATTCTTTTCATCTGTGCTTGGTGATGTGGGCTTGAAGCTCTTGAAAAAGAGCATGGATCTAAAACCACACACTACATTTAGTTTGGATGGGTCTTTGAAGGTTTTCAAGAGATTTCTTTCGGAATCAACAACAAGCTTTTGGAAGAGCTCACAGCAGCACCTTTCTAGTATCCCTGCAGATGGGATTGCTGTATATACATCTAATCCCCAAACCTTCACTTTATAACTTCCCCCAGCTTCTCTGCCTCTCTGCCTTAAATCTTCAGAAGCACAGGGAGTCTGGAAAGAAATGGAACAGAAAAAAAAAAACCAGAAATGAAATTTTTAGCCTTTAGTTTCAACCTCTCTTAAATGAATTCTTCAGTACATTTAAAATAAAGAGTACAGTTTTCAAGGCACAAAAAAAATTACAAAAAAACCCACTTCTACAATAAGAAAGGAGTTGGAACAGAGTACCTCAGTATTAATGGTTTTAAAGAGCTGAACAGGAAGTTCATGAAAGGTATCTGTAGCCATGAACACTTTGTGGTTTTCATTGAAATGTACTGATGTATCACAACTTCGGCTGAACTTCTAACTGCACATATTTCAGGGCATTAAGTAACTTCAGAAAAGAAGTTCTTCTTTTACTCAAGAACACACAAAAACTTAAATTTTTAAGAAAGTCTCCCCATTCTAACTTAAAGCCACCACTCAGCAACAGAGAAAACTTCTCCATTATAGTGCTGCCATTGAGCTGGTGGGTTTTCCCTACCTTGGTGGCCAGAAAGATCCATGCTGGGAGAAGAGGATGATGAAACACATACGTAACATCAGTCAGGGTCTAGACAGTGACTTTCTATGCAGGCCTTTCTTGTTTCCATGCTGTGGGAAGGCCAGATTGATAAAAGGTGTTGAATTGCAGTTCACTCTGGAAAAACAAGATCCCGCAGCAACAAGAGTTGAGCCAAACACAACTGGATGTGTTTGCAAACCCTGCCAGGAGCATAATGACCATTGTAAAATGTAGCTGTCCTGACAAGGCAAAGAAAAAATGCTCCCAAACACATGCTATTCAAAGCCTGTAACAGCTTAGGCTGCCAGGCTGCTAATTCCTGCTGTTTATAAGTTCTTAAACAATCTGTTGACTAGTCTTTCAAGGAGAAATGGCCTGGCATGAACTCGAAGCCTTTTCTTCACTTAACCATAATAAAAGAAGAGTTGACCTGCAAGTAAACCAACAACCAGCCAGAGGAATTTCCCTCCTGCCAGTTCCTGGATGTCACACAATCCCTGTAGATGTATCTACCATGCTAGTTATCATTTACATGACCAAACACTAGATTCCAGCTGGCTCTTCTAACACCAGTGCTAAAAATCCAGGTGGAGGAATTTCCCCAAGGACTATGGAAAGCAATGCCTTAAGGGCACCTATATCTCAAATCTGTGACTATTTTACTACTATCTGAACAACATGACTCAAGCCACCTTCCTCCACTTTTTCCCCCAAAACACATAACCACAGTTACTAAATATTCAAAATATGTAGGAATCCTTACATAAACTAGACATTAGAGCATGTGTTAAATTCCCCAGCACTGCCAAGGTAGACAGATCCTTCCGTGATCAAACACAAAGTGGTTGCGGCAGGAACTGAAGGCAGGCACCTTCATGGCAGATACACAACATTCATAACGCCTTTGTTCTGATGTCTTGCAACACAAATAATTTTACTGGTTGTTAAATACTATGTTTCCATATAATTTTAAAATTGTTCCACAAGAAAGTGTTTTTCTAAATATAATGCTTTCCTCTACCAACAATAAAAACACTACTTGAGTTAGGCAGTTTAATATGACTAGGGAGGCTTAACAGAGAATGAGATGAATTTAACAGCAACCTTTAATCATTTGCTTGGGGCAGGGTGGGAAATTAGAACTAATTAGCCACACTGACTTTTCCTATCCATTTCAACCTGGGGAAACATTTTACAGCAGCAAAGTGTTTGATAGTCTTTCTCTCTATTTCTGGTCATACAGGGACATGAGCAATGCTACTATAGGTTAGCCATTGGGGAGGGAGGTGTTCTGACCTAATTGCAGTCAAAAGGTACATCTGTGTACAGTGAAACCTCAAATAACACTGCAAGTTTACAACTGCCTTGGCAGGGAGCAAAACACAGAAAGGGAAACAGGGAAAGATGTTTATGATCCAACCCACCACAGCAGACTGAAATATCAAACAGCACGTGTGCTTACAGCTCCTCTGCTCTGTGCCACAACTGCCCTGACCCTACTCCCGTTGCATCATGTACAAAACCCATTAGTAATTGTTTGTTGCTGTGCTCCTGCCTTCCACACAAAGCCATGCATTTTTTGAGCACTGCTCTGTATCAAACCCACTGCAGTCAGTTAAGCATTGTTAAACACTTTTGAGTCCAAACACAGCTACCCTACTTCACAATATACTGCAGATTGTTTTAGAAGGGGAGGAAAGAAAAAAAGTGAAGTCAATAAATCTTCAGCTTAGGAAAATTTTACCCTAAGTTTTGCAACTGCTCTATAGCAGAAATTATGCTTTATAGCAAGAATTAAGAGAGTGTTTTCAATTAAAGAATATCTTGATCTCAAAATTTCACCAGCCTGATCAGATCAGCAGTTTCTCATGGGCTTTGGATATAAACCAAATTTGTAAAGGTACCAGCTGAACCACTAGGACTAAAAGCGTATCTCTCAAAGACAATACTGAAACTACAAAGGTCTCACTGTCTGCCAGGAAAGAACATCAGAAACGTGCTCCAACTTGGCTGCTGCTTTGACACTGTCAGCCTAAAGCCAAAGCGTTCAGAGCCAGATAGTTCAAGTAAGAGCAAAGCTGTCTCTGTGCTCCTCATTGTGCAAATGACCCAATGTCCAGCTTGGGGGAGAAGAAGGCACAATTTTGCATGAACAAAGTGACATGGCTTTCAACCATGATTCAGGCCCCACTTATATCAGAGGGAAGTACTCCAGCACATCTATCCTACTAGCACCAGTAGGCCAAAATCAAAGTACTGAAGATGTTAAAGTACTGCCTAAAACATAAAAGCAAAGCCAAAGGAACCATATATTGCTAAGCAAAATGAACAAATATCTTCCTGGCAGGTAAAAATGTTTTCCCAGAACATCAAAAATCCCTGTTGTAACTTAATAGCAGCATCCCAAGCTATACAGAGCCAAAGTTTTTTTAAGAATTTTGGAAACAACACCTTTTACAGAATTAAGAATGTACAATGCCATATTTAACTCCTGACTATGAGTGACCCAACGTTAAGACTTATCCTCACAGTTCATCTTATCTTACTCATGCCAATTCCAGCGGGTTACTTAGAATTAACATACCACCCCATCAGTAACAAGGGTGGAAAATGCTTTCCTTTAGAGAGAAAGAGCTTATTTTCTACACTGTTCTTTGTGTCTAACACAGAATAGATCTCACCATCTGTATAAAAGGATCAACACTGACTCTCTACATAAAATCTTGAACTGCCATAAAGATTTTAAATATAGTAGAGTATTTAGAGAGGCCAACCCTCATTCTTCCTCCAACATCATCTCTGTCAATCTTACAGAGCCACCTTGATTTGCCATGCAGGTCTGCAAGGGACAAGAAGAGACACTACTTGGATTGTCCCTCCCTATCTTCATAGGTTGGAGATGGCAGCCCCCAACTTAAATACCATGAACTGGGGAAAGCTGAGAGCAGGGAACTCCTAGCACTGCTCCTAGGACTGCCGATCCTTCTCCAGCACTATGTTCAAGGATGCAAATCACTTACCCACAGTAAGGCTACACTGACGTTTAAAAACAACAGAGAGAGGAGGTGTCCTTTGGTGGTTTTGAGGCAGGTAACTCTAATATACAAACTAAGCCCCAAACCTGGGAGGTTTCAGGTCACATATAACACGACTATGAAATTTATAAATTCAGATAATGATAGTATTTAATAAATACAAACGTATTATGCAACCTTCTGTACTTAAGACACTGTTATTATAATTATTTATGTAGTGAAATCCTTGCCTAAGCTTTTGCAGCAAGAAAAACCAAAATGCTGCTGAAGCTTTTGAAATTCACCTCTGAGCAGTCAAATAGGAAGCTGCAACCACAGTTTGGGAAACCATATATCCACAAGCAGTTCAAAGCCCAGAACTATAGAGTGCTCCTCCCTTTTCCCAGGCTGAGCAAGCCAGTCCAGTCATTCTTTGTGCCACTTCCAAAGACAATTAGCAAAATCTTGTTTCAATTAGCTTTCCAGAGCTATGAGCACAAGGAAGACTACTGCACAACTTCAGAAAGAAAGGGTGAGAGCAAAAACATGCAAATGAGGCAGACCTGGAAAGGAGGCAGGGACCAGATAGGGACAAGAAATCCCGAAGTGTCCCCCTGAAATGCTGGGTACTATGTGGGGTAAAGCCAATGCTTGTGCTCAGAACGAGGAGCCTTATTATACCAAGTTAGATTACAAATTATCTTTCTTACTTCTCATTATCAATATCACTCATTTCTTCTTAGACAAGACCTCTACAGTATACTGTATAATGGCTCTACTCCTTATGTATAATGGTTATATACATCTACGTATCTGCAACATCTCACTTAAAACCAGCAAGAATAATGCACGTTTTCAGCATTCCTAAGTTCTGGTTGACAAATTTTTTGTGGCAATATCCCACCCCTAGTCCACTCCAAATGAGGCATCTCCTTTGCTCTTCTATTGTTTCCCCTTTAGTACAACCCTTAACTGTTTTGTAACTCTGATGACTGCTATAACAAATGTTTTATTAAAGACCAGATGAAATAAAAATATTTATCCTGACTCACATTTTAAGGCAGGAGAAAGAAAATAAAGGGTCATTTACTCTGACAGAGTCTACCAACAGATTAACTTATGCTGCACTTTGTACCATTTTCCATACATGTCTTTAACTGTTCTTTCCTTTAGTATCTCTTTTAAAACTTAACAGACTGACTGTTTCTTCTGTAAACACACACAGTGCTTCAAACACACCAGGGCTGTTGCCATTTCAGAAAATAAATAACTTCTACACATGTTTATATTCTATTAGAACCAAATCAAGAAATATGCAAAGAATGAAAACACAGTACTTCATTGCTCAGAGTAGAGGTTTAAAAAAAACTCCACCCAATAAACCATGAAGTTCTCTTTCAGAAAGTCTACAAGAAAGATGTAGAATGAGGATAAAGTGACAGGAAAATGGAAAATTACTTCCAACCAAAATAGAGCAAGTTTAGACTAGATATTAGGAAGAAATTCTCTGCTGTGAGGGTAGTGAAGAACTGGAACAGGTTGCCCAGAGAAGCTGTGGATGCCCCATTATTCCCTGGGGAGGTGTTCAAGGCCAGGTTGGATGGGGCTTTGAGCAACCTGTCCTAGTGAAAGGTCCTTTCCAACCCAAGCCATTTGATGATTCTATATGGAGAATAAAAAATATATTTGGTCACCCAAGAAAGTAACAGCTTTTCATACAGCTTCTGTTTCACTTACTCCAAGAAGTAGCAGTCTGCTGAGAAGGAAAAATTCAAGGTTTGTGTTTTTCCTCACAATATGAAAAGTCACCTAAAGGAAATCCACATTTTCTGCAACAAAATATACCTATTAATTTCTGTTCTTTATAAAATACCTAGTACAGAGCAACGGCACTGCTATCTCTGTAACCAGCAGTAACCACCAACACTGCAAATTAGTCAAGCAACTAATTGCAGACAAGCACAATTGTGTCACAGGCCTTGAGAGGAGGTGTTAAGTCACTCCATGCTGGGAAGGGACATGTGAGACCTTTCAGCTCAGTTGATGGCTTGCACTGCTCGTCCTCAGAAATCCCACACTGCTGTACTGAGATAACAAGTGTATGTTTGTACAAAGGGGTCACTGCTGTGAAATTAAGCCACCAAATTTCAACAAATTTTGATATCTGAGAGCATGCGAATTAATTCACGGGAGCAAAACTCTATTGCTTACATATTCTAAGTTTAATTGGAGCAGCAATTTATGCTCTGTACACTGAAAGGTTACATACACATCACAGTTTTAATAACAGTCACTCAAATATTCACAGAAAAAAATCCCAAGTACTGTTCTCACTACGCCTGCCTGGATGCATGCACAAGCAGTGTGCAACCTCCCTTTTATAGCACTAAGTATGGCAAATATGTAATTAAAGCATCAGAGTTCCTTAATAATAATAATAATAATAACAATATGATCCCACATCTGATGGTAGGCTGCAGCTTAGCGAAACAGAAGAGTAATTAATGATTTACCCAAAACCAGGATGGAGGCTAAAAGTAAGATTTGCTTCCTCTAGGCAAAGACAGAAGGACCTAAGTGATAATTATTACCTGTGAATATTCAGGAAAACAGTTCATCTGTGATAAAAGCAACTTCAAAGTGTCTGGTATACTATCATCACTTCTAACTCCTATTTTTATCCTCAGAAAAAAAATTGACTAGTTTCTTTTATATTACCAATGGCCCTACTCAGAAAATTAAGATGGTAATTACTCCTCCTCTTAAAAAACACCTTTTCTTTTTTTCTAATACCCTCTTTTGCCCATATAATATGGGCCAGCGGTCAATTACCATCTCACAGGAGTAAAGTCCAAAACACACCACTTGCCTGAGTGGTGGCATCAACAGGCTTCCTTTGGCAACACAATCACTGCTAATACGCAATTTGCACACAAAGTTTTCAGTTCAAAAAATCAATACCGTTTAAGAAAGTCATCTATAACAATCAGTATTTGGGGAGAAACCCCATCAGTGTGGTAGGACATAAACACAGCACCTACCTACACAATCTCATTTAGAATGCAGGAAAAAAAATCCCAAGACTTGCTGTTCTCCCTCTTCCCCTTTCACTGTGATTCACTTCTGAAGACAAAACTTCTCATTTCTAATATACATTAAATGTTTACACTTGCCTGACTCAATGTGGAAAGGAAAGCATAGAAAGAGTAACTGGGTCAAGGGAGCAATTTATCCAAAGTTGTATTAATGTGGTGAAATCCATGTGACAACAGGAAAAACCAGCAGATCTAAAAATTCCTGTCAGCATGCTATTTCTTAACTTTGTACTCAGAGCATCTAATTAAAAGCTGCCAATCCCATGCTAACATTAAAAATAATAATAATCTGCTTTTATCTTTGAACATAAATGTTTTAAGAAAAAGGTTATTTTAAACACAGATACTGTTATGCCATGAAAAAGCATGAAGCAAATGAAGGAAATAAGTACGTAAAAGCCTCCTAACACTACTTCTCTTCAGAAGCAAGAAGCGAATTTCCTGATCTTTATGCTGACAGTGAGCTGCTGTTCTAAAGTAAGCTCAGTTTCTGAAGCCATCCCTGGTGACCCTTAAGATAACAGCACTAGAGTTAGACTTCCCAGGAGAGCTGCCTTTTTGTTTTTTAAATACTTGCTCCCTGTCAGAAGGTATCCAACCCACACTGTCATTTCACTACAGAGCTTTGCCTCTGCCAATCCTCAGCAGACACTCAGTAAAACCAATCTACTTCAGCTGCATTACTTCATCTTGTAAAACTGTGAGGTTCTCTGCAATTAAATTGAAACATTTTATCAAGTTTAAGGTATTGCGCTGCTTTCTAGTTAAGGCTAAAAACCACAACATCCATTTCAAAAGGACTAATAATTTTACTACCATTTCCCGTATGGTGTGCAGATACCATCTGAGGTAAGAAAGCAATAGCTTAGACAAGAGTAAAGCATTCATGTGTGCACTGCTCTGTTTCAAAGAAAAAGTTCTATCACCCACAGCTCCTGAGACAGGTAGAAACACGGGTAATCAATGAGCCTGCCACACTCAACTTACAAGCTTTTGAAAAACACTAGTTTTTAATCATCCACTTTTACCAACCAGCTGTGGCCACTTGACAAGCTTTGCACAGGGTCTCTCACGGCCTATTAAAACTCCCTGTTGTGCTGTGAAAGCATTTGAGGTAGCTTACGCTTCTGAATTAGAGATAATAAAAGCTACAGACACTACTACATTAGGAATATCCAAGAGAACGCAAAGGAGCATAGCTTGTGTGTGAAACTCCCATGCAGAAACTTCAGTTTCTCCAAAACAAAATACAATTATTCTCAAATTTGGGCACTTAGAATCTTACAGGATAAATCCTAGCCTGTCTTTAAAACAGACAAGGGTAGGAAAGAAAGAAACCTAGAAAACATTTTTAAATGGGTTTATATTGTATTTAGCACAGACTATGCCTCCCCACTGCTCCACAGAAGAGTTTTATATTAAGGCTAGTGCCTAACTCTGTGCAAGTGATTTTGGCTGCAAAATGCAACAGTAAAACAAGCCTATCTCATCATCTAGCTCCTCTGTGTAATTAAAATTCCTCTTCATCTATTTATGTACTAGTTCCTGCCTCCACCTGAGTCCTCTGGCAGGTGCCTTTCCTGAGCCAGCCTTTGGGAGCACCAGTATCTTCATTTTGGAATTGCAGGGTATATGTGTCACTCTCCCTAGAGAATCTCCTCTATTAGTTTTTAAAATCTATCCAAATTCAGTTTCTAAAATCTATTCAAATTCAATTTCATCCTCTACCATCATGGATGCAGAATTTCAAGCTCCTTTCAGGCTTACCTTGTGCAAGAAGAATTCACAGCCTGCCATAACAGCACATTAGATCTACCCATGCTTAAAATTTTACTTGAAACCTCAGCTCAAAGAACAACTCCAGAATGGGGAAAACCCAGTTCCCTGCTTGAACATTGGCTGCTCGAGGAAGTTATCAAGTATTTGCACTCCGCAGCAGGGAAAACTCAGGACATGCTCATACCATGTGCCAAGCAAGAGTGCTCTAGGAAAACTCTGGATGTGCTCACGCTGTGTGCCAAGCAAGAGCTCTCTAGGACAGCCTGATGACACTGCGCAGAAAGTGTCCACCCCATTACCCTGGGAGAACTAATGGCACTAGTACAAACATCAGCAACCTGGGAATTTTCCATCCCTGTAGCACAGCAAAGGCAGCACAGGCAGCAGAAGCTAAAGCTCAACACTAGTTAGGTTTGAAGTCAGATCAGCACGTCCTGATTCAGCCCCACACTGTCCAGTCTTGGTTTTACAGCTGGCATGTTGTGTGGGCAGACAGCCTTATTTTAAACCTTTGCATATGTGTTATTTAACCCACAGATTTAAAACAATCTTGGGACTTACAGACATGAACCTTAACATCTTTCTAGGAGTAATAGGATTTATCAGGCCAAATTTTAAGGGGTTACAAGCACAAATTTCTGATTTATAGCAGAAGCTCACATTTCCTAATTTACGTCCTAGTGCAAGCTGGGATACCAGATCAAGTGCTATTTTTTCAGCTCTATATTTACACTTCAAGGATTATGTAGAAGCACAGAGCAGAAGCAAAAAAATCAGCTAAATGCCTCAATGTGAGCCTTTAGGGAGAGGTTCAGAGACGTTTGGGTTATGTGTCTTCAAACAGGTTTTCAAAGCAGTATAGATCTAGACATCCATCACAACTCAAGGAAGGAGGATCCAAACCTTAAATTTAGGAAAAAAATAGCTTTACCTTGCATATGCACGAAAGCTTAGAAAAGCATTGTGAAGAAGGAGAGTTTCTTTTCTGCTCTGGCAGGAGGTGCAGCTGAAGAATTTCAGCCTCACCCATGCAAAATTAGATATTTATTTTGGATAAATCCCACAAAATGTTTTCCGCCCAGCTAGCACTCCTACCTGCTGGTTTGGCAGCAGCAGAGCCAGGCACTGTGCCGCAGGATGGCAGGCAGCCAGCCACCAACTCCTGGGCCTCTCCAGAGACTGGCAGGGTAGACTGCTCAGTAAAGCCTTGGGGTTACTGCAAGGCAAGGACAGTGACAGCTCTCAGCTGCCACATTCTGAGGCTACAAGGGTCACCAGAGCCTCTGCTACCAGGGAAACAGCAAGTTTAGGGATGTACCTTGCCATATCTTGCCTGTCAGCTGTTCCCATCCCTGTAATATGTGCACACACATTGGAAAGGAGGGAGAACAAGCATCACCTCCTGACTTGCTGGTAAGACTAGGGAAGCACTGAGGGATCCCCCTTTCTTTTTCCTAAAAACAAGCAAGTCAAACCACATCACGTCACTGCATGTGTTGCTACACACTGGCTGGCCCAAACCAGAGCATGGTGATTGTATTTCGGAAACAACATGCAACATATGCTGGCTGAGTTTTAGCCCAAAGCAAGATAAAAAACAACAGAAATGTGACTCCTGCCTGAGGAACAAACCTTTAACAATGCTCTTAGGATCCCACGACTTCAGGACTTGCTTGGCATCAAGCCTCATTGACATCCCGCAGAATCTCCCAATTGCACCTCTTGATTCCCTTCCCCACAGACCCCTCACTGAGAATACCTGAATTTTCTGTGGTCTGCCATCAAGAGTTACACTTCAGTGCAAGGGCATCACAATACTGACATCCTGTTAGGCTGCAAAGACAAACTTCCCAGGGAACACTTCAGCCATTTCCCTCACAAATAGTACCATCTTTATCACATTAGGACATATCTGCATTGGTTTTCAAAAAAGAATTACTGGTCCCTTGTTGTACAGCTGGCAACAGAAGAAACACGCGGGTCTCAGAGCAGCAGTTGCATCTCCAGGCAGGACCGACCAAAAGCCCTGCCCTTCTTTATTTACCTATTTTTATATGTTTCTCAAGACAATCAAGGATTGGTGAAAAGGGTCAACACCCCTGAAGGTTTACAGGACAAAGACATGGTCAATCATTTTTCTCCACCTCAGGGAAAGGAATGAAAAACAATTCTACAAGCGTAAAACAATCCCAGCCGGTTAAGAAAAACAAGGACCATGTTTACAGAACAAGCATGGGAAACTACAGCTACAGTGTTACAACTTATGAGGCCCTGTAAAACCAGGGCGACAGTCCCTAAATGCTCATATGCCTCTACCAGAAAGCTTCCTATATTTTGGCAGATACAGAATCATCAGTTTTACCCATGTTTAAATCCATACTTGCAAAGGGAAATATACAGGATATTTCACTGAAAAAAATTACTTTGCAATATATGTCAATGTTTTCAATGTTATGTCAATGCTGATGTAACAGCATGCAAAGATTATAAAAATAAGGTTAAAACACACATCCATAATTAAGCATGGTTTGCTAGCAGCTCTTGCACATGCTTAAATAATGACACATGCTTAAAGCCAACATTGCTTTGTGTTACTCCAATATCCTTTGTTACTCATCTTACTAGCCTACAAAGTTATCTAACAATAAGTCCAATCTCAAACATTTTTGAGAAGCAAACATCAAATAAGTAAAAACATGGGTTTTTTCTAATGTTTCTCTTTTCAAATACACAAGTATCATCAAACATTTTTCCCAAATTTGAGAACTTTTTAAGGGAATGAATGTCAAATGTCTCAAAAAAAAATTCCTGTTTGTCTGAACACATGTACTTTTTCATATACAGCTGTGTTAAACCACTCCCTTTACTGATGGTTCTTGTGCTGTTTTACTGTTTTCTTGAATTATGGTGGCAAAAAGAGAAAGGGAAGGAAAGAAGAAAAAAAAGGAAGGAAAAGGCAGGCAAGCTCCCACAGGACTCAAAATACATGAGTTATTTCCCAGCCTGCCACTCCAGCAGGGTGCCTGACCTGGTGAGACCTCACATTCCCCAAAGGTTTTACACCCAGATGGGTATCAGGGGAAAAAAAAAACCACCAACAAAAAACCATGGAGAGTCTGCCTCTCCTGCTCACATAGGAGGCATGCAGGGTACAAATGAGACAAGATCATCACATAGTGCTGAAAGTTTTCTTAATGCCACATGCATCCCAAACACTCAGGCTCTCTACTGTATTTGCTTCCAGACAAATCTTGCTGTAAGTTCATAGACTGTGGCCTATTCATATACATCTCCAACTCATTTAAGCAACCTTATTAAACTATCTTTTTATTATGCCGCATTTAAATCCCAATTTGATCTGTCAAGTGCCAAATTCTCCATGGGAGAGCATTCCTCCTCCTTATTGCTCTTCCTTGCAGTTCCCTTTCATGTTTCATGCGGGTTCTCTGCATGGCTTCCTCCATAGCTACACAATTCAACACCTTGCTAAGAAATATCTCTTCCTAACAATAATCCTCTTTGCAAATAGAGTTAACAAGGCAAGTGTAAACACGAGAGCAATGAATTAGCTGCCATATTTACCCAAACTACTGCTCCCACTTCCTTATATTGAAATTCTATATTAAATACATAGGATGGCTTAATGTCAAGCTCCTCATTTGCTGAATTCTGCAGGTGGCCTGTAAGAACCCTGGAGCATCTCCCTTCAACTCATCTGAGAAATTGTACTTACAAGGTTTCCAATAAAGTCTTAATTAATTTGTGCCAATATTAGTCACACTAATGACTGCCATTTAATAACTGTTTGGAGGGCTTCCTACCCTGAGAACACTGCAAAGACATGTTGCTACAACAGATGACAACAACAAAATATATAAAGTTTATGGTAGTTGCTTCTGTTAAAACATTTTAATTCATAAAGAGAAGGAACATTTAATGCCTGTCAATTTCCTTCTCTTTTGAATCTGCCCTTCACACACAGTAATTACATTGGGAAACCTCTCTCCATAACCAGCTAATAGACATAGGGAAAAAAAACCAGTTGTGACTAAGAGAGTACTGTATGAAACATATTTTAACACCAACATTAAACACAAATAGTATTTTTAAACACATCATCTGCACTTGAAATCTGTAGAAGTACTTTAGGAATGTACCTTTAGGTGCCTTTGAAAATTAAACTGCACTTGTACTAAAGGCAAACAAAAACGAATCTCCAACAAAACAACTAAACATGCTGCAGAATTGCTTAAAAGCATATCATAGTGAAGCATGACTAGTGCTTCCAGGAGGGTTTTCCCAAAGGCAGGCAGAGCTGATACTTTGTCTGACAGGGTATATTATCTGGGGTGCCATGTAATCCAGCAAGGAAGACAAAGGAAAAAAATATTCCCCTTAAGTCTTCTACAGAAAATAGGAACAGCCAAACAGTAATAAATCACTGAGTTATAACTCTATTTTGGCATAGCTACAGGAGGACGCCACGGAGATTTTAGTGGAGGTTTTTAAATTGTGAAGTCCAACAGATTAAACTGTCAAATATAAGTCTGCCAGGAGTTTTCTTAAAGTACTTTACAGCCATAGCACCATTCATAAGATAGAACAAACCAGAACTACAGACACTGGCTATCTGGGACTGATATCAGAAGAAAAATTTGAATATTTTATTTTCTAGGAAACCTTCCTCTGTCACATATTACTTTTAATGCAGTACTACTCAAATTAAGAGTTTACATTCATGAATTCCTAGACTGAACTGCATCTGACTTCATTCATCTGAGATTAGTGTTCAGTATCAAATGCAGTAGACTACTGATAAAGGCACATATTTGCATCTAGTTAATCATCCTAATTGGTACGCAGACCACTTTAAAAACGCACTAATCAGTATTAGATGCAGGATTTGTTCAGCAGTAAAAGTCACAATCTAAATACTTATCCAAACAAATATCACATTTTCAGGGAAGACTGAAGCTCAGCACATTTTAGTTAAAGAAAGAAAATGGTTTTAACATTGGGAGACAGAACTTTGAGGCTGACCTTAGATCTCCAGCTAAATCGAGTTTCACCTTTTTAGGGCATAAAGAAACCCACTACACAAGATTAATTCACTATCCTGCAAGTGATGGAGGCCAAGTGCCTGCTGTCTTTGTCAGGGCAGACTCCTACATTCATTTCCAGTCACCTTGCTGCAGGGTCTGCTCTTACACCCTGGGCAACAGACTTCAACAACCAGGACCTCCCAGATGAGCCAAAGATAAACCAGTGCTCATTAGCAATCCCAGGGCACTCTCCAAAATGCTTCCCTCAAATTCTTCTGCCAGAGCTCTACAGCCTCCCACCTGTAACACCTCCTGCAGGTGAATGGAAAGTGGTAAAAGGGACAACAATCTCAGCAGGGATTCAGGGCAAGCCAAGCAGAAAGAAGGAATTCTTTTCACAGCCAGAAGCAGACTTACAGACAAGCAGCACTCCTGGCTAAAGGCCATAGAGGCTGCAACAAGGTCCCAGGAGGCTGCAGACAGACCAGACAGGCATTTGGAACCAAAAGCCACCAAATGTTTTGAAGGGAAAGGTTGCACCCAACTCTGGTAACACCAAGCTGAGAACAGCCAGAGGTTCAGAGAGTATCTATAGAGGAGGTTTTGAATAAGGGCATACTATTCTTATTTTTCCTTCTACATCTGCTTACATGGCAATGAAAAAAAAAAAAAGGAAAAAGGAAAGAAAAAAAAGATTTAAGAAGATGACAGATTACAAAGAAAGCAGACTGAAGGGTAAAAAGAATTAGGAAACTAAAGCAGGACACCACACAGAGCATTCCAAAAACACCCTCTGCTCTTTAAATCTCTGGGGACAGCATGGATTAGCCCTCTGTCCAAAGCATAATGAGACAAGGAAACAGGCACGGAGGTGCTGGGATACTGGTCATCATGAGAAGCAGTCAGGTACTGCTGACAGTCACAGTACCCATTATACAGCATCTCTAGCTGGTTGCATTCCATGTTGCACACAGTATTTTTTGAACCAACTACAGACTTCATGCAAGTTCAACTACTGTAACCACCATGCCAGATAACTCAGCTATTCTACAGGACAACAAATGAGACAAATCCCATGCACAATTAGCTCAACTAGACTTGTTTTCAAATTTGCTTTAACTTCATTTAATTCTGGTTTTCCAGTCACAGTGTACCTTGGAGAGCTGGTCTCAGTTCACACTATTTGGGCCTACTGTACAGCTCCCCAAGTACTCCTTTTTGAGAGGATTTATGAATTACTTATATATAGGGGGAGGGGGGGCAGGGGGAAATTGTTGCAGTTCATTTTTTAACATGAAAGTTAATAAGCTCAAGCAGTTCACACATACAAACATATAGTCTTCTTTTGCACAGCTTGGACTTTAGGAAAAACATTTTCCACACAGTTAGATGCAGCTGTTAGACAACACATTATTTTGGAGGGGAAAAAAAACTAACATGCAAAACATTTCAGAAAGTGGTCACTAAGAACATTGCAACAATGTAGCAATACAAATTGTAAAGCAGGCATTTTTATACGTTTTGTAATGTCAGATTTCAAAAATAAGAAACACTATCACATAAAATCTATATTAAGTCAGATATACAGAAAAGCCTTCCCTGAGTCACCAAGCCTCCTCTCCTACTGCCACCACCAAGCATACAATACAGACTTCCTCCACATATCCTCAAGAGCCAGTTAAGGGGCCTGCTCGCATTTGTGCCATTTTAAGGTTGTTCTAGAACCCGAGCCCATTTAGGGAAGAAACTCCGTAAATTTCAGCTTAAGTTTATTCATGCCAATTTATATCCATTTGTTCTCATGCCAACATCATTCTTTAGCTTAAATAGTTCCTCTCTCCCTTTCTAGTGTTTATATCCCTGCTGTACTTGCAGACTGCAATCATACTCCATCTCAGCCTTATTTGCTAGGCTAAACAAGCCAGGCTTTCCTTGTCATCTCTGGAATAATTGCCACTGCTGTTCTCCAGCCTCAGTCTGCACTGTCCCACCTGCAGCACAGGTGAGAGAACCTCTGCCTGGCACTCCCCCGGAGCTCTGACCCATTCCACCACCCCTCCTGCCTGTGTCCTGGCCTTACACACTCCACCATCACCTTTACTTTCTCCATTGCAGCAGGGCAGCAGCAACTTGGACAGTGATCAGCCAATGCACCCAGCACATCCCTGGCTCTACTGTTCCCAGAAATGGAGCTCCTTGCTCACAGCAGGTACAAAGGTAAGACTTTGTGTCCCACTAGAAAGGAAGGTACAGTAAAGTTTGTTTTCAGTATGGATGGTCTGTTCAAGTATGACTACACATCCTGTGTCAAAGCTTGCTATCTGATGGAGATGTAATCGGTCAATTGCTCACCCTTATCTATCAAATACCAGGATTCACTTTAGTTTTTCACAGCCTCTGCTAAAAAATCCTTACAGCAGGCAATCTCAAGTACTCAAATTCCCCCTTAACTAGCTCCTAAAGTCACCACTCTCTTCAGCTCAAACCCCACAGCAGCCCTTTCTAGGTACCTCAGGCATTCCCTAAGGAAGTCACCATCCCTCCTGACCAATGGCACAGCAGAGTCTACTCAACACCACACCAAAAATGACCAATTTTGTCACTGATTCTCAACTTAGCTGCAGAACCAAAAAACAAAAATAATAACCCAGGTTTCCAAGACATGCATTCCCTCTCCCGGCAAATGATTCCCACTGTTGCAATCGACTACTTAGATGACTCTTGCTGGGAAAGGCACATTTACTTGTGCTGCTTCAGAGCCAAGAATCTTCCTCCTTGTTATAACAGTTATGTTTTCTTCATAACACAGGATAAAATTACTCTTCATCCCAAAGCGTCTTCTCCAGACCTTGACTTCCCTTAGACGACAGAAAGAAAACACAAACTACAAGCCTAAAAGTATTCCATCACACACTCATTGATGTAAAGGAAGAACAAAAATACCCACACTCCACATGACTGTTCCAGGCAAGGAAATTAATCAGCCAAGATTTTGTCCCAAGGTCACGGCAAGAGGATGTCTCTTCCTTTAAGTACTAGGACATCTGCACTCTTATCTTAACTAAATGCAATTATGCCAGCAGAAAAACGTTTTAAACACAAGACAGACAACTCATTCAGGCGTTCAGAAAATACTAGAGCACGAGATGGCAGGATGACGACATGTGGGATCTAGAACAAACTGGAGGAGCACATTGCTGAGCCAGAGGACACAGCAAAGCTGCAGCAGCTCAGCAGCAACCGTACCTCACCTGGGGCAACACGGCAGATCTCGCAAGAAACACTGAAACTTGCAGCAGATACTGTTACCCTGAGCAACTGACTGCAGATACCATTGACCACGTACAGCTACCAACAGCATCCACAACACACAAAGTGTACCAGTGCATCACCACTGCAGAGTTGGGGTTTTGTCTTGGGTTTGTTATTTTGTGTTTAAAACCCCGAAGTACACTTACCCTCCCTAGCAAGCAGGAGCCCAGCCAAGAATTATAAAACATTGCAAACAAGCAGGCCAAGCAATGAAGTACAAACACAAACCGTTACACTTTCCATTTTATCTGCCTCTCGAGCCGCAACGAAAAGCAGCTCCGTTGCTGCCTTGAAACCCAAGCAAATTCCTGACAACTTCCAAGACGGATTCATGGGGTCCACGTTTTGTTCCCTGCATACTTTTTGTACGCTCCCATTTGTAGCCCCGCGCGCAAGCCTCGAGTACGATTTAACCACAGAGCTCAACTCGCTCACTCTACTAATTAAAAAAAAAAAAACAGAAAAAACAAAACAAAACAAAGAAAAGCTACTTCTACAGGCAGTTTTACCCTTCTCAGGCTTTTTTACCGCACCATCAGCAGCAGAAGACCGGCCGCCGCTGCTACTCGCCGCCCGCGGGAGCAGAGCCCACGCTCGCCGCACGCTCGGCCAGCGCTCTGCAGCAGGAGGGGCAGCGCTCCCGCACACCGGGGAAGGCAGCGGACCGCAGGCCGCCTCCGGCCCCCCACCCCCGAGACCGGGATGCGCCGGAATCGCCCCGGGCAAGGGCGACAGGACTCTGCCCCGGCCTCCTGCCCGGTCGCACTGGCAGCGGCCCGGGCGGCGCGGCGGCACCNGGCAGCCCCGCGCCCGCCCCGCCCGGCCCAGGCCCGCGGCCCCCGGCGGTGCCGCACCGGGGACTGCAGGGCAGCAGCTCACATCAGAACACGTGTGAAGGAGTAGGGTTTGTGTGTCAGGCAGGTCTACCCCTGGAAAAAAAAAATCTTTTTCTCCTTAAGGGAAAAAAGAAGGGTCTGGCTCGTGCTTGGCAAGTGTAGTAATGCCCATATCAAGGCAGTGGTAATTATTCTCCCAAAATGCCACCTACTGTATCCCAGTGCTCCTCTGGCAATGGTGAGAGGCAGAGAGGTAGAGTAGGCTGGGAAGCCCTAGAAGAAGATTTTAGCACTCTACAATTACCTGAAAGGAGGTTGTAGACAGCTCGGGATTGGTCACTTCTCCCAGGTAAAAAGCAATAGGACAAGAAGAAACAGCCGTAAATTGCACCATGGGAGGTTTGGATATTAACAAAAATTTCTTCACTGAACAGATTGTTAAACATTGGGACAGGCTGGCCAGGGAAATGATGGAATCACCATAGCTGGAGGTACTTAAAAGGATGAGTAGATGTAGTACTTGGGTACGTGGTTTAGTGGTGGATTTGGCAGTGTCCCATTAATGATTGGACTTAATGATTTTAGATATCTTTTCCAACCCTAACAATTGTATGTTTCTATGATTCTAAGCATGGGTTGTTTTTCACACTGGATATGGACTCCAAGTAGCAATTGAGTTAAACACCCACATGGCTGATGAACATTAGCAAACCCCTCTGGTCATGATTTAGTGGGAGCGTGCTTTGCCTCAGCATAGCGCTTCAGGCAGCTGTGTTCTGGGGGAGGTCTAAAAACTCAGGTAACCAGTGTGAATGGAAAGGAATGTTCTCATGTGCAGAAAACAAACAAGTAAAGCACCAGGCCTGGCAATTTCACTGCTCTAACATGCGTGCGCTATTATAGGGTTATGGTTCAGATTAACCATAGTTATAATAGTCAGGTTCTAGACACATCTTGAGATGCATGAGTAGAGAATCACAGCCATGTCCTGGACAGTTAGAAATGAGGCTTAATAGAAAACACCCATAGGAAGATATTTCTGTTTAATGCTTTCCAAATATGTGGAATAGTGTCTGTTCTCGCAAGATAAGCTTTTGAGATTACAGGGGAAGAAACTGGTCATTGTTAAAGCAAAAAATTCAACATAGGATGGTAGTTCAGTGGAAAGCACATAATACTTCTATACCTTCTAACAATTTTAGGAAGTCCTTGGAACAGCAGATGCAAAATGATCAGCAGTAAAATAGTGTCATATTGGAGTGACCTAAGACATATAAGGAGTCTATTACAAGAATGAAATCTCATATGTTCTCTTACGTGTTCTTGTAAATGTAAACACATTTTAGTAGTCCTATTGACGTGCCCAAGTCTACTTTAAAATTTATCACACCTTTTACAACAGCAAATCTGTTTATGTGCAAGAGATGATTTTTCCTATGCATTCCATAACCACCTTCTGTGTTTTGTTCCCCTGCCTTCACAACTACGTTCCTGGTAATAGCAGAACACTCGTGAATTGAGAACAATTTAAGGGATCATTAAAATTAATAGCAATATTATGTCTTTAATTAGAAATGTTTATGGTTAGAAGATCATATTGACATCCATGAGGCTAAAGAACAGAAAAAAATATTTGTAATTATATGTACTACAGTGGTGAACAAGAAGAAACAACAATTAGGCAAGACATACAATAATTAGGCAAAGTAATTCAGAGTAAAGCACCTAGAAATTATAGGTTTATATTTAATAACTTACTCTTAAGCATATTGTTCTTTTTTGTAGTAGTCCCCACTACTTTTTCATTTATCTTAAAATTGAACATGATTTAATCTCCTAACACTTTTATAAACTAAAACTCAGTTTTAATTTATATTTTTAGATTCAAGACCATGATGATGGTCCAAAAAAGCCCCCAAATAGTTAAAATGATCTGTAATAAAAACATGTCATCATGATCAGTTTCAGAAGGACCAATGACCTCCTGAGACATCCAAAGGTGATTCATCAAATTCCAGCATTTGCAAATGAAGTTGCTTCTCTCTTCAACAAAGCACATCATCCAGCAGGAGGAAGAGCTTTTATGCTTTGACAGCGTACTGGAGAATAACTCTCCCTGGAATATGCATTATATCCACTGAAGAGATACAAGACAACTAGCAGGCTACCAAGATTATTAGTGAATAGCCTGTTAATAAGTTCCCCTGACAGAAATGCTCAGGCAAGATACTCAGAAATTCATGTTCCTTTAATAAAAATAAGTGTGATAACACTGCGTTGTGGTTTTCGCTATGTGGTTAGAGTTATGATTAATATTTAGTTACATAGTCTGTATAATGCACTTTGGATTGCAGTCCAGTAAGCAGTGCCATAAAAGTGAAGTGTTGGGGGAACAAAATAAGGAATTTCATATACATCCTAAATGGACAGCCTCTCAATACACTTCTTGGAAACATTTCTATGTGAATGCACTGCTTGCCTAGACTCAGCAGGTCTCATCAAATATTTCACAGAATGATAGAATATCGTGATTTGAAAGGGAACCACAAGGATAATCGAATCCAACTCTTGGCCACTTACTCTTGTACACAAACATCTTGTGGAATAGTGTTTATGAACAACAGTGGGGAAAAAAGAGAGGCCTTTCTATATTATCAGCTCATACCAAAAGAATTTCATTATTATCTTGCTGTTCCTATGTGTGAACTATTGACTGCAATTTTATTTTGGTCAAAATCTCTCCAACTTTGCAACAAGGAATGACAGTCCGTAGGCACTTCCATGGGCAAGTAAACTCTGCAACTGACCTTCCCCACTGCCACACGGATGTGCAGGCCCTGCATCAGGACTGACTGTGCCCCAGGTGTGCTCTAGGAGGAGTTCATAGTTTCTCCTCTACTTTCTTCGATGTAGCAGCTTTTTACTCATGGGTTACTCCGTGTAGAGGAATAATTATAGTGCCTAATGATCCCATCTCGAGAAACTCGTCTCTCACTGCAGCGGGAAGTAGGAAAGTGGTGCCTATGAAATAAGCAAGGCTACCATCTAGTGGTGCAACTGCGCTTCCATAGCACAGGGAAACACACCATATTTGGCTGAATATATTGATCCTAAACACTGAAACTTAATTAAGAAAATTCAGTTAGAGCAGAATGGTAATTTTCTTATGAACACTTTATCTAACATTTTCATGCATCTACATTAAGTCTTCATTTTAAATACAAAATCAAATAATTTTCCAGATAAAGCAAAAACCACTGCACATAGTGCACAGGAAGCTGGAAGATTTAAGAATTAGACTCATAGCATGTAATTTTTCATTACAGGCTTGAGCATGCTTAAAAGGTACAGTCCCCCAGACACATTGCTTCTCAGGACCTGAGTGAAAGCATGCATGGCTCCCCTTATTTTGAATTCCTGTCTCCTTAGTGCTCCCTGGGCTAGCTTATAGCAAAAGATTGATTCTGCCGTGAACAAACTCCCCTGTGTTATTTATAGAGAAGCAAAGGCCGCAAGACATCAGTCTCAGATAAGATTATTGCAGTAGTTAAATCAAACCAGGAACTAAATCAAGGCCTCCTGCTATACCCATGGAGCCCTCTCCCATTTGCTGTACTAGCTCTCTCAGGCACATTGCCACTACCTTAATGAAGGCTGTATGGGAACAAGTGCAAGTGGAGCAATTTGTAGGCCAGCAGTTCTCTGATATCTTGGCATGCCAAGCAAGGCAGAATGATAATTTTGAAGTTTCTCTCTATCTCTTCAGGAATGCAAAGCCTTGCATCCAGGAATGGTTGTAAAGTAGTTATAAATGATCTCTTAGACATCTGTCTAGATGCAATTCTCTGATCTCTCCTTTCTCTGCCTGTTACACAGTGGTATATTTAGATTTCCTACAGGAAGGATGAAGGAAAGGTGGCCTGACCTGACTGGCCCCCAGGCATATAAACTCCTTGGTAATGTGGTGAATTTACCCAGCCCAGCCACTCACCCAAACAGGGGCAGCTCCATTTTTTTTATTATTACAGGCAGATTCTGAGCAGTGCAAGCAGCGTGACCGTGTTCACTCACAATCAATCACCGTATTTGAACCAGGAGAACATACCAACTGACCACTGCAGGAAAACAGTCCATTTGGGACTTCCTTCTAGCTGAAGGGACAGATGGGGGAAAGCTGCTATTTGTAACAAAAAAGCTGCTATAAATGCAGAGTTTCTAAATGCTACAGTAGCTGCTTAGGCACTGCTAGAAGCCAGTAGCTGCTTTCAGAGCTGACTTTTCTGCAAACTCCGCTTACTCTTTTATGTGGCTCTGGTGGACAAAAATACTCAAAAGCTGCCACAGAGCAAAGCCTTTAATTATAGGTAGTCAAATAAAGAGAATAGCTCACACTTTCAAAGCTTTGGCTGCTTGAAATGGGAACTATAGCCCTGATGGCTGCTGAAACATATGATCACCTATATTTTCCTACAACTGAGAAACAGGAGTGCAACACAGATTTTGCAATGTAGGTTGCATTTGAGACTACAAATATTTTGTTCAAACAGCACAAAATAAAGCACAGCTTGGAAGTCCTAGGAAACCACCTCTCCACTGCCAGCAGCTGCTGTGCTTCATCCCTGCCACTCTGGCATCTTGGAGCTTTCCCTGGAAGAGCTTTGCTGCAGGTTCTGCCCAAGAGGCAGCCAAGGATGGTGTATCAGTACAGCTCCTTGTGAGGCAGTCAGGAAAGCCATGTTTTGGGCCAGAATGACTGACCCACTCATGCTATATATGGGGCTTTAAGAAACCTACCTGGTGTAGTTGAAGGTGTTGCTGCCCATGGCAGGGGGTTTGAGACCTCTGTCAAAGATATTTGAATAGTCTTGGGAATCTGGAGAGGTCACAGTTGACTGGAAGCTGGCAAATGTTGTTCTGATTTTCAAGAAGGGCAAGAAGGATGACCCTAGGAACTACAGACCTGTCAATCTTACTTCAGTGCATGGTAAAATTATGGAGAAAATTATTCTCGGAGTTATTAAAAAATACTTGAAGGACAACATGGTCATTGGTAACAGCCAGCATGGCTTCATGAGGGGAAAGTCCTTTTTCACTAACTTAATTTGCTTTTATGACAAGTTAATTCACCTAGGTAATCAAGGGAAGCCAGCTGATGTAATCTTTTTGGATTTCAGTAAAGTTTTCCATTTTGTCTCTCAAGAATCCTTCTGGACAAAATGTTCAGCACACAGCTGGATAAACACATCATGGCAACTGGTTAACAAGTCAGGCACAAAGGGTAATAGTGAATGGGGTGACATCAGACTGGGCACCTGTCACTAGTGGAGTTCCACAGGGCTCTAATTTAGCACCAGTGCTCTTCAACATCCTTATAATTGACTTGGACGCAGGACCTGAAATTATAATAAGTAAGTTTACCAACCGTACTAAATTGTGAGGAGCTGTTGACTTCCTGGAAGGCAGAGCAGTTCTGCAGAGAGACCTCAACAAATTAGAGGGCTGGGCAATCACCAGTATGCCGGTATGAAGTTTATGAACTGTATGAAGTTTCACAAGAGAAAGTGCTGGATTCTGCCCCTGGGTGGTACATACCAGCTGGGGAATGAGATGCTGGCAAGTAGCAGCTTGGAAAGAGACCTCTGTGTCCTGGTCAATGGCAAGTTGAACATGAGTCAGCTGTGCCCTGGCAGCCAGGAGGGCCAAGCATGTCCTGAGGGGCATCAGGCACAGCATGGCTAGCCAGGCAAGGATTGTTCCACCCTGCTCTGCACTGCAATTAAATATTGTGGGCAGTTTTGGTCACCACAATACAAAAAGGATCTAAAGCTATTAAAGAATATCCAAAGGAGGGCTATGAAGATTGGTAAAGGGTCTTGAGGGGAAGCCATACAACAGGGGCTGAGGGCACTTGTTCTGTTCACCCCAGAGAAGAGGACACTGAGGGGAGACCTTGTCACAGTCTACAGTCTCATGAGAGGAAGAGGAGGGGCAGACACTGATCTCTGTGGTGACCAGTGACAGGACCTGAGGAAATAGCATGAAGCTGTGTCAGGGGAGGTTTAGGTTGGATATCAGGAAAAGGTTTTTCACCCAGAGGGTGGTTGGACACTGGAACAGACTCCCCAGAGAAGTGGCCACAGCAGCAGCCTGACAGAGTTCAAGAAGCATTTGGAAAATGTTCTCAGACACGTGGTGTGATTTTTGGGGTTGTCCTGTGCAGGGCCAGGAGCTGGACTTTGATGATCCTTGGGGGTTTCTTCCAACTCAGGATATCCTATGATTCTATCATCCTTACTAGATGTTCTTTAAGGTCTCTTCCAACCCAAAACATCCTAGAATTCTGTAATCCTGTGTTATAGAATATATATATACACACTCTGTATATATACACATACATACACACTCACATCCACTAATGCACATTAAGAGGTACAGAAAGCTAAGACAAAGGTTAGCTAGGTTTGCTAACAGCAGAAGGCCAGTGCTTTGTCTCTGAAACAAGAGAGACAAAAGTCCAGTGTCTAATGTCCTAAATACAGCTAGAAAAGCCCAGGCTGCAAATGCACTCAATGGGAATTTTGCCCTATGTGTGTAAACATACACAGGAAAGAGCAGCATGTTTTGCGCTTATATTTGCAACTGTAGAATGTGATAGAGTCCCATTGTTTTTCTGATCCATAAGGTGGTTTCCCTCGCAATCTAAATATTTTTCTCCACTGAGATAGGGATTTGTTTCAGCATGCATATTCGTAAGCTAAACTCCTCCACTAAAACAGTATGGCTCAAGGTCCAAGTGATGCTGTTCTTCATTTCAACATGTGCTTTGGGTAAACACTTCAAAACAGCGCTTGGTAAACTGATCTTCAGAAACGGAGTTTCTCTACCAGTGACAAACACTGTCTAAACACTTCTCTAAAGGTAGACATTTGGAAATACTCTCCTCCTTGTGTAGTGTGAAAAAATTCCTGAAGCAGAGAGGGAAAAAATCCTCCCTTCCTCCGCAGAGCTGGTGCTCTGAGAGCAGTGTCTGAAGATGCACAGGAGGAACTATAGTGTTAGGTTCTGAGAGTGGCTGGGTCAAAGGCAGCTTGGAGGAGCTGATGTTTCCCAACTGGATTTGTTTCACTGTGTTTTTAATGTTAATTGCTTGCACTTGAGCCAAGACTAATAACCTTCCACCAGGACATCCCCAGCAGTGTCAGAGCAGCTGGGCCCCTGCACTGCTGCATGGCCCAGCTGCTAAGACCAGCACATGCAACACAACTGTTCTGCATTAGCAAGAGACTGGGTGGTCACCACGTGTAAAACACTTTGTGTCAGCATTATAGCTTAACTAAAAGGTTATGTTCTGCCAGATGTACTTCTGGAAAGAGGCTATTAATGTAAGGTTAAGTCTCTCATTCTTACACATTTTGAAATCAAAGCCTTGACTTGTAAGTATAAGTGAAGAAGTACTGTTATTTGTAATTAACACAGGAATTGGTACAGCAAAGACTTTGGAGATCTTGTTGCCTAAAAAGAACAATCTGCTAGCGTGACAAAGGGATGCATTTAATGCTTCTATATGCGGTTACAGGGTAGAAAAGCAAGAGCAGCTCATATCTAGGTCCGTGAGTCTTCTTACCTACCATGGTCACAGTGAGAAAGGGTCAAAGCTGTGCTGCTCTGAGTCATTTGTGAGTCACCACCCCTCCAGGCCTGCACACTAAGTGTATATGGTGGCTAGGAACTCTAAGGTATGCCTTAGGAGTGATTAAGAAGAGGTAGTTTGACACTGTCTCAGATGCAGAAAATGTCTGTCCCATGCAGCCCACTTTAGGAAAGAACTAACTAGGCTGGTTCAGGGCAGACTCAGGGCAATCCAGGAACCCCAATCTCTTGGCTTCTCTCACTGGACTGGCAGCAGCTCTGTGCCAACATCACTCCCCAGGAGAAGTATCTCCAACAGAAGAACCATGCTTGAACATCTCATAGACTGTCTGCAGCTAAGGCTTTAGATCAGACCACTTCTCTAGTTAAAAACAAAATCCCCACACTTTGCTTCTTAGGAAACAAATTCTTTGGCACAAGTTAGTGTAAATATTGTGCTACATATGTCCTTGTTGATGTGTAGGAGGTCAGGGAAGCTTGTACTACCCGGGACATTTTTGTTAAGCAAGTGAAGTTTTTAGAGAAGATGTTAAGCTGAGAACAACTTACTTCAGAATTTATGTACGTATGTGAACATGTATATAAATATCAGGTAGAGACAGTTGACCAGCAGATTACTCATAAGATACAACAAGAATACAGGACCGTATGAGTTATGTGAAAAAAAGCATCTTTCAGGATTTTGTGACTAAGTTATCTAAAAAAAGCCCCGGGGGTTTTGGGGTTTTTATTTATTTATTTATTTATTTTCATGAAGTGGCTTTGTTGTTCACTGTTTTCAAGTGTCAACTACTTTAAAATCTGCTTATGGTCTTCATTTGCATAAAAAAAGACAGGATGAAGGAATGCCTTTTACATCTGCCTGTCACTATCAGTCTGCTTTTCCTTCTCCCCAGAAGAAGATAGCTGATATCCCGGACATAGTGTAAGATAGTTTGTTGTGCTGACCTGGAGTAGTTACAAGATTGCACAGTAAACCCCCTGCACATGAGAGTCCTTGTCTACCGGTGTCTCTGTTGTCATGCAAGCTGGACAAGCCCCTTTTTCTTTTTTCTTCAAGAGGCACAAAACCCCTTGCTATTCCCTTCTGGCAGAGCCATACTTCTTCCCTTCTTCATCCAACAACAGGCTAACCAGTTTCTTCATTTTCTCCTCACATTTCTCCCAGAAACACCAAAGATACATTAGCATGTAAAGAGAGTGCAGGTGACAATAGACTTGATCCAGACGTTAGATCCCCCTCTCAGCAGCTCCTTAAGGCGTATATTCTGTCCTTTCCCTGAAAAGGTTTAATTCTAGAGGTTGGAGACTGCTGACATAAAGAGGTATTTGGGAGGTGGCATGTGTCTTTCCCTCAGCACCCCATAAACCTGAGGAAGTGCATCACTACCACTGTAAAAGTACTACTGAGTCAATGTCTTGATGTCTTTCAACTGACTGACAACATTTCTCATCTCTCCTTAAGAGTGGCTAGTGCTCCAGAGCTGATTTGAAGCAGCCTTTTATTTTGTTTCACAAGAAACTCATCCTGTCCAAGGTAAGATCTCCCAACAGTCCCAGAACACAGGCAGAGATTAAGGCTTTCTGGGTGCTATTGTATGGCTGCCGAGCATTCAGAAACAAATCTAAGGATAGGATTTGCTAAGTTGTGCCTGAAGAAACTGAAGACTGCAGGGGAGAAGCAGACTGGGGTCACCCCAGGATGGCCTGGCACAACACAGTGCTTGAAAAGAAGCGCAGTGTTGTACTAGAGAGTGTATTACAAGAGTCAAGTGCTGCTATTTATGTCTCTCACAACCAGCAGTTTTAAATCACTCAGCTCATCTTGTTTCATTTTGTGCCTGTTAATCTGAGGAGAGCATTCTCTGGATGAAAATGTAAGTAGGAATGCAAGTCCTATTCATAGATAATCCAAGTCTTACATAAAAATTAAAATTCACCATTATTAGCTATTACATGTATTATGCTAAAACATTGCACAATGAGGTCTTCTTGAAATGTGTATTTTACGTCTCTAGATAAATGCACTAATCTTAAGAATGTTTAAGTCAACAAAACAAAGACAGAGGAAGGAAAACAGGGATTGTTCTCTTCTACAGGACTAGAAAGATGGATTATTCCTGCCTATAGAGAAAAAGGATAGATTGCTATAGATTTGTCATCACCAAAGAAAGCATTTGTGGGAGACAGGTGCTGATTGCCCAGGTGCCAGTATACTGTCTTTCTTATCCATTGAGACAAGCCTTGCAAGCTTTTATGTCTTTCCTAACCAGATAGTCTATCATTTCGCTGGAAACTAAAACATCCTTGTCAACAGTGATGTCCCTCCTACCTTTCTTTGTGAAAGGAGGAAGAAGTCACACTGTTTGTCCTACTTCTACAGTGAAACAAAGCATGCTATTGCTGTGCTTCTGATAGACATCAGTGTTTGGTGGACATGATTTTGCAGAGGAATGAAGTGAGGAAACCTCAGCATCCTGCCAGACAGATCTGAAATCAAGGAAACCATGGCTGCACTCTTTTGAACTGAGACTTTCAAGGCAAGCCTTCAAAGCTACATTTTAGCAGTTTAACACTTCCACCTACAGACTTCCAGAAGAGCTCTTGCATTTTGTAGAGCTTGTTCTTTACCTGCTGGTGGACTTGGCTGTAGTTCAGAGCAATTGCAGAGTCACTGCTAGCAGTCAATACACACAAAGGCAGTCCTCGGCAGAGCAGCCCCTTTCATCAGCCTGACGCTTTCATCTGCATTGATTCTGTTACCCCTCTCCAGCTGGTCTTCATCTCAGGTCAGACCCAGAGTTCACATCCTGAGGTATGTCTCCACCTCAGAAGCCCGTCTTTTATTAATTATTCCATCTCCTAGCCAAAACATATGCTTTTTGTGGACAAGGGAGTACAAGAACGTAACTTTTCCAACCTTTACATTAAGTAAAGAAAGATTTGAGGCTTTTTCCCCATTCCCAACTCAGCTCTGAGCTGCTTTGAATTTCTTTCATTCACAAGTCTCCTGCTTGACATGTGAGATGTTTCAGCCCAGAGCTCCTGGCCCATGGACCTGGAGAGCAGCAGCTGACAGCCAGGTGCTGAGTAGTGACTGGACTTGGACTTCCTCACTGAAGCTGGGCTGCATGACTTGCAGTCACCAAGACTCCTCATATAAGTATTTAAATTAACCTGGATGCAATTCAGAAACAAATGAAACAGATGACTCTCTTCCTGCTAAAATCTTTCAGGGACCCAGGCCCTCTATAAAAGCACTCAATTGCTTGGCTTATTGATCCCTCTGATCTTCTAATTAAAGGCTGGGGCACTCTCGTGCAGGAATTGCTGCTGTGCTCCAGACAATTTACCAGAAGAGAAGGGGAGATGTTGTAGCCTTACACAGATCCCTGACACCCACTGTCCCAGCAGTGGCCTCAGTTATGTTTAATGTTTGATACCTTGTGACACAGTGTATGGGTTCTGGCTGGGATGAAATTAGTTTTCTCCATAGCATCTGTCATAATGCTGTGTTAGGGTTAGGATTAGGATTTAGAGCAGCACAATCCTACCATTCCAGGGACATATTTATTTCATCCACACCTTTCTTATCTGAGCCACAGCTTCAGCCCAGAGCTTCCATTAGAGCTAAGGTTGAGAACCACAAAGTTTACAGCTTCAGGGACACTGTCACAGCAAGAGGTGTGCCAAAGGGAGCATGGCATTGCATCAACATTGCTCTGTCCACATGCAAGGATGCTGCCTTTGTGTGTAAATCAATCCCTCTCAAGCACACTGCTATGGTAAAAATGAGCTAACTCCAGGATTTACCTCAGGCAGGATTTATTTTCAGGCAGGATTTACTCGCAAGCCAGCAGAGGTACTTGCAGTACGTCAGCACAGTTATCTCCAACACTTTCTGCTCACTGTAGGGTAAATGCAAATGTGCAGTTACCAGGAGAAGGGACATGTAGTAATGCTGTGGCTCCAGCACCTGCACAACCTGCATCCCACTGCCCTGGGCACAGCAGCCAGCTATGGACAATAATTGTTTGTTTTGAAGGTAGGGAGTAGGGAATTAAGGAGGTTTCCAGGAATGGGTTTGGAAACCTTCTTTTGGGAAGTGAGTCATTATAAGAAAATGAAGAAAAGCACAGGTCTGAGATGTTGGCTCGGCAGGTGAGGATACTGCAGCAGATGTGGACTTGGATTGCCTCAGGCTTGGATTTTGACAGGACAATAGGAAAATTATTTTCTAAAGAATAGTATGCAGCTTCAGCTTCCATTTCAGGAGCTCTGCATTGGGTGTCTAAGGCCAGCTTTGCCTCCTTCACTACCCTACTTGTTATAGGTACTTTTGTTTGGAGATCCTCTGAACTCAGGAACAGGCCTTAATTATAGGTCTAGTTCTTATGTAAACCTTCAACTGGAATATGGTGAAAAGGTAAATACTGACACAAAGTCCTATATTTAAGAGAGAGCAATCTACCAAAAGATCATATATGTAGCAAAGATTCCTCTGTCCACTTTCTAGGTTAGACATCTGAGCAAAACCTTAACACTGTGAATAGTGTTGAACACCACAAGTACTATTATTACATTTGGACAGTGCAGAAAGTTCACAAGTATGTCCAGTCACTTTTCCAGGTGAGTTTTGATTTTATTGGAGTAATGGGAATGAATTGGGTTAGATGTTAGGCACATCTGTCTTCTGCTCTGAAGAAAGATGGTCCAGAGACTTGGTTCATCTTTGCAGTGAGGTGGATGGGGACTGCGTATGACACAGCACTCACCTCTTATGTGACTTCCTGGAGACAGGCATTTTTATGCAACAGTAGCAGTTTTGGAAGTTTGATATTGTTACACTTACTGTTTATTCCAAAATTAGTGTATTGATAGATTTGACAGATTCTTCCATAGAAACAGCTCTGCTATCACTTCCTGTGTGCTGTACATGGCATGCAGAGCCTGAAATTACACTTGTGCAACTGTTTGCAGTCTCTCTCAACAGCCTAGACACAGGTGCCATCCCGGGGATGACTAACGTAGGAATCTAAGCACTGCCATTGCTGAGGCAGGCTGAAGTTATAACCACCATTTGCTGCTGCACAATTCAGAAACAGGATTTTCTTGCCTTTTTTAGCCTTCTCTCTTTTAGGGTACAAAAGACTACAAAGAGTGCTTTGCTATCCTCTCAGAGGAGCTGCATGCAGACTCTCCTGCATCTCTGTCAGGGACTATTAGCATTGGACTTGTTCATTCAGGTTGCTTTGATATTCTTGCATCTTACAGTGCTTTAAGAGTTCATCATAAAAGGAAAGATAGTCAAAGATACCATATATAGAATTAATATTTTGGGCCAATTTTAGCTTGCTTATAGGCATCAAAGACTGTTTTCAGCTACAGTAAAGGGGGAAAAAAGCAGAAATAAATGATACTGTCATTTACTGTGCAACGTTTCCCCATCCTCCCCAGAAATCTTTGGTTTTGAACAGTGTATACTGCTCTTCCCTTTACTGTGATAGACTAAATCACAGGATCATGGGGTACTTCAGGAAAGGTTCTCAGGATATCTCTAGACCAACCTCCTGCTCAAGGCATGATCAGCTACAAGATCAGACAAAGTTGCTCAAGGCTTTATCCTGTCTGGAAATATCCCAGCTTTGGCCACAAAATACAAAACCTGCCTTACTATACTGTTCTTTCTTCACTAAGCCTTGTTATAGGTAGAACTAGTGTGAGATTGCATCTTGAACCTTTTATGGCTGTATTTCAAAGATTAAACTGTAGGCTTCTTTCCCAAGGAGTTCATTGTAAACTGAGTAATGTTGATGAATAGGTCTCAGTTCAAAAACGCATGTGTGCAACCACCTGATGTGAATGATTCCCTGCTAAATTACAGTGCAACAGATCTAAAGTTAATTTAAATGTGCTTGAAATCAGGCAGCCACTTCGAAATTTTGCTGCGCTGGGGCCCAAATTGTTCTGAAACACGGTGAAAAACCAAAGGAAGAAAGTCATCAAAACCAAACAGACTGCAGACATTCAGCTGACTCTTTTGTTCAGTATTTGCATTGTTTGAAAGACAACTGTGAAGCATCTCGCTTATCCACAAGGCTCCCGTCAGGCTGTTTACCAGTGAAATCTGAAAAGCTGTTGGGAGTCCACGTGATTTCTAGTATTTTGAGCAGGTTGGTTTTGTTTCCTTGTTCAGACATGTTCTAGTCCAAAGACATTGTGCGCAGAAACTGTCAGGTCATGAATAAAAGATAAAAAGCCCGCTATTTTTTAACCAGCTTCACTGGACTGGTTCAGGGGTTGGTCCAAATGCAGAGATACAATCAGCACACAGGAGACTTTCATGTCGGATTTATCATACTGGAAATTTAAAAATAAGTGTTTAATGATTTTGTTGAATATGAAAACCACTGTATACTTTACGCGACACACACGGAACAGGGTCTGATGCTTAGGAACGGTTAGGCACACAAATGTAGACATGGGCTTTCGGGATGCACGGAGCCCAGGGGCTGGGCTGATGGTGGAGGAGAAACCTGTTGCCCTGGGTGATGCCAGCCGCTTGCCCACGCTGCCGGCCCGCTTCCAGCACTTTCTCCACACCAACGTCAGGGGGCCGGGGTCCCCCTGGCCGCCGGCC